>ML976003.1:451383-482361 GCA_010015635.1 Clathrospora elynae
TTCGCATCTTGGTTAATTATGACGTTTTGGTTTTCGGGTTTCGGGTTTTGGTTTTTGGATTTTGGTTTTCGACCTTTGTAGTGTAACAGTCCGCCGTATGTATGTACAGTGCCCGTGCGCCATGTGAGCCAGTTTGCCATGTGAGCCATCCGAACATTAAAACACGGAAAATACCCCAACTTCACAACGCAATAACTCCACAACCATAGATCCTATTTTGGATGCAATTGAAGCAATCGAATTGCGCAAAGACGGCGCATCTTTCTTGTACCGCAAAGTTGCGAATAAATTTGGTGTCGACAGAACGACATTGTTGCGGCGCCACCGGTGAAGAGATGGGAAAAGCACAGCAATTACTCAGCCCATAACAAGAATTAGAACTTGTGCAATACATAGAAAGATGCAAAAGGCAAGGCTTGCCACCTACACAAGAGATGGTGCAAAATTTTGGCAGCGCGGTTGCAAAATGGGAGGTTTTGCAGAGCTGGGTTGTGATGGGCTAGGCCCATGCAGTTCTACATGTGAGGGCTAGGCCCGCATGTAGAGACCCACAAGTGGGTCTGAGAGTGGAGTTGTTCCACCTCATTGTGCATAAATATAGACTATACAAGTTGAATACTGTTCATTCAACTTGTGCCTGCCTTTTGGCCCAGTGGTCTAGTGCATATAGTCGTGCCTATTACCTTTTAGGTTTAGATCCTTACAACACCAGACTAACAACAAATTTCAACGCATCATAACTCTACCACCATAGCACCAACTGACAACGCAATTGCAGTGATCAAATTGCCTAAAGCAGGAGAACAACTTTTGTATACCAAAGCTGCTGATTGCTTTGGCATAGATTGCAGTACTCTTGCTCAAAGATACCAAGGTTGTCAAGCCCCACAGGACACCCAGATTGCTAATGGACAACTACTCAGCCCACAACAAGAATATGAGCTTGTAACCTATATTGAAGACTTAACAAAGGATGGTCTACCTCCCACAAGATCAATGATACAAAATTTTGCGTTGGAGATAGCGCAGAATTGCGTAGGAGAAGGCTAGGTTACTTGCTTTGTCAATTGGAACAAGGACCATCTCATCCTCCAAATGGACCGCCAGCATTGATTGTACGCGCTCTAAAGCCAACTCACACTTCAAATACAAGCTATATTTTGACCTGCTACACCACAAAGTCAAGTAGTATCATATACTACCTCACAACACGTACAATATGAATATTAAGGGCTTTATGATAGGCGTGATTGGTTGCTCCAAACAAGTGTTCAGCCAACGTCAATGGGAGAAAAAAGAGGTCAAGGCAGCCTCACAGGATGGCTCACGTAAGTGGATAACTGTCCTGGCTTCAGTTTGTGCAGATGGGACAACTCTATTGCCTGGCCTCATCTATGCGTCTGCAAACTGCTCACTGCAGTCAACCTGGGTGTCTGATATTAAGGTGCACAAGCACAATGTCTATGTTAGCTCATCTCTAAATGGATGGAGCAACAACGACTTAGGGTTGGCATGGCTTGAACAAGTTTTTGATTGCCAAACAAAGCAGAAAGCACGCCTTAGGAGGGACTACAGGCTCCTTATACTTGACAGCCACAGCAGTCATGTAACAAAGGCCTTTATTGATTACTGCAACGCCCATTGGATACTGCTAGCTGTGTTGCTACCCCATTCAACCCATACGCTACAGCCGCTTGATGTAGTGCTGTTCAAACCTCTATCAAGCGCCTACTCTACTGAGCTTTCATCTCATCTCTAGTGCAGCCAAGGGCTAGTCCCAATCAAGAAGGGAGACTTCTTCCTGTTGTTCTGGAGGGTGTGGGAGAGCGCTATGAGGAAGGAGCTTGTTCTTAAGTCTTTTGAAGCTACTGGAATATGGCCTATGAACGCAGAGGTTATACTCAAACGCTTTGCCAAGGATCAGCCTAAGGAGCCTATACAAATGTCAGCACTTACTAATAGTAATTGGTTACAGATGGAGCGCCTTGTGAGGCGCACTGTCAAGGACATTGGCACAGATATGTCAAAGCAACTTAGCCTAATGCTCTACTAGCTTCAGGCTTGTTGTGAGCTCCTTGACTATGAGAATAATGGACTCTGCAAGGCTCTTAAAGATAAGAAACATCACAAGAAGCGTAGCAAATAGCTTGACCTACGTACAGATAAGGAGTACAACAGTGGTGCTGTCTTCTGGTCACCTCAGAAGATTAAGGATGCAAGGGCTTGCAAGCGCGCAAAACAACAAGAAGAGGATCAAAAAAAACTCCAAAAAGCTAACAACAAGGACCTTAAGGAGGCTAACAAGCTCTACAAGAAAAAGATAGCAGAGGAGAGGCGTCTGGCGCGAGAGAAAGCAAAGGAGGAGAAGGAGCGTGTGAGGGTTGAGAAAGATGCCAAATACAAGCGCAAACAAGAAGCTCAAAACACCCAGAAAGCTGTACAACAACCCCAATTAGGTAAGCGCAATGCCTCACAGAGCTCTCAGCCAAAGGGAAAGCGCGTGCAACGTTCTGGTGTTGATGGAGAAGGTGGAAGGTGGAATGTGGCTCCATCGGCTGCCCCATCATGCACCACAAATTGTGAGCGCTCTGCTAAGCCACAACGTATATTTGAATAATACAAGTCCTTTGATACTATCATAAGATCACAACTCCAAAAAATCTTGCAATAATAACTATTGTAGCTGTTTCAATAGCCTTATGTTTGTGGTGGTCATGGTATTGTTTGGCGGGGCGTTTGGCCGATCCGGGCGCTCGCCCGACTAGCACGTTACCTGAGATTGCCACTCAAGGGCGCCAGAATTGCTTGTAGATGGCAACAGTGAATGAGTTTAGGTAGCCCGAGCGGCGGCAAGCCTCCTTGAAGCAGCACTGTGAAAGATGGCAGGCATAACGGTAGTTTGGGACTGCGGGGAACACGTCATTTTGGTGTAGGTGGTGACGACTTGGGTGCAGCAGGGCGGCCGCTATATACCTATGTACTCACCCAGCCACCTCCCAGCCCCCTTCCGGTACAGGCCATTCAACCAATAGGAGCAATCGCTAACAATTTGCAACCAGAACAGACCTCCTAGGGGCTCTGGCATGACTCTATGCTCCACCCTCTATCCTCCATCTCATCTCCGAGAAACCGACCGTACAACCGTAACTATGCCTCCCAAATAGTCACCAATACGCCCTACGCTACAATCCATTCACTGTCCAGCTACTTATGGCTTACATAAGCCGTATATCGTAGCGTAGGCCAATCGTAGTGCGTTACGTTGGCAGCGCTGAGAGATATGGTAATCCGTAAATTAAGAGTAAAGCAATTAGGGAGTGGTAGGAGCAGGGACCGCTGTCATTGGGGGCTCCCGTTGAAGATGGGAGTGTTGTTTTTGTCGGTTTGTCGCGTAGTGTTTGCAGTCGTATAGCGAAAAGGCGATTGGTTTTGGGGTGCTTAACCTTGCGCTGGGAGGAAGAGGAAGGTGGGGGGTGAGAGTAGAAGTCTGAGAGAGGTGGAGGTCTCTATTGTGGGAGAGACTTGGCGGCGCTCCGTCATTCGCGCTAATCTGCGCTTTAGCCAAGACATGACTAATTGAGGTGAACGTGAAAGGCGTGGTAATGTGCAAGGTTCAGGGCTCACTCTCGATGTGCAAGACAACGAAATTAGAACGATTGATAAGGGCATAGATGTATGCACTGAAGAGTAAACGGCACATGATACACATGAGGAACAGATGGGCGCTATCCAGTAAAAGACTGCCAAGGTAGCTAGGCATACCACAACTCGCTTTTAACTGTAAGAGCTTCCTTTTACTTAGGTGCTCCTAGTCTTAAGGCACTGGTTTTGATCTCGATAGCAGTACGAAGGGTCGCAACGCTTGGTAAGTACAACGTATCTCTACTTGAAGGCTTCCTGTTATATCGGTGTTAGGTGCAAGTTCCAGGATGCTGTCATGATGAACATCAATCTGTGCGATTAGGTAGCCTTGATTCAGATTGGCAGTTTTATCTCATGAGAGCTAGGCGACGTGCGACAAATTGAGGTTGAAGCTGCTTTCACCGTTCCTGTTCACTTTCACGCTACGAGCAACAACATAACTTCAAAGCACCAACTGATGGCCCTAAAAGTAGATTCTGGAGGCCCCGAGTACCATGACAGTAGCAAATGCAGGGAGAAAGAGTGTGTTGAAGTAGACTTAGCTACTGTAAACCCTTTCAGCACTCCCGCCGTCGGCATACTCGGTATACCAGCGAGCATCAAGACTTGATCCAAGCTTATACCACAGCAATCCATATCATAACCCTACCATTCACCACTGCCTACACCCACAGTGAGCACTCAACCATTTCACACCGGAAGAAGCATATTCTGCCCCCAGCCTACGCCCTTCTCACAACCCCAATCATTCAAATTTCAATCCACAGCTCTTTCTCTACCCCACCTCACACTCATACACCAAAATCCATCTTGAGCGCAATCTTCGGCTGCCCATCCTCATCCCTACTAACCTCCTGCCTCCTCGGCCCCTGCCCACTCTTCAACACGCTCTCCATGAAACTCCTCTGCTCCGTACTCAATCCAGTCACGACACTCCTAAACGCTGCTTGATCCGCTCCAGCAATCTCCAGCAACCGCGCTGCCGTCTCCTGACTCGCTTTCGGCTCGTTCTGGGCTCGGGATAAAAGGGCAGGGATAACGATCTTTGCTGCAGTTTGGCGCTGTGGGGGTTGAGGAAGGGTGGAGATAAACGTGACGAGGGTCTGAGCGAGCGTGGTGCGGGAGTCGTCGAGGCTTTCTACGTCGGATGGCGTGGCGAGGAACGACAGGGTGGGTGGGAGCATCATCCTCGCGAGACTTGTTTCGAGAGCTCCTTTCTTGGGTAGAAGGAGAAGGGAGCGACAGCAGCCTGCTGCGACCTTTGACGTCATTCTGTTACCAAGACAGTCGAAGAGATCATCTGTGAAGCGCTTGACGAGCGGGTCGTTGGGTGAAAAGGCGGATGGTACAGAGCTGAGTAGGATGGTGGTCGCGAGAATGGTGTTCTTCTCGCATGCGAGCGCGGCGTCGAATTCGCGCTGTTGAGCATGTTTGAGGATCGCGAGGAAGCGGGTCAGTGTTGCGCGGAGTTGTTTGCTTGTATCTTCTGTAGCCTCAGCGTGCGGTGCGAGGCTGGTGATAAAACGCTTGAAGATGGGTAGAGCTTTGGGGATCACTGTTGCTTGGCATGTTCCAGTGCCTAGGATAGTAGCAAAGATGTGTAGGATGCAAGCGTGTAGGTCAGCCTTGATGATCGATGGAAAGACTTGTGCAGCATCGACGAGTGCAGATAACGCTGTTGTTAGTAGGGCAACGGCTTCCTCGTTCATCTCGTGGCGCGCTTGAATCGGTGTCAGCAATTTCAAATTGAAATGGAAAATGAACATACCCTTGGCTTTGCTATCTTCCAGACCAGGCACCAAACCTGATAAGACCAACACCATTATCTTTGTCAGTTCAAACAGCTGGTCGATATCTTCTGAAAGATGTTCGTCCGCAGAAGTAGTCCTACCCGGAAGTCAGCAATGATCTATGAAGTTTTAGGGCGCAGAAGTACCCTTGATCTCTTCGTGCAGATGGATGTCCAAGGCACAGGTTCCGAGTGATCTCAACAATGACCGTCTGCACAGTCAAGCCTTCAGTCAGCACCAGTCGATCAAGCATATCCATCGTCTCGGAGAAAACGACTTCTTGGTAGATAGCGTGTCCGGATACCGAAGGTCGCAAGATCTTTTTTAGTGCTTGCAGGATTTCCAATATCTGCTCCTTGGAAGCTTGCAGATCGCCCGGGCGGCCCGCTAGTGCCTCAAAAGCTAGACCGAAGAGCACGAAAAAGAACGCAACGGGTTCGTCGCGGTAGTTGATGTGATCGGCCTTTCCATTGGGCGTTGATTGAGAGAGCTCAGTCTTGCCATCTAGCGCATCGAAGACGAACTCGCTATCTTCGTCGATAAGGCTGGCAATAGCATCAACAAGATTCAGCCAAGAATCCTGGTAGAACTGTTACCGTGTTAGTATTTATATTAGAAAACAACGGGAATGCATACCTTCAATAACGTCTCACGATTGAGCGCTGCGTAGATCGTGTCAAGGCTTCCAGATAGAGAGGCCGATCCCATCGATGAGGAGATATCCGGCTCAAATCGCAAACGAGCGTATTCTCGTAGTGATGCCAGCCAAAGAGGGGTCAATCTAGCTATGTATGGCTTCAACACGTCTACAAGATAACTTTGCTCGGAACTGGCGATCTGCAGTTCAGCCCATGCGGAGAAGACCGCCATCTTGACCATGACCTGCGCATTGGAGCTGAGCCCTTTGAGATCGCCAATAGCCGCCGTCTCTGATTCGCCTAGGTTATGTTAGTGCGCGTGCGCAAGGTTGATTGTGGGTGAGCGAGCATACTGGAAAAATTCTCGAGCGCTGAGACAAGCAGCTTGAGGATGCGACCCATTCGGTCGACATCAGTGACGATACCAGTCGCGATGAAGGTAGCGCACACGTTGACAGCTTCTGCTGCAAGCTCGGGTGATGAGTCTGCCGCAAATGCTGGAGTGAGCGCTGATCCGATCTGGGCCTGATATTGTTCGAGCAACGTAACTTCTGCAAAGTCCGGGTCGGGAGTCTTTCCAAACAGCTACAACGCACATTAGCATTGGCATCTTGCTCTATTCGATAAGAAGGCATACCTTCAGCACCTGATCGATGATCTTTAACCCGCGTATCCGCAATTGCACGACGCCGGCAGTCGACGCAGAGAAGGCGATGCGCACAACATCAGCAACTCTTTGCTGCAACGCCATAACACACGGTGACTCTTCTCGGAAGGCAGCTTCCTTGCTAACCATCGCAACCAGCTCGCTCAAGCAGTCCATGCCAAATGTCCGTACTTGCCACTTGAGCAGTTCCTGGCTGACTTGTGCGGCATCTCCAGGTTGCGTCCCTGGGGCATTCGACGCAGCCGCAAAACCGGCGACTTCCTCGTCCTGTAGATCCGGTCCCCCAGCTTTCGGTTTCGATTCTATCTTGTCTTGTGTTTCAACCTTCTTCGTCTTTGTAAGTACTGAGTGGCATCGCTGTACCCATGTCGCAGTGTCTGACAATCCAGTCTGATGGAGCCAATTGCGAATGATGTTTCGTACAACCTCATGATCCGAATCTCTATCGAGCACGTGCCACAGCTGGTCTTCTAGACCTGGATCAGCGGCGCGTATGACTTCCTCTGTGTTGCGCCTCATAAGGTTATGTAGACCGTCAATAGCCATGTCCCGTATCTGTGCCGAGCTGCTCTCCACAGATCTCTGCAAGTGTTTGACATAGGCGGAGAAGTCCATGTGGCCAGGCGCGTACAATGAGACGTGTTCCTGGCAGCGTAGACTCTCAATGACAACAAGATCATCGGCATCACCCTGGAACAGCCCAACAAGAGTCATGATCAAATCCCTTGCCTTGGCTACGTCCTGCAGATCTGGTCCGAGAACGTTGATGGTACTATCGACGCATCGCGCAATAGCAGCGGGTGAGGGTATGTCGATCTCAATGTTAGACGATGCGAGAGATGCCGACTCATCATTGTGCGTATCGGCAGCGTAAAGTTGCGCTAGCATACCGAGGGTGCTGGTGACATAGCTCGAGAATGACAGGCCGGCGGAATCCGCCACTCGTGATAGACTATCGATGGCCCAGAAATGCACAACTGGATGTGGGTCGTTGCCAAGAGACATTAGTATGCCGAGGATGTTCTTGAGATGAAAGCCAGCAGCCATACCACCAAGCTGGGAATGAATACAACCTAAAGCGACCGCGTAGCCTGAGCGAGCATTGGGTTCACGGTTTGCTACGATCTGATCGACCAAGTAGTTGACCTCAGTAGTGGTAAGAGCGTGTCCAGAACTGTTGCATAATCGCCCCAAAGCCTCTCCAGCGATGTTGCGAATATACGGATCAGGCAGGATAATGAACAGCTACTCCGATCAGTATGAGGATAATGGGTGTTAACATTGACTTACATGTAATAAATCCTGCATGACCTTCTCAACCGCGGGCCCTTTCAGACTGCCAGCAGCCGAACGCGTCTCCTTAACTGCCACCTTCAGCGCCGACAACACCGCGAACGCGATATTTACCATCATCGCAGTTTTTCGGTTGATGTCTCGCTGCAAGCTACTGGCTGACAGAAAGGACGTCATCTGCTCTAGGATGCTCTCTTGGATTCTAGCAGTTTGTAAGGGAAGACATATAGCGAATAGTTGGAGGGCAGCATTCACGACCTCAGTAGCTGGAGGGTCTGGGTATTCGTGGTTTTCGGTCGACGGTCTGATGTACAGAGATATTGAGTCATGTTCGCGAGCACCGCAGATGGGCGAAAGCAACTGGTCTATGTGAGTAGGCTTCGATGGGGTGTTAGGCGGTACATACTGTGCGGTCGACGATGGCTTCAGGACCATGTCTTGTCAGCCAGTGATTACAGGTGCCCGTATCGTGCTCGCCTGGCAGGGGCTTTATATCAAATCCTCGCACCAGCCCAGTGACACCGAAGCCGTGATTATCTGCCACTTCCCATATGCTCTCGAATGTTCCGGCAGCACTAGCGATAGCGGTGCTAAACGAGCTCGTCGTGTAGTTGTCGGGTTCCGCGAACGATGCGATGGCGAAAGGCAGAAGGTTGGTCTGTAATAAGACCTCATTGCTGCTCGCTGGGCTGAGCTCGACAAGCTTGGTGTAACACTGAAGCACCCTTCTTCGGACCATTAAGTCGAAATCGTGAAGTTGTAGAGCGGGTGATAATCGCTGAGATATATCGTCTGTTGTTTTCTTGGCTGGCAGCGTGTTTAGAAACATGGTTGTGTTCTGCAGCATTGCAGCTAACCGCTTTGTTACATCTAGTGTAAGTATCCTGCTGTTGAACTCGAGGAAAGTCAAGATGGAACCTAAAGCACATTCGCGGACGTGTGCTAAGAAGCAGAGCTCCAGAAAGTTTCTTTGCACCATGTTGTCTCTGTTCAATGGCTTCGGTAGGGCATTTTTCCATAACAATAGGAGTTGCGAGAGGTGTATCTTGACGAAGTTGGGACCAAGCGTCATCAAACCTCCGATCAAAATCCACGCGACCTGTATCTGCGTCGATCCGATCCTCAGGTCCGAGTTGCTAGCCGACTTCAAAAGTGAAGTAGCTTGCGAGAGCACTCTCGAGTTGACGTCCACAGATCCGTGAAGTGGCTGAGAAGTAGATGTACTGAGCACCGCGGAAAGACCATTGGCTAGACCAACACATTTCCTGGGTGACTGTCGCGGCCCAGCAAGAAGGCCAAGTTCCCGGTTGACACTGTTCATGCATATAGTGACTGCAGGAAGTAGTTGAAGAGGGCAGGCGAGAACGAACGAGCGGAGACAAGTCGAGGCCGTTACTTGAACTGTATAGCTTGGATGCTGTATGACTTGAATAAGTGCGTCTCGACATGGGTCGGCAATTACATTGGAGGCCGATCCAAGGCTATTGAACAAGGATGACAGCGTGCTGAGGGCACCGATTAAAGTATGTTTCGTCGGCTCCGGTCGTTCTTTCAGCGCTTGTGGGTAGTCTTTCAAGATGTCGTTGACCAAAAACCTAGCAGCATTGAGCTGCCCAGATTCTCCAAGCATCTCACGACCAATGACGGTTTCCAAGATGACTGCAACGAACTTTCTAGTGCTGAGTGTGCGGTAGCGGTTCTGGACGACGATATGGTTGCTGAGAACTTCGACAAAAAGGCTGCGAGCAATTTCCGGGTACTTGGTCTCGATGACTTGCTCGCCCAGACCTTTCAAGGTCTTGATATAACAGACAGCGATTCCAGCTCTTGCGCGATTGCCCGCCTGAGGTCGGCAGTACTGCATGGCCAGCAGCTTGAGGATAGTCGCAACAGTGAACGAGAGCTGTGTGGCTGACTTTCTGGGTGCGGGGGATTCGGAGCGCTCCATGATTTCATCGTCACCGTCGACATCGCCTCCTTTCTTGCTCTTCTTCTTCATTGTCTTTGATCTGCTCAGTCCGAGGATAGGTAGGTCTACTGGCGCGTTCTCCGAGTAATTCTTGACTAGCGCAGTGCTGATACACGAAGCCACTGCATGCCTGACTGACGCTGAGGGGCTATCAACAGTCTTCCACGCCACGTTCTGCAGTTTATCGAAATCATTCGAGTTGTCGAAAAAGGACGTGTATCTAAGTAGCTGCTCCAGACAGTAGCACGCAGCCGCCTGTACGAGATACGACTTGTCGCTACACGCATTGCGTGCTTGTTTCCACGCGTCTCTTGCGATGAGTTCATCCGCCGATGAGTTCACCCCTTTGAACACCTTTCCCACTGCCTTGAAGAGTGCCGCTCTGAGTCCAGTGTGATTCTGCGCGAACTTAAACAGGCCCGACAGGGACTTTGCAGCCAGTGGCGACAATCCAATAGCGCTATCACCCGCCGCCTCGAAAATGGCGCCCAAGCAGTGTGCGGCCGCATGTTTGGTCCTGACATCCTTCTCGCTCCTGCCCGCGGCGTTGAGGATGCCGACTGACTCGTTGATAGACTCAAACAGCAGCTTCCTGTCCCCCTTCTCGAATATGCCAGCGATTGCCCGTCCCAAGTTGTTTCGGATGACTCGCGTGGGTGCGGGGGAAGCGAGGTTGATGATCTGGAAGATCTCCTTCTTTATGTATATCTGGTGGGCCGAGGCACCGTCGCTGTCCAGAGAGGCAACATGGCGTGCGAGATCCGACGTAAATGTAAGCAGGTATAGGTCTTGCTGTTCCGAAGGGAGCGCGTGGAGCTTCTTGATGTCGAGCTCCGGGTTCGAGGGCCCGTCCTTTGCAGCCTGCGCGTCTGCTGCCATGGTGGTGTGAGGCGCGGATGTTCTGAGCCTGCTATGGAAGCTAACGGGATTGGCTGCTCATATCGTAGGGAAGCCTGACAGATGTCCAAACGTGGAGTTGTCGGTGCATGTGGGTTGGAGTTGCGGACCTCCGTCTTGGCGGGAACGACGATCTCGAAACTTTTGTATCCAGACTCTCAGACACGCAAGTAATCACAGCAAAATTCGATGGCGACGACGTTTCGCAGAGTAGTTCGTGCTTCATTGGCGTTTGACAGCATACCGCAATGCGACTGCCGTCGTGCTTTCCGCCCGAGGAAGGCGCAGGAGCAGGTGCGATGCCTGAGCAATTCACCGACCCTTCAATCCGGGCACTCGTACGCCTTCCCCAGACTCGAGGGGACTGGAAATGCTGATCCTTGTACAGAAAATGGTCGTCAATCAAGCACGACAAAGCGAAGAACGACGCCGGTAAATCTAAGCAGCGCTCTCTCATGACCCGCGATATCACCAATGCCGTCAAGCTCGCGGGCGCAAACCCCGACCTGAATCCCCGCCTCGCCCTCGCAATCTCCACGGCGAAGAAATCTGCTGTCCCAAAAGCCTCCATTGAAGCGGCCTTGGCGCGCGGGCAGGGCCTCTCGGCCACCGGTGCAGCTCTCGAGTCCCTCGTCCTCGAAGCCATCCTTCCACCCTCCATCGCCACGATAATAGAGTGCCAGACCGACAACAAGCTGCGCGAGTTAGCAAAACTGCGAAGTCTCATAAAAGAAGCAGGCGGGCAAGTCTCGACAGTAGCTTTCATGTTCGAGAAGAAAGGGCGGATAATAATACGGAAGAAGGACGGTATGGGTGTGGATGAGGTGCTGGAGCCGGCGCTGGAGGCTGGGGTGCTGGATGTAGAGGAGGACGAAGAGGGGAGGGTTGTCCTGTATACGGAGCCGGCATTGACAAAGACCACGGCGGAGAAGTTGGCCAAGGAACTGGACATGGAGATTGAAGAGAGTGAAATCATATATGACCCTAACGAGGATACCAAAGTGCCGATAGATGACGAAGGTGCCGCGAAGGCGCTGGGGGGCTTTTTGGATGGGCTGCAGGAGGTGCAGGGCGTGCATGGAGTGTATACGAATTGGGCAAAGGGGACTATAGGGGAAGAGGCTTGGGAAGAGCTGCGAGTCAAGGTGACAGTGTGATACCCTCCTCCTTTCTGTCCATAGATCCTTGTGTGAGAGCACTGTACATGAGTGTACATATTCAATACAGCACACCCTGAAGTATCCCAAACGCCGCCCATGCCATGTCGTGCTTGATTCATATCTCTCTCGTCCATTTACTCCTCCCTCCCCCCGCCCAGCTCCCGCATCCGCCTCTCCTCCTCCTCCCTCCGCCTCTTATTCTCCAAATTCCTCGCCTTCAACCGCTCCAGCTCCTTGGCAATCTCATCGCGGTCATACGGAATCTTGTGCGTTTGGCCCGGCTTCGGCCAGAACTCTGGGACCGTGAATTTGCCGTCGAGGTTGGTGCCGAAGTAGTACATGATCGTAATGGGGAAGAGGATGTACATTCCGAACTGTGGGCGTGTTAGTAGGTATAGAACGTGCAAGG
The DNA here is from genome assembly GCA_010015635.1 of Clathrospora elynae. Lineage (NCBI taxonomy): Eukaryota > Fungi > Ascomycota > Dothideomycetes > Pleosporales > Diademaceae > Clathrospora > Clathrospora elynae. The sequence goes on from ML976003.1 coordinate 463,849, forward strand.
AAATCTGTGAAGTTCTGCGGTGTTGCGCAAAGTGCTGGGGGGCCGGGTGAGCTGAGGGGCGAGGGGAAGAAATTTTGCATTACCTTGAAGATTTCGAGATTGGGGCCCGCCATTTTGGAGAGAGTTGCGATTTGTGAGGCGGCTTGGTGCGCGACTGGAGATCTCAAAATCTGGTGGAGTGATGATGAATTGAAGATTAGCAGATCTTAGCGGCGATGATGCGGAGATTATTCGGCTACATTATCTCCAGCCCCACGATCGCGTGTTCCCCACTTCAGCTGGGGGGAAAGCTATCCACGTTTGAAGTACACTACCAAGGACTTCTCATTCACAAAATCTGCGTCGCTGTAACTCGTGAGATATTTGCCATTTCCACATTCAGTGGCCTCATGTATATGTCGCAATGTCATGATTTAAATCTCCTAATCCCGACCCGTTCCTGCATAACCTCCGCATTCTAGCCTCGGCTCATTATGTAGCTCTCTATCGAGTCTCAAAGCTTCCATCATCATCAAAACACCAACAACACATTTTATTCTCACCTCTCGCAAACTCCAACTGAAACTCCACCTCTCTTGTATAGGCGCCATCAACATGGCCGAACCAGGCATCCTCACCACCTACCAAGGCAAAATCGCAACCATAACCCTCAACGTGCCCCAAAAACTAAACGCCCTAACCGGCGACCTGTACTACCAGCTCGCCCGTGCAATGCACCAAGTCGCCGCCCGAGACGACATTTACATCACAATCTTGACAGGAAACGGGCGATTCTTCTCTGCGTACGTCTCAGCCCCAACCCCTCTACCACCTAATCAGCACTAACAACCTCCCCCCTCTCGTAGCGGCGCAGACGTTTCCTTCGGCACCCAAACCTCCCCCTCGGCGCTTGACGACCGCCAGAAGTGGCTCAACACCTTTGTATCCAACAACCTCCACATCACCCACGCCTTCTACACACACCCCAAGATCCTGATAACGGCTTTGAACGGCCCTGCCGTCGGGCTCTCGGCCGCGTTAATCGCTTTTAGCGATTTCGTCTACGCGGCGCCGCACGCCTACCTCTTGACGCCCTTTTCCAGCCTAGGCCTGGTGGCAGAGGGCGGGGCGAGTATTGGGTTTGTGAGGAGGCTGGGCATAAGCAAAGCAAACGAAGCGCTCATCATGTCCAAGCGCATTCCCTGCGCCGACCTCGTATCCACCGGTTTCGTAAACGGTGTCTTTGACGTCGGGGATTGCCGAGAGGAAGGATTCAGTGAGAAGTTTTTGGCGAGGGTGGTCGAAGAGGTAGGGGAGAGGTTGGGGGAGCATTTGAATAGCGATTCACTGGTTAAAATCAAGGCGTTGATACAGAAACCAGACAGAGATGCGTTGGATCGGCAGGGGGTGGCGGAGGTGTTTGGCGGTTTGGAGAGGTTTCTCAAGGGGGTGCCGCAAGAGGAGTTTCGGAAGGTGGCGAGTGGGGAGAAGAAACATAAGTTGTAGATACGGAGCAAAGAGAGAGAAAGGAATGGTTTGGATTAAAGTGTTCGTGTGTATTTGTGCTTTGGTTACTTGGTTACTTGCCCATTCACCCCAAACTCACACCCGCAGACGCCATGAGCTCCTCGCCAAGCGCCTCCTGCTGTCCAGTAGGCGAGTGAGAATCCATCTGTGGCCGCGGCGGCGCAGGGTCACTCAAATCCTCCAATGGCGATGGATGGCGCCGGGGGTTATTCCTCTTCTCCTCCTGCAGCTGATGCTGCACGTAACTCGTATACCGCAGCGCAACGAAAAGCATGAAGGCCGATACACCCACTGTAATAGCAGCGCGCCGTGTGAGCACCCAACGGACGCCTTCGACCTCAGAACGCGCGTCCGAGTTGAGGGCTATAGTGATTTTGTAGTTGAGCTCTTGGATCTGGTTCACATATAGAATTAGCACCCTGCCTCGCAGACCACACATAACACGCACTGAGTAAATAAATACGCACCTTGGTCTCCATACTCCTCTGCTCCATCCTAACAGCCATCTTCCTATCATCAAACAGCCCCTTGAGCTCACTCCGCAAACCCACAGTCTCCTGCCCCAACCGCTGCCCCAAAATTTCAACCTCATGCTGCAACTGTCCCCTCTCCGTCCGCATGCGCTCCATCTGCCCCTTGCGCGTATTCCCAATCTCAGTCTTCAGCTCCGAACACGCCGCCCGGAAAAGATACATCCCGTTCTCGACGTTGGATTTGGACACCAGCCCGTCTCGCGCCAGGGCCATGTTTGTGAGGAGCGTTTGCCGCACGGCTTTCATAATGGTGATGGATTGGTCGGGCGTGTAAGAAGATTTTGAGAGCTCACGCACGAGGCCATAGGTGTCGAAGTGGTGGACATAGGGAGGCGTTTTCATGTGCGGCGGTTTGTGGGCTTCTTCTTCCTGCGCGGTGGGGAGGTGGAGGACGCTGTCGGGAGGTTTCGTGTCGCCTGTTTTGGGAGGGTCTGGTGGAGGCGCAGGCTTCGGAGGTGCTGGTTCTTCGGATGCGCTGGCTTGAGAGGGTGTTGCCGGACTTGTGGTGGGCGATGGTGCTTCATCCTCTTCGGCTTCCTCGTGTACGGGGTCTTGTGGGGGCTTTTCTGCGGGCGCACTGCTCTTTTGTTGAGGCTCCTTTGGCGGCTCCTGGTCCAGCGCTGAGGGTGCGTGCTCGTAAGCTTTCCCGTAACGCTGTGTGTTTGGTGCCTCCGACCTGCGGGGAGTCGTTGTAAGATGTCGGCATCCTCTTCGCGAGCGCTTCACGGGCGATAATGCGTTTTGTTTCGAAATCGAGGCGTGTATTCGTGGAGATTTTGATTGCTTATATAGCGTGGGCCATAAAAATGGCAATCTTGGGGCGGCCATGTTGTCGTGTTGTCGAGAGACAAGAAAGGTCGAGTCTCGGAGATGGAATCTTGAGTTGCAAGATCTCGGCTGAATTAGTGACAGCTTGGCACATGGATCAGCCAACTGTAAACGGACGTCGCATCCGAACCGTGACACGCAAGTCATAGTGTGGAGATTAGAAAAGCGATGAGTGTATGCTATTCAGGAACATGTAGTATAATCCGAAAGTAATGTACAAGAATGGTTAAGGTCTTCTCCCGCTCTTTCCCCCCTTAATGTAATCGACAACGAAAATAGCAAGTACTTTTATTCGGGAAACAATCCATTACAAAGACGCCATGCAATGCACATACCTAATTCTCCCATCCCCATGTAAAACTTTTTTGTGTGATAATGTCAAAAACCCGGGTATCTGTATCTGAATCTGTAAATGCCCGTAAGAACACCGTACTTTTGTGTGCGCAAAATCAAACGTCGTGCGAGGAGCTGCTGATGGAACTGCGACTTGTACCATCGGTAATGTGTGTCGCAATACTCATGCGCTGGAAGGGAGACATCACGTTATGTTCCCGGGATGGTGGGCTCGAGAGTCCTTGGCTCCCGCCTGGTGATGAAGGAGAGCAGATGGGTGCGTACACAGGCTGGTGATCGTTGGCGCCGTATCGCTCTCGGAGGCGCTTGATCTCACGGAGTCGATTGCGCCAGGATGATATCGATTCGCCTCCTTCGCGGATGAACCAAACGTTGGAGAAGACACAGGCGTTAATGGCAATAAGGCGGCAGTAGTCGGCGAGGTATTTGCCGCAGAGAATTTTGGTTTCAACAGCTGGCGATATGTCAGGGAAACCAGGCTTGGAGATGGCCTGGACCTTGTAGTAGCGGTTTTTGCCCTCTGGGTCTGCGTCCAGTCGACGGTCGACGAAACTTGCTCGGGATTCTAGCGAAATGACGATGTGTACGTAGTTGAAGGCTGAGGGGAAGGTATCGAAATTATAGGGCAGACCTGAGTCGTTGAAGATAATGTTTACAAAGTCATTTCCGATATGCCGTTTCTTGTTCGGATAGGTCATGTCGTCGTCGCGGTTCGTAGGCATCATCGTGGTGATGTGGAACACAAGCTCCATGCAGCGGTCGCGCCAACAATATGTAAACTCGCCATCCACATCTCCGCATGTGTCCAGGCCGCCAGTATTGAACTTTGCGCCCTTAAGGCGGCATAGCGTACCCAGATTGCTGATAAATGATGTGTATGCTGGAGAGCCCATGTCGTTCATGAAGATGTCTCTTTCATTCGTCTGGCCCTCACCAATATATATGACGCCCACCTTGTAGCTATCGACGGTTGCTATTCGGTCGAACGTAGTGATGGCGCGGCGAGTCGGCTCATTGTCCGGTAAAGGGATGGGCGGATTGCTCAGGTCAAGAGGCGCGTAAAAGGATTGGAAAATGTCGTCTGGGAGGATCCCCGTGTAGGTATCCGAGTAGAATGCTTCGGAAGCAAGTCCTACGGTGATGGGCACTTGGTGACGGGGAGGCGATGTGAGTAGCGGCCGCACTTTCAGGAAACGGGTACCGGCCTAACCAAATATGAGTATTCTATCACTAAATTCGACGTTGGAGTACACTTACTGGTCGACGCGTTGTAACGACAGAAGCGCCTGTCCTTGCAGCGGTCTCTATCGTCACTAGCCCGTTGCCTACGATCCAGGTCTTCTTCCAAATCTCGCCGTCTCCTGGCTTGGCGAAGCTCTCATCGCGGGACGTCTCATCCCGATCTGTGTAAGCGACCATGTTCATAATGTCCAGGAGAACTTGTCCTTGTTCTTCCATGACGTACCTCCCTGAGCTGTCGGTAGAGTATAGATTCTTGGTGATCCACGGTATCTGCTTTGGACGATCCTCCATCTTCAAGGCCATAAACCAAAAAGTAATGACGTGGTATGCGAGTGAGTACAGGTACTGAGGTAGATCGTCTTCAACGCTTCGTGGCTTCTTCGCATTTGGGTCTGGCGATGCGGCAAAGTCTCTTGACGCTCCACTATGTCGCAGCGTCCGATGCCCACTTTGGAAAGAGTTCCCGTTTGCGACACGGTCGCGCTGATCTCGGATATGTTGCAAATAGCGGAAACACACACCAAAGACCAACTTGAACTCGTCCTCACGAAAGTTCTTGAAGAGGTCCGGAAGGCGTGCCAGGGAAGTAAGGAACTCCAATATGTGTATCGCCGTAGCAGGCTTTGTGATTATTTGCGACATTTTCTGGACGATACTGTCAAGTGACTTGCTAACCGAGAGCGGAATTTCAAAACAGCAAACTGACAGCGCATGAATGCACCACTTGGATGTTCTGTCCCATTGCACAATACCCTGCAGAAACGATTTCACAAGATCATCTTCCTCGCTCTTCTCGAAGTACTCGTGGTAGCTGATGATTACGGTCAATATGTGAAACATACAGACGGCGACGTCAGCCTTCTTAAGGAGCGTATACGGCGGAGGTTCGTGGAAGCTCGAGTTGCGAACGTGCTCACACAGAACGTTTCTCAGCATCCGCAGCTGTACTACGCAGCTGCGAACTAATGCTTGGTTCGACAACTGTGGTCCTAGGTGAACGAGCACATAACTGTAAATCTCCCAGTCTGGAGGTCTCTGAAGCAGAGAAATGATCATTTCCAGCCACAGCGTGATTTCCATGTCGAGAACATCGTTACTGAGAGGGTACTTTTTGGGATCAATGTGGGAAAAGACGACTCGACTGGATGTCGATGATGGCTCCTCTGGAAGACCTTTGGGACCCGGGTACATCCACAGTGGGGGTATCGGCTTGGATACGCGGCCTCCAGAAGTAGTTGAACGACCGGTATGTCTATTGAGAGAAGAATGCGGACTTGAACCAGAGGTTTTACGCTGTTCGCGCCAAGATGGAGTGTCATCAGATCTGACCTGGTCTCCTACTAAGGTATCATCTATCTTCACTGCTGGGATGGCAGTTTGCTCAGTGCGACACAGTTCCGCAGCAATCCTCTCGCCTTCTGAAGAGGAGCTGACAAAAAGGGCGTGACGAGAGTCAGCGCGCAGACGAAATAGTAGCTTGAGAGCTGTCAGACGCGCATCGTGTTCATATCGATCGCTTCCAGCAACTTCCCGCAGTGTCTCATAGAGTATGCGCGTCTTCTGCGCTGAATGTGTCACGCTTCGAGTGAAGAGCCGCACATAGGCAGTAGTAATGACGTTACAGGGAGTGCCAATTCCCCTGTCTTCCATGCTGAGAAACGAGTGAGGTTGCCATGGAGATGCAGCTGTTGACGAGATTCGTGGCCGGTCCAAACGTGTTTTCAGAATTTGAACGATGTTCGCGAACTCAGCGATTGGCGCTTGTTCAGCAACGCCCAAGGCGAAATCTACAAGTTCCTGCAAAACCTCAACGTCCTCTTCAGCCTCGATTCTGTCAAGAAGAAGCTCTCCGCATCGCGAAAGCACATCGCGCGCGCAAAGTAGCTCGACAGCATCGTAGGTTTTCCGCAATGACCCTATGGCCAGGATCCGGATTGAGCGCGGTCTTGTGACGTCCTTGAGGATGCCAACAACTATATTCTGGCAGAGGTCCATCCAGTTGGCATTTGACGGGTTGAGGTAGCGCTCGTCTGTGAAGTAGCGAAGCAATTTCTCTCCAGTGGAATCGCTCACGCGATGCGAAAGGTGCAGGAACAGCTCCATCACAGCTTCTCGCTGGACAAAGTCGAGGGCCTCGCTTAGACGATCCAACTTGGCCACAACTTGATATATTGCATCGTCTGGATCACGACGGTACACTAACTGAAGTGGCGCGACCGGGTCATCAAAATGAGGTTCTGACGCGCCGTTGGTGTCTTCTGTGTTTGAAGTCGAGGCGGCTGCTCCGCCTTCCAGTTGTGAGCTTGACACCAACCACGATAGAGTCTGATACATACCATTGATCGAGGGGTCCTTTTCGAAAGGAGATAAGTGCCTCTCTGCAGCCGCCTTCTTCGGATTAGGCAAATGGCCTGCCGCACTTGTCATCTTGGCGCGATGCCGGTCGTCGTCACGCTCCGCACAGATACGGATAATGTCTAGCATATCGCCAAAGTCAGTCTCGGCCAGAAGGAGGTCCTTCATACTCTCCTGTGCCAGAACTGTATTGATGAGGCTGATGACGATTTCCTCTTGCGAGTTGAGCGGCACCCTAATGGACGCCTTCAAAGCCGGGAAGAGTAAGGACAATGGAACTTTGGGCAACCCGTTGCGTCCATCTTCCAAAAGGAGCATTCGTAGTACTAGGGTTGTGCCTCTGTACATGCTAAGGAGTCGGCCCCTTTGCTCGATGTTCTCCAAAACCTCTTTGGCGGGACCATCCAAAAGTAAGTGTAGCAGGGATGATATGGCAGCCTGGCCGACATGCGATTTGAACAAGTTGCTCAATGTATTCCACGCCGGGTCCTGGAGAGAAGAAAGCCGCTTGTGGATTTCGCTCAAGACCTTGAGGACGGGTTGCAGTGATTTGGTCGGTACGTGGACGTATGTGATGATGGTGTCGAAGAGCTGAATGCCATTGGCCACATCGGGCCGCTGAGTTGTGCCTTCGCAGATGGCCACTGTGCGCCTGAGAAGCAGATCCAGGTCGTCATCGGTGAAGACCTTGGCGTTGTATTTGCAGATGTCAATCGCATATTGGAAGGCCCGAGCCAGGTTCTCCGACTCTTGAGATGGGTTGTCAACACTGCGCTTGCCGTTGGACTTCCCCCTGACTTTGTTGGCATCGTGGCTGGCTTGGAAGCAGGCGCCCAGGGAGGTCAGGATGAAGGAGACTATGGACGACTCGCAGGCTTCTATATCGCGCCCATTCTTGGTGAGTGTGATGATGACGTCGAGTCGCTTGTCGAAGGCGCGGTCGTTCTTGCGCAGGCACGCAGCGTCGAAGAAGACAGTGCGCTCGATGGCAGCCAGCTGCGATAGCGAGGCGCAGCTTCGGAGGAGCCTGTAGCCTGCTTCGGCGACGTCGTCGGGCTGCTCGGGAAGGAGCAAGTCGCTTGCCACGGACCACAAGCCCAGGATGTTCTGCACCGGGTACGCCGCGAGGATGCTACATATATGGTCCACCACCAGCGCCCTTTCCGAGAACGGACGACTGCGATCCAGCTGTTCGATGAGCGCGTCCAGTTCTGGCGGTCCGCCCGTCACCGGCCTCGCAGCCCTCTGTCCTACGGCCTGGCCGATGCGCTGCAGACTAGCGTCGGCTGGAAGCGGGCTTGCGACTGAGGCAGCGCGTGCAGTGCTCAGTGACGGAGTTCGCGCAGGCGTGCATGCCGCCGACGACGCAGAGGGGGGAGGCGTCGGGCTCTTCAGGCGGCCGCTGGTGAGGGTGCGGAAGGCCGTGAAGAGCGCCTGGGCGGAGGAGCGGCGGTCGGGCGTGCGTGGGCCATGCTCAGACGGCGGAGACATGCGTCAGGCAGCGACTGGGGGACAACGACTGGACTGCAAGCGTGGCGTGGGCGCATCGAGTCTATCGTGGGTCGGGTGCTGGTGGGCGATGCGGCCGGGCGGGCGGGGCCCATTTGCTGGTGCTGGCGGCTTGGAGAGGGCAGGCGGGTGCTGGAGAGGGCGGCGACGACGGTTGGCAGTCACTGAGGGGACATGGTGGTGGCGTGCGCGGCGGGGGGAGGCCGGGCAGCAGCTCGTCATGAGATGCCCCCAGGTGAGATGGGCGGCGGAAAATCATCGTCTGGGGTACCCTGCACGCCAACCACGCTAATGCTTTACTAGCGCCTGTAACTTGAGTGTTGGTGGGCTTGTCCAAACAGCAACTACGACTCACTTTTGATCTTTCGTCTTTGTCTTTCGTCTTTCGTCCCTACCACCACCTCCCCCTCCTCGCCATGGCTGCTGATATCGGCACCCTCTCGCAGCTGCTCCAGGCCAGCCTGGATCCCCGGCAGAACAAGCAAGGCAAGTTCCTAATATTTATTCCCAGTACTCCCACTTCCTGGCATTTCAAGATGCTAACCTCCCATAGCCGAGGCCGCCATTACACAGGAACAGGGCAAGCCTGGCTTCTCTCTCTCGCTCCTCCAGATCGTCGCCTCCGACGCCACCCCGCCGGACACACGCCTCTCCGCCGCGCTCTACTTCAAGAACTTCATCAAGCGCAACTGGGTCGACGAGGATGGCAACTACAAGCTGGCCCAGGACGAGGTCGTGGCCATCAAGAGGGAGCTCATCGGCCTCATGGTCTCGGTCCCGCCTAACCTGCAAGCACAGCTCGGCGAAGCCATTAGCGCCATCGCCGACAGCGACTTCTGGGAGCGGTGGGACACCCTAGTCGACGACCTTATCTCCCGCCTCACGCCTGACAACACCACGGTCAACAATGGCGTGCTGCAAGTCGCCCACTCCATTTTCAAGCGCTGGCGCCCGCTATTCCGCTCCGACGACCTGTTCACCGAGATCAATCACGTCCTGTCCAAGTTCGGCACGCCCTTCCTGCAGCTGCTCGAGAACACTGACACCCTCATTACCAACTCGCAGGGCAACCCCGAAGCCCTCAAGAATGCCTTCACGACGCTCGATCTCCTCCTCAAGCTATTCTACGACCTTTCTTGCCAAGATCTGCCGCCCGTATTCGAAGACCACATCGCCATCATCTCGGGTCTTCTCCACAAATATCTGATATACGACAACGCCTCATTGCACACGGACGACGATACCGAGTCGGGGCCCCAGGAGTACGTCCGAGCTGGCATCTTCGAAGCGCTCATGCTGTATATCCAAAAGTACGAGGATGTCTTTGGCGCACAACTCGGCCAGTTCATCGAGAGCACGTGGAGTTTCCTCATGTCGGTTGGCTTGGAGACCAAATATGACATTCTGGTCAGCAAGGCGCTACAGTTCCTGACCGCTGTCGCGTCCACACAACACGCTGAAGCCTTCAACAACCAGTCTGTGCTGGTCCAGGTCATCGAGAAGGTCATCCTGCCGAATCTGACGTTGCGCGAGTCCGATGTGGAGCTGTTCGAAGACGAGCCCATCGAGTTCATCCGAAGAGACCTGGAGGGCTCTGACAATGACACTCGTCGACGCGCTGCCACCAACTTCTTGCGCCAACTGATGGCTCGCTTCGAGTCCCTAGTCACTAGCACCTCGAAGACCTACATCGACGCTTACCTCCAGAACTACGCCAAGGACCCTGCAAACAACTGGAAATCGAAGGACACTGCTGTCTATCTCTTCACTGCTATTGCCGCCAGGGGAACTGCTACTGCGGGTCAAGGCATTATGAGTGTAAACGAGAACGTCAACATCATGGAGTTCTTCCAAACAAACATCGCAGCCGACCTACAGGCACAAACTGCGTCGCCAATCCTGAAGGTCGACGCCATCAAGTTCCTATACGTCTTCCGCAGCCAACTTTCACCGGATCTCTGGCGGGCAGCATTCCCTCTTCTTGTGAGCCAGCTCGGCAACGAGAACTATGTCATCCACACATATGCGGCTATTGCCGTCGAACGTGCGCTGTTTATGACAGACAGCAACCGACAGCCTATCATTCCCAAGTCGGACGTTGTTGGCTCATCAAAAGATGTGCTGACCCATCTGTTCAAGCTGATCACAAAGGACTCCGCGCCAGAGAAAATCCAGGAAAACGAGTTCTTGATGAAGTGCGTCATGCGTGTACTCATTTTCATCCGGGACGGCGTTCTGCCAATATGCGAGTCCATCTTGCAAAACTTTATCGCCATCGTCAAGGTCATTAGACACAATCCCAGCAATCCTCGGTTCCAGTACTACCTCTTTGAGGGGATAGGAGCTCTGGTTCGATTTGGCGCGCCGAAGCATCCTCAGTTCTTCGAGGAAAAACTGTATGAGCCATTCGCGACCTGCCTGTCGGCAAACGTGGAAGAGTTTTCCCCGTACATCTTCCAAATATTCTCGGCTCTGCTAGAAGCGAATCCATCTGGGGAGCTGAGCGAGTACTACAGGAGTCTTTTTGTCATCATCATTCAAGGTTCGGTCTGGGAGCAACGCGGCAATGTACCTGCGCTGGCTCGTTTACTGAGTGTGATGGTCGCGCGCGACGCACAGCACATCGTTGCGAACAAGCAACTTGAACCAATTCTGGGTATCTTCCAGAAGCTGGTCGTCTCCAAGGCTAACGAAGTGTACTCATTCGAACTAATTGAGGCAGTCGTTGCCTACATCCCAGCCGACGTTCTGCAACCATACTTTGTCACTATTCTCCAACTGATGCTGCAAAGGCTATCCAACATGAAGACGGAGAACTTCCAGCAGCGCTTCATTGCTTTCTACCACTTCGTCTCGGCGCGACAAGACAAGGGTCTGGGTGCTGATTTCTTCATCAGTGTTACCGACCAAATTCAGAATGAGTAAGTGCCCGAACCGCCCAAAAAAATAGCGAATCCCTCCAGGCACCATTTTCATCTGTCGCTTGCCCGTTTACCATGTCTAGTCGATAACTAACGCTGGAGTAGTATCTTCAAGCCGATTTACCTGACTGTCATCCTGCCTGAGACCCAGAAGCTCGCCCGGCCGACCGATCGCAAGACCGCCGTCGTATCTTTCACAAAGACGCTTGGCGACTCGCAAGCGTTTGTGGATCGCTACCCAAAGGGCTGGACTCTGACGACGCAGCGCCTCATTGAGCTCCTGGTCAACCCACCTGTCCCAACTGCTGCGGATGACATTATCCCAGATGCGGATGTCGATGAGACCGGCTTCGGCGTCGGTTTCACGCAGCTCAACACGTGCAAAAAGGCACCACGTGACCCGTTTCCAGAGATTGTAGACGTCAAGCAGTGGGTCGGCCAGTACTTGAAAGATGCCAACGGTCGCCACAACGGCCGCATCGTAAAGATCGTTCAGGAGCGGCTCGACGATGTCTCGAAGCAGGCATTGGCAGGGTATCTTAGCTAGAGCGGATGATGAGGGCTGGATGACTTCGCGTGGAGTTGTAGCCGCGATTCGGTAACGCAATATGGTCCGGATTTATCCAGGCCATCCTATCAGAGGGTGCTGCTTGGGCTTCGTTGGCTTGTATGCTGGTTTGTGGATGATGGAATTTGGGCTGGAGATGGATATGATACCAGGAAATTGGAGTTTTCTCGATAGATTTGGTAGGCCAACGTCTTGGCAAGCAGCATATACTAGCCAGCAAGTAAACGTGTATACGCATTGGTAGTACATGGTGTCTCTTCCATGGTGACAAAGACGTTTTCCCTACCAAGTCCTATACTTCTAGATGGCCTGTTGTCTAGACAATATGGCGCTCTGACCTTGCGGCCAGTCCGTCTAGGCACGATTATCGTGCGTCAAATCTGAATTCCTCGTGGATTCTAAAACCCCACAAGTAATGCTAGCTCATACGTCACTCCCGCTCTCGAAATATAAACTCGATTCACGGGCTCAGGGACACGAAGCATGGCAGAAATACGAAAGAGATGGCAAGATGAAGTCATGTACCTTTTCCTAATCGGGCAATGTGCGTGTCCCGTTCATCCCACAACGCCCCCTTCTTTAGAGATTCCAGGGACTAAATTATTTGTTAATTTTGCGCCTGCTATGGTATCAGGGTTAGGTAGTGTAGGTGGGTCTCGGGGACAGGGGGGCCTGCAAAGACGCGCTACCGACTCAAATACATCAAGTCCACTGTATTTGTATTGAAATCTTCGTACCTGTGTTGACACGCTGTCTCTGCTTTACCCTTCATCAACGCAATCATGTCTCCTCCATCCACGCCACGCCGCCACACCTACCTCACACGCAATGAAAGGCTTCAAGTACAGATTCTATGTCTAGCTGGCCATTCCCACAAGTCCATTGCAGACCTACTCGAGATCTCTGAGAGACAGGTTTGCTATGTAATACACTGCACTGCCTACGCGTCACTCCTAAGAAGCGAACCGGTCCTAAACGACGCCTCAGCGGTACCCAAGTAGACGAGATTGTGGTGTATATAAAATAATCACAAGATACATGGCAGACGAGCTAGATATGCCTTGCTGAGGGTCCCTTTGCTGCCTGGCAGGTCTCAGAACACGTCATCTGAGGCGCTCTTTGAAGCAGAGGGTACATACAACACGTAGCTTGAGCCAAGTCTCCTCTTTCTGAGGCCAATCAACAGATATGGCTTACGTAAGCAGAGGCTCACTTCAACTGGATGCCAGAGGAGTGGTGGACTATCTTCTGGAGTGATGAGATTTGAGACACAGGAGATTGAGGGTAACAAAAAGACCTGGTGAGGAGCTTGATGATACTTGCGTCATTGATAAAGTGCGTAAGAAGCGTAGGTGCATGTTCTGGGGCTGCTTCTCTAGCGTAGCAAAGGGGCCATCTTTGTTCCGGGAGAAGGAGTGAAAAAGGATTAACAAGGAGAGCTACTGTGATATAATTATCCCTCTTGTTGGTGGCTGGCTGCGCTCGAACTCTCAGCTGATTTCTATGCAGGATGGAGCTCCTGGTCACTCAGCAGCCTACACCAAACAAAAGCTCCATGAGCATTGTATTATTCCTATCTTCTGGCCAGCATACTCACCTGACCTCAACTCAATTGAGGCTATTTGGAACAAGATGAAGGACTACATAGAGAGCTGCTACCCAGATTTGCCTAGTGGCAAGCAGCATAGACATGATCACCTTCTTGAGATTGTCAAGGAGGCATGGAACTCCGTCACAATACAGGTGTTGAGAGACCTATGAACGCTCAATGCCAGGCTGTGATGGATGTTGATGGCGGTCACACAAAGTACTAAGATTTGTACGTATTACAAGACAGAAATAGGCTTAGTCCATCTTATCATGTTGCAAACCCACCTACACTACCTAAGCCTGATAGCATAGTAAAATTGGACATGATTATCGCCTTAAGGTTGCGTGTAAGCGTCTACCGTCGCAGTCGCTAGAAGCTTTCGTGTCCACATCTATCCGCGGCGGAGTTAACAACACAGTTACGAGGGGCCTCACAAGATTAGTCGTTCTGGTAACAAATTCAGTTGGATAGGTTATCCAGCAAGGCAAAACCTGGGGAGGGTTGCCCCTCTGCTAGTAAAATGGTCAGTTGTACAAACCTAGCAGCACCATCTCCTTGGTGCATTGGAAGGCACAAGTTGCGAACCTCAGGACTCTATACTTATTTTATTGGTCATACTACAGCCAAGGGCCTTTGAGAGCACTATTCGATGTACATTGGGAATCGCCAATTTGGCGACCTAAGCTTCGAGTTTAATTGATCATATCCAGCATGCAAAAATGTGTCAATGCATGCAGCTTCAAAGTTGACCCAGGCTGAAGAAGCACGGTACGAACTAATAGGCCGACGTCGTCGCAGGGTAGATAGGCGACGGGAAGGCCTGGATATACGAGGATGTCAACGGAACGAAAGAATTCGTGTGCGTCGCATTCGCCGGACCAGGCGAGGTAAGATTGGCAGTGACCTTCTTTTCCCCCGTTGCAATATCCCAGTGATACAGCGTACGGTTGAAGTAGGCCAGGGCAGCGACAGCTATTCATCCTTCGGTTAGCACAAGACTGGGTTGGCAGAATATTGAGCTCAGGGGAAGAGGTTGGGATAGGATGCGAAGATGACTCACGTTGATAATAAGGGATCTCATGGCCAGACTCGTAGACGCGCGCAAAGCTAAAGTTGCCATACTGGCGTACCTCGCCGTATTCAGTGCCGTCTACGACCATAGCCTCGTATCCTGCGCCGCGGAACTCGTCACTGTGGGTATATGCGACTGCGAGACTTATAGCTTGGCCACCAAACCAGTTACCTGGGCTCCCATTAGCAAATCTTGAACAACGAAACGCACATGTCATGTCTTACAGATGTAGTCGGCATCGCCGTACGCCAGACTCACACGCACATCCTGGTCTAGCAGGTACTCCAGATCGAGCCTAAAGTTGGGGAAGATGAAATCCCCAGAGTTTTGGAAGGCATAGTAGGCGGCATTGTTGCCCGAGTAGTTGAGCGTAACGCCAAGAGCATCCTGCACCTCTCCTAGATTGAGATAGTCCGGGTAATTGGACGCCGGGGTCGAGTCTTCGTACGGGTGGCGGATATCATAGACACCACGCCCGCTGTAGAAATAGTAGGGCGATTCGACGTTGTCGCGGCACATGTCCGCCGCTTCGTTGCAGACCTGCTTGACGCCTGGAGTCAACTCGGCTCCGGTGATCGGCGCATCGGCATGGTAGTAGCTGACGTTGCCTTCGGCGCTGGCCCGACAGAGAGCGATCTGGTAAAGACACCCGTTGAACATGTTGTTTGCAAATTTGGCGTACGAATAGACGGTGTCGTTGTATGCCTTGATGCCGTAGGTATTGTTGACCGCAAACTCGGGGTAATACTGGGCCTGGACGGATTCATCGATGATGCCGTTAATTATACCTAGTGAGTTGAACTTGAGTGGATAGCCTGGCATGCTCCCGTTCTCGATTTTCAGGTTTTGGTTGTAGAAGTAGGTGTAGAAAGCCGGGCCATAATGACCTCCGTATGATTCCGTGAAGAGATTGAATTCTCTGGCAGGACTCAAGGCCCCAAGCTTCGCATCGAATTTTGGAATAGTAGCCAGCAGCGCTTGAAACACGTGCTACTCATTTTAGGCGCGGTCAGCGAATGTCTCAGATGCGATCTCGGTTTTGAAACTCACCCACGTCGCGACGGCCGCAAGATCAGTGGTGTCGATGGTCCCAGTGTTGAGTGGTTCCGACAGTGGCCAGCGGCCGGTTGCAGGCCATTCGCTGGAGTTGTAATGGAAGTCTTCAGACCACGAGTTGAAGCTGCCAACACCTTGCTGCTGGTAACTGAAGCCCACCCCGACAGGCTGGGAGATGTACAGCATGTTGGAGACATTGTTCCAGCTGTATGGGTTGTACACTGCCGTCAGGTTGTCATCGATCATGCAAGGTCCGTTTTCTTCGAACAAGCCGATTAGCGAGTCCGAACCGGGGCCCCCATTGAGCCAGAGCGTAAAGGGATCCTCGGCTGGGTTGTTCCTGGATTCAAAGAACCAGTAGAAGACGTGGACCTATGGAATGTTAGAGGTGGCTACTGAGGGTTGTTGTCGATGCAACAGGTAGGAGGTCGTTGGTGTTCGTGTCCATGCCCGTGCGTTGCTAGCACGGCGCTAGTAGGCGTACGTGAACTGCTCTAAACGAACCGGCCGAATAAACGCAACCCTCGTAAGGGATGATACGTACATCTGGTGTAAGGTCCACGTATCCAGAGTAGCTATCTACGCCTGGAGTGGTTTCACAAATGCCAGGGTTCTTGTATCGAATAGTGACGTTGTTCGGAGCCGTGGCATTCTTGTAGTCGTGGACCTCCTTTGGCAGGTACAAATGGTCGCTTCGCTTACTCCATTGCTTCTTGGAGGCGGCATTGGCATGCAGTACATTAAACGAAAGCGCCAATAACAGCGTGGACACTGACTTTGGGAGCATGGTGATAGGTGAGGGAGGGCAGAGCATGTGGGAACGACACCCCTTGGCATATTTAAGCAGCCGTGGAAAAGCTTATCGCGTGAGCTTATTGAGGTCACTATCTTGAGCTTTTGCGGGGTTTCGCATGCACAACAGTTTTGCTCCTGCCTCAACAGGCTTAGTCGCTTCGTAAGCTACCTACTGTGGTATCTGGCAAAAGTAGCGTCCCATGGCCAGTGCATAGCAGGGTGTTGCCTCCGGAGATTGAAGCTGGCTAAGCTTATTCAGTCTTTTGTTACATACAGATCTCAGTACTTTGTGTGAGCACAATAAACATTAATAACAGCCTCGCACCGCATATGGACAGGATTAGAGATATTCTTCATTGGTAGAGCTGTTTTGCAGATCTGAGGCAACACCCCTGCTATGCACTGGCCATGGGACGCTACTTTTGTCAGATACCACATGCAACACGAATTCTAACCAAGTTCAACCGTAGTGCTATGGTTTGATTGGCAGGAAATTTTGTTTTATGCTAATCGCTACCTAACAGGGATATCACAACATTGCTGATCATCATTTCAGTTACTAGCGTGAACTCCATCCTACTTCCAGGTTGGGATGGTCCAACTCAGCTTCGACTTTGATTACAATTTTCGCTTCGATACTCGGTCTCCTCTTGTTACGGCCACCCCAACTTTGATTCCGCTGGTCCTTTCTGATCCGCGAAAAGAAGCAATTTGCAAACATTTCCTGAACGCCAGGGCTATCCGGCTGGATGCATCATCACATAAATACAGACATTACTTGCATGGTATCGATGACCGCACTCACTGTGGTGGTCGTCTTGTTGAGGAAAGCGAGAGCGACCTCGAACAAGACGAAGCAACGCGAGGTGAAGAGTATAGCACAGCAGTTTGCAACGGCCTTGACCTCCAGCACACAGTCTATGTATAAGTTCTGTTTAATCACGTCACGTTAATTTACTGCTGCGTCGTTGAGCTGAAGACGCATGTTGCCATTAAAGCCAGGGACTCTTACTAACCAGGCTCTTCTACCTTCTTGCGCAACTTCACGCCCCTCAGCTCGTTGATCCTCTCAAAGATACGACGCATGTCAGCATTCTTACAAAGCTGCTCCAAAATCTGCTGAAGGTCCAGCTCTGCACCCACTCCTTTGCCATGACGCCGAGTGCCTAAGGCCTCATCTGGCCAACTACGTCGAAGTCCTTGCCGTCGTTTCCAGAACCGCACTGGTGGTCGTGAATCGAGATGTCTCCAACGCTGGACCGACCGAAGAACGAATGCTCCGTCCACGCCTTGGCTCGGAGTGCCATGGCCATCTCTGCGGATCGATGTTTCGTCACATTTAAATGGCCACGAGGTGCGTGGGTTTTGAAGTGATAGGTCGAGCGGCTGTTGGTATCGCTGAGCGGTGGCACGCGTTTGCTCTAAATGGCGTCCGCCGTCTTGGGGTAGTCATTGCATTCCGAGGAGACCGTTGCAAGGATATCGCTGCGGGCGAAGATCTCGTTGACCAGCGAATCCACCTTATCCACAGGTATATCCGGATGAAGCCTCGGGAGAAACCACAGGTATGGACGCTACTTGTTCTGCCACCAACCCTTCTCAAAATCGAAGCAGTTTGTTTCCTCGAAAGGCTGCGAATTGCAGGTCATGATACAGTACTCGTGAAGCTTGATGAGACCTGGTACAAGATGTTTAGTCTCTGGACTTAGATCGACACCGAAGCTAGGGGCGCAGTCGATTTCTTCCCGGAGATAGGCCAGATTCATCTGCAGAAGATCTTTCCATCCTTTAGTGGCGGTTCGGATTGCACGTCGTTCCGTTATGCGACAGCGTTGGCATATGTCACTTCAGGCGCCGGTGTATGGTTTAATGAGAATATCTTCAAATACATCTATGTTCGTAGATTTGTTACAGTCTGCGCATGCAGCCATGACGAGAGAGTTGGCTGTAGGTTCCTTAGTGATCCAATAGACACGGGTGAATATTTCAGACGTGTATGTTATTGGACACTAAGGATTCATGATAATTATCTGTCTTTACGGTGACTAGCGACTTCCCCATGACACTAGAACAAGCACTCAGAGGAAGTGCGAGCGGATAAACGCCCGAATACAGCACGCTTGCCTGAGGTCAGTCTGCAGTGTTATTGTGACCAGATTACAAAAATGAGAGGAGCATACGTA
>ML976004.1:3689-18100 GCA_010015635.1 Clathrospora elynae
AGTTCTGGTTGCCAAGGCAGGCAAGGCTATATCCACCGCAAATACTCGAGCAGCAGAGCTTCAAGCAAGTAATATCAGGTTGCAAGCGCAGCTTGATCTGTTACAGATCAAGCTGCCAAGAAAGCGGGTCCGTCCTAATCCAAATGAGCTGTTTGCAGATGTTGAAGCAATCAAGCGTGCTGTAGATGAGGCTGCAACAAAAGCTGCTGCAAAGGCTACCAAACGCAGTAAGAAAAAGGCAGCAGTTGTCCCAGATCAACAAGTTGTATCTACCCTTGATTCTATGTGTACCCAGTTTCAAATCTAAGCCTGGTTGTTGAGTTACTGCGCGTCAAAGGTGGAGCAGCAGATTTGGTGGGGTGGCCGAAAACTATATTGGCCGAAAACTATATGGTCCAGCTTAACAGTCCGCCGTACGCGTCTCCGGTCGTTCCGCGCACGGGCACGGTATACCGAGCTCTGCCTGAGCCCAGCATTTCGAAAACCGTTATAGTCCACCGTACATGGAAGAACCGCAAGCGCCGACATTGGCTTGGCGAGCAGTGCAAACACACGCAGTCCACGCTTTCCTCTTGACCAAGTATTGAACACTTCTCCCACAGTACGGAAACACCTGGCTCGACACGGTGGCTTCCACATCACGCAGGAAACTATCCAGCGACGAAGCCGACAGCATGTAAGTTATCCCAGTCTTTGTTCAATTCGGAGGTGAGAGCTGATTGTGGTTGCAGTACGCTGCTGAACCAGCGAAACTCGCCACTCCTCCGTATGCCCGGCGGGATCCGCAATAAGATCTACGACTATGCCCTCGGAGGCCCTATCATCTAATCCAAGTGCACTCGGACATATGCTCGTGATCAGTTAGCCTCAGTGCTCTCAGACATGCTGGTCTACGATCAAAACATTCATCCCAAGGTTACTTCACACCGTCTCGTTCATGCACGTCAATCAACCTCCGTTGGACACAACTCTACGCTCGCTACCACGGTCAATCTACTTGCAGTCTGTCGCCAAATTCACTCCGAGACATGCTTGCTTCCCTTCAAGCTGAACGCCTTCCAAATCCGGTCCGGTGACATCAAGTACTTCGTCAACAGGCTCACTAATGCGCAACGGGACGCCACTGGCTTTTTTCGGAATGAGAGGACCCAAGCACCTTGTGGTAGAAGATTAGAAGCCGTCAAGTAACGTGCGTAAGGAGAGTGCGGTTGCGTGGATTACTCAGTATGCGGGAGATCGAGGTGTCAAGATCGTCTTTGAGGAGTGAACGGTATCATGAGTTTGTTTCGGCATACGATAGGTTTCGTGCAAACGGCGTTGATGCAAAAGCCTACCAACGACGGGCGCACATATCCAAAGCGCTCGAAATCTCACCGTCGGTTGCCCAGTTTCTGTGAATCCAGGTAGCTAATAATTGACAGAATTCCAAATACAAACGAGTAAAATCTTAGACCACTCGTTACTTTAGTTTGTGGTTCTGACACGTCACGGCTGCCATTGAGAGAGGCCCCCTTCTCTTTTACATTTGTCCCCTCACCGCAAACGATTCTGAACCCCTCCGTCACCGCAATATACGACCTTGCATCACCCCAATCTCCATTTCCCACTGACTTTAAACACCCTTCTCACTCTCGACGCTACGCTAAATTGGACACCCGCTTTCCCGAACTACACAAGACCAACAATGACCACTCACTTGGGCCCTTTCCAACTTATTTCTCACTTCAACCCCCGAGTCGCACGGAACCGATATAGCATCGACTCGCCTACATATGAAGCTATCAAAGGAGGATACAGACGAGATGTAAGGGAACCCTGTTGTGTACTAAATGTAAATCTTCTCGGCTGCCTTTGCCACAGTACCGCCAAGAACCAGCAACATCTCAAGACAACTCTTTAGGCATGACAACGGCTCCGTGAGAATTGGTTCCTTGCTCGAACCCAAGAAGTGGCCCTTTGCTCTTCACTGTCTTCGCTTTAGTCCACTGCTGTAATACTACCAAGAATCGCTCCTTGTAGTCAGCTTCAAGTGCGGAAAAGACCTCGCGAGTATCTTCTGGCAACAACTCTTCATTGAGCAGATCCGACCTAGTCATGTGGTCAGTTAAGATTTCACAAGTGAACCCTACCTTAGATTTCTTACCAGTAAACCCCGACTTCAACAATCTCCAGACCCATAAATCGTCCAAGCTCCTCAAAGCATCCCCTCAACGGAACCCCGACATCCTCGCCAGTCCAATCCCACCGCTCTAGCCCCCCAAGCCCCCCATCCGAAATCCTGAAGATGGGATGACTCCAAGGCAGACACTCGGCCAGACTGACTCCAAGATCAAGGTGCGTAAGTGCCGGAAAAGTCGCCAGCATAATCGCCACGCAGCGCATATTCCCCAGCCCCACAAGACAATCCACATTCCCAAACAGCCCGATACTGAACTGCGGCACGGCTAGCTTCCGGACAAGCGCGAGATTCTTGAGGCCAATCTCCCTCTTGAAGCCCTCGAGGAGGGTGAGAGGGCTGCGGTAGTAATCTACGAGGCGGAAACGGTGGTGGTGGAAGAAGTAGTAGCGCGCTTCGAATGCGAGTTGCTTGCTCGTCAACAGCAGGCTGTGGATTACGGGAAAGACGCTCGCGTGGAATTTTGTTGGACCTTTGTCTGGTGTGGCTGCGATTGTGACGGTGAGGTTGTCCTCTTCGTCGCTGAAGAGGTAGGCGTACATTTGCTGGCGGAGCTCGAGCGGGATGTTTTCTAGCTTTGATTGGGTGTGTTTTCGTGGCATGATTGATGTGATTTGGTTGCTCGGTGACTCTCTTGAGGAAGTTGCAATATTGAATTGGTCGAGGTCGGAGGAAGGTGGCATCTTGACGAGGCGGGCGGTAGCCGATGTGGAATGAGGAATTATCACACCTGCAATGCAAAGCGGGGAGCGCGTTGGATATATAAACGGGCTCGCGGAAGTCGAAGAGTTGCAAGATCTGTGGGTTCAATTGGTAGCTCAATGAGGGCTGGTGATCGGATGCGTGAGGTAGGAGCGCCTCGTCATCGACATCTCACCTATGTGCGTGAGGAAAGCGCCATCCAAGCTTTCATGGATTCGACCTTGCATGATCAAACAAAAACTTGTAGACTCTTAACGCGTATCAAACTCTATGTGGGCGCTCCATGTGTGTGCAATTCTTCTGTTTTCGCACACCCATCTGTGCGTCCTTGCAGGGCAATTTCTGGTTCTCACCACAACCTCGGACCTGAAAAACCCAAACACCACGGAAGAGATGTGTGTCTTACTAAACGATTCCAGACAAGTCTTTCATCTACTCAAGCGTCTGGTATGGGAAGCGTTTCGCACACCTTGCTAATACAAACAGCTTAGTCGCAGCACCGCGAAGACCCGCCATGCTTTGTTGTGAGGAACACAAACTACAACTTCGCAGGTCTATCAAAGGCAAACAGCCCTCTTCCTTTCTCCTGTGTATCTTGCCATACCCACCCACTCCTTCCCACGATCTCCCCGACACCGCTCGCCATCTGTCGCAGAGTGTCTTCATCACCGTGGTTTGCGAGGAAGCGCTTATTGTGGCTCTTAAGCCGACCGACGATGTAGCCGCGAAGGGGACTGCCGTCACGATTGAACTCGACCGTATATGTCTGTGATATGTTAGCAAAGTTGAATCGTTTTAGGTACCAAGTACTGGCTTCTGCCATGCATGGGCACATCAACTCAGCTACTTACCTCAACAACAGCCTCTCCCTCTGCGTCAAGCACAAGCGCCGGCGCTAAAACATCAGTGATCTGTAGCGGAAGTGGATTCTCCGTAGGATAAGTCCCCTCCTTCCTAGGTTCCTTAGACAACACGATGACATACTGATAGCTCAGTACACCGCCATTACAAAGCACCAATCCCTTTCTGCCCTTGCCATCTCTTAACTGCCTCGTCATCTCCGTAAGGGCATGCATCGAGTAGTTGTTGCCTGCTCCACCGAAGGATGTTAGACCACCGAGCAACGTAAGTGGTTTCTTTCCGCCAACGAGTGGTAAGCCGAGATGTTGGGCAGCGAGCTTAGGCACGATGGGGAAACACGAGTAGATGTCGATAAGGTCGAGCTCGCCCGGAGATACACCCGATACTTGAATACCGGCATCAATGGAGCGCGATATGCTAGGTGATGAATAGAAGTTTGGCCGTTTCCAGAACTCATCTGAGTCTTTCGTTCCTGCGCCGCCGAGCGGGTATATCCATTTCGATTTCGGTACTCCGAGAGAATTGGCGAAAGAGGCTGAGGTGAGTATGACAGCGGAGGCAAGGTTGACGGTATTGAAAGCGTTCATGAGGAGCGGATCTATCAAGTTATCAGTCAGTTAGTTATGTCCCGTGGTAGTAGACATACATGGGTAGCATATCATCCTGTTCTTTTCCCCGACCTTCCCAATAACTTCCACGCTATCTGATCTTCCATAACCCCAAGCATACTCGTTGCTCTCTGCAACCTTCGAAAATTCCGCATACAAGTTCGCGCTCTCTTCATGATTCGCTTTCGGGCTTTGCCCTTGACGTGCTCGGAAGGCGTTCTCGTACAAAGGATACACATGGATCGGAGCCCCTATTTGGTGGACAGCGCCGAGATCTTCTGGAGAGTCAGTAGTGGAAATCATTTGCCAGAGAGAAGAGACTGAACTATTTCCGAGATCACGTCCTGTAGGCGTAAAGACAGCGTCTACGGCTTCTGACGGAGCTGTCCAACCTGACGGAGGAAGCTTCTTCGCTGCAGCACATGCAGACACTGCGTTTGTTAGCATGTAGCTTTGCGTACCTCCTTGAAGGTATAGGGTGTACACACGTGAAGCTAAAGCCTCCCCCCCGGTTACAACAGCAACCTTGCACTCTCCCTCTGCGATCCTCTTCGCTGCCTCGTCAAACAACTTGCCCGGCTTATCACCCCCATGTTCGGAATATCTCTTCCATTTCACACTTCTATCCACGCCTAAATTCTGTGCCAAAAGGCCTGGCAAGTCGGGATACGGCCAGGTCCACGTCTTGACAACATCGATGCTGTCGATTGCCGACCGAAGGCCTGATGCAGAAGAAGAGGCCGCGTCTTTGATGGCAACTTGAATGGCCTCCAGCATCAACGTCGCGGGTTCCTTTGCGTCGGCAACGGCTGTCGAGCGGTTCTTGATGTCACCCACGCCGATGATTACGGGTGTCTCTGAGGGTGACATAATGGGTTTGACGCTGAAGTGTCGAAAAGGATACGTCCCTGAATTTCTCACACGAAAGAGAAAACTACATTCGGGTTGTGGACTATATGTTGTGCAGACCGTCATGGTGTTCGGAGAATCATGATTGGGAGTGAGGAGCTGGTTGGGTTTGCCGAGGTATGCACAAAACGGCACGCGCATGAAAGACATCGGGCTTCTGATCGCTGGTCACTCAAATCAACATTGCATATCCACGAAAACTAACGCGAATATTGAGATATAAGGACGGAACTTCAAAACTGTGGTGTCAACAGCTTATGGGAGGTCTTAGGAGTCGCCAGTCCAACCCGCAGGCCATAACGTTAAGATGAGACTTCTTTGAGATACCGAGGGCTTACACAATGATCAGATATGCAAGACAAAAGTCCCGGTACTGATTCAGGCTGTATTCAAAGAGCTATTTGAGGAACCGTAGAGGGCAAAAGTGTCGAATGATTTTCTCGGTTATTGTCTGTCCTCTGTACTCGAAGGAAGCTATGGTCCTTCACCCACACGGTCATTCCGCTCTGTTAATCTAACTGGTTACCGTTGAGTCCACCCGAGCACTCATCGCCTCATGGTTCTCCTGGCGAAAACGTTCGCATACTGCGAGTATGCACCTCTTTGCAGCAACCAATGACCGAAAAAACCTGAACCCTCAGTCGCTATACAGAGCGTTTTTTTATGTATCAGACCCCAGAAGCCACATTTAGTACTCCCAGGGAGTTTCTAACCCCGAATTCCAGCTCCAATTCAATGTCGCGATCCCCGGCGCAGTACCTCATAACCTCACACGCTCTCACAGACCTCTTTCCCTGAACTACACCATCGCGAACGATATTTCGGTCCCCGATAACCACACATTCCAACGCCACGAACCTATCCAAACCAATTGAATGCAGAGTGTTGTTAGCGAGCTTTTCATGCACTAGTCGGTGGCATCGAGAGTTGCGCAAAATGTAACGGATGTTAGCGGCTGCAAGAGCAGCGCTTGCGGTGAGTCGAACGGTTCTAGTAGCGTCTTGTCAATGGGACTAGGTGTCGAACATGGGGGAAATGCGTGATGTATTGACTATGGGAACGGGAGCTCTATATATACTAGGGTACTAGGGTACATACATAACCCGGGCACAGACGTACCTCAGGTACATATGTACCTCGGGGATGGACCTACCTCGGGGATGGACCTACCTCGGGGATTGACATATCTCGGGGACAGGACTCAGGAAAGTCATGGGGCATCAGGTACCATGGAGCACCGTGCCTGACATCCATATCCCGGGCACATACGTACCTCGGGGATCGACATATCTCTCGGGGACAGGACTTAGGACAGCCATGGGGTATTGTAGGTACCATGGCTGACACTTCTCGCTGCGGGTCCGTCAAGATAGACATGGGGTATTTGAATCTAGTAACACGGACGAAGAACTGGCTTAGCTGAAATGGTAGACGAGTGGAAGTCGTAAGCTTGAGCCAGGCTCATCGACTAATAGCCCAATCGACTTGCGCAGAAGGTACAAGGCGCGTGATTCGACGGCTTCTCGCATTTCGGATGGAAGATCAGGTTGAAGAAATATTAGTGGTAGATTCGGTTGCGAATTTCACCGGGCAAGCGCAAGAGGGGCGACTGTTCGTTGGGGAGGCTGCTACAAACACGATGTTAGTTCGAACTCCTGGTTGCAATCAACATAATGGACAGATACATACATCACATCCGCATCCGCATCCTTCTGCGGCCAGTAGTTCAATTGCACACCTCCACGGTGGTTCATGGCGTAGTTCAGGGTGGTGGCTATCGCGAGTGGACGTGAGGAGGACCAACAATCCGATGGTGGGAGAGAACCGAAGTGTGTAACCAAAACAATGACACAACACCCGGGAACTGCGGGCGTGTGCAAAAGGTCATGTAGCACAGACAAGGTACGTTCAAGAGTGACGGGCAGATCACAAACGGAAAAGTAGGACGGTATACAGACAGTGTAGCACAATGGGAGTAGATCAAAACGAAATGCAGGACGGGCTGTCATATTTTCTTTTCCCATAAAGAAAGAATCTCCCGCTTGCTGTACCGTACGTATCCAACCTCGAACGGATGGACCATACACAGAGGATGGGCATGTTAACTTCAGCAATGCTCAAGTATAGAAAAGCTGAGCTACAATCGTCTCAGTGATCTCGTTGAGCCCTGCGCCCAGAAAAGTGGACAATACTGCTCAGATGCGGACGCCTTAACCTGATCAGCCCGTAGGCTCACATTCGATCTGTACGTCGGGATTAGAGGCACAGTACCTAACTGCTGCAACCATGTTCCGCTTTCTTCACTCTTGCGGCTCCATCCAACTCTGCCATGCTTGAATTATCACAAGTTTCAAGCCAACTAGCTTTCTCAAGTGAGTCCGATTCGCGGGCTCATTCTGTTGCCAAGCGTACTTTGCTGAAGTGCAGTTCATTCGGACAGTAGATATAGCATCCCGTTGCGCGTCGTTCAGTTTGCCAAGCAGATGCAGCAAGGTGTCGGCGATCACATGGAAGGTAATCAGTTTGAAGAGCAGAATACCAGTCTTCGCGTAGGGCTGTCTAGACGCAAAGACCAGACCGGACTACCTATGCTGATCTGCGAATCTGTATTTTGCATCAGCGCCGTCGTGGGCGCTGAGGTAGTACGTTTTTTTCTGGGATCCAATCGAGATGTCGCTGAAGGTATGGATAATGAGACCGCCGAGTACGTATCCGCAGATGGTGTTATACAATTCGGAATGCAATCGCAGTAGAGGCGAGTTCTAGTGATTGGGCAATGAACTGTAAGGACTGTTAGTCTGGGTCGAGCATCCAAGCCGCAGGCTCGATCTTACATAGCATCAGCCTCTTCGTTCAAGAGCTTCGTGTGCGCCTGATCGTGCATGTCGAGGTAGGTAGTTGGTTTACTCTATGTCGAGTTGCGCGGCGGGGTGTGATTCTTAAAGAGTAGGGTTGAGGTGAGAAGGACAAACATTGAACTGCAGATGAGGTGCTACAAACCAAATGCCCATATCTAACAGATCCTAGGTAGCTTGACTACACCATAGCTTTGCTTACTAAATATACAGGTAAACCCTATTCTATATTATCTACTTATATAACCAGACGATGCTTAGCTTTAAGTAAGGAATAATTTTAATTCACGAGGCCAAAAGTGTTGGTAGGCTTCTGTACGATCGTACGGGTGAGAACGGTAAACGTATGATTCTTCTGTATATTGTTCTGTCTTGCTATGAATGTGGGTGCGGAGATCTATATACTGCTTCGGTGCGGGGTTGCCAGTTGGACCGAAGTAGGATCGAGGCGCAACAGAATGTGTATACCGACAAAAAGGCAGGAATACATCTACATAATTCTCAAACGTCACGCTGCATGCTGCCTAGCCTTGCTGTCAAACAGACATGACTTAGAATAATAGGGCATGCATCAAAACAACTGGGGCTTTTTTTTCCGAAGGAGACTCGACGGTCTCGAGCACCAGTGGACTTTTATACAAGCATCAGCGAACTGAGCTCGGAAAGCCAGTATCTGCAGTATCTAACTTTTGCAAGCAAATTTTAATGTCCCAACTCTCTCTAAAACTGGCGGTGCAATTGATCGTGAGCTGAGAGCGCTTATACATATGAACACATAGATCTCCTTCGTCGTGCTGGTCCTTTCTAGATCTTGTCCTATCCTGACCCTACATCTGGGTATATCTCCTCCACGCCGAGGCCTCAT
The DNA here is from genome assembly GCA_010015635.1 of Clathrospora elynae. Lineage (NCBI taxonomy): Eukaryota > Fungi > Ascomycota > Dothideomycetes > Pleosporales > Diademaceae > Clathrospora > Clathrospora elynae. The sequence continues at coordinate 12,666 of ML976004.1, forward strand.
TGCCCGTCGATAAGCTGATGGAGCCGTTGATGGAGGGTTCATTTTACAACGGTCGTCCGCCGACAAAGTCGCTCCATGACCTGACTTCGCTCGGGATGCCCTCCTTCTTGGGCAGCTTCTCGCTCATGCATTGAGCGAACAGGACCGCAGTCTATTACAAAGTTAGCTTCAGATATCAATATCGAACAGAAACAATGAACTCACCTTGGGCTCCATAAACAGCGGCACACCGAAGTCGACCGCATTCCTCCTCATCACGTAGTCCTCATCGAGAAGACCGCTGGCCCTGTACTTCGCGAGGTTGAAGCAACCGCGGATGTCGTTCTTCTCAAATACCTCACGCAATTTCCTCTTGTCCTCCTTGGGAAATTCGATGACATCAACGCTGACGCCCTCCGCGTTCTTCTCGAGGAGTGTCTTAACGTCCTTGTTGGCAGCAAGGAACTTGTAGCCGAGTGAGTGTACATATTTAGCAACCTGGATGAGTGATTTGGAGTGAAGGGAGTCCGGTGTGACGTCACCGCCGAAGAGAAGACCCTCTCCAGGCTGAGGAAGGCGGAAGTTCATCTGCGACTGCGCGGAGGCCCAGTAGGCCTCGACAAGATCTTTACCAAAGCATGCCATTTCGCCGGTAGATGACATCTCGACGCCGAGGTAGGGGTCAGCACCCGCTAACCTAGTCCAGGAGAACTGAGGAACCTTGGTGGCGAGGTAGTTTCTCTCGACAGCCATGAGATCAGTAGGCTCAGGTACGTCACGGCCAACGAGAGCTTTGGTGGCAACGTCGATGAAGTTGGTGCCAAGAACTTTGCTGACGAAGGGGAACGACCGGGAAGCGCGCAGGTTGCACTCAATGACCTTGAGGTTTGGTTCAGAGCCTTCGACCGCTTCCTTGATGATCTGCATGTTGAAAGGACCGGTAATGTTCCAGGCCTTGGCGACCTTGTCAGCGATCTCCTTGACACGTTCTTGGATGCGCTTGTCAAGGTTGACTGGTGGCAGGACAAGGGTGGCGTCGCCAGAGTGGACACCAGCGTTCTCAATATGCTCACTGACGGCGTGTACGATGACCTTTCCGTTGGATGCAACAGCATCACAGTCGATCTCCTCGGCACCATCGATAAACTGTGTGATGACAACCGGGTGGTCTGGCGAGACGTTGGCGGCAGCAAGAAGCTTCTCCTTGAGCTCGTCTTCGCCACGAATGACGGTCATTGCAGCACCTGAGAGGACATATGATGGGCGAACGAGGACTGGGTATCCGACAGAGTTTGCGAACTTCTTTGCGTCTTCGTAGGAGGTGAGTTCTTTCCAGGCTGGCTGGTCGACACCAATTGAGTCCAGAATCGCGGAGAATTTGTGGCGGTCCTCGGCCTTGTCGATATCTTGAGGATCAGTCCCTAGTACCTTCGCCTTGCCAGACTCTTGAAGCTTCAAGGCAATGTTTTGAGGAAGCTGGCCACCGACAGAGACAACAACACCGCTAGCGGTCTCCAACTCGTAGATGTCCATGACGCGTTCGTAGCTCAGTTCTTCGAAATAGAGCTTGTCGGCAACGTCAAAGTCGGTCTAAAAAGAAGTCAGCGTATACCTCCAGGGACAGATATGGGGATTTATTCACCGAATAGGTCTCCGGGTTGTACTTGGAAGGGTTAGCAGTTGCTTTAGGATGGTCGGGACATACTTACATTGATCATGACAGTCTTCTTGCCAAGCGCGCTGAGAGAGCGGGTAGCGTTGACAGCGCACCAATCGAACTCGACGGAACTACCAATACGGTAGACACCACTGCCGAGAACGAGGATACCGTGATCATCAAAGGTAACATCGTGGGACGATGCGTTGTAAGTCGTGTAAAGGTAGTTGGTGTCCGCGGGGAACTCGGCAGCCAGAGTGTCAATCTTCTTGACCCACGGCCTGATGCCGAAGCTCTTCCGGCGTGCGCGAACCTCGTCTTCTGTGCTGTTAACGGCCTTTGCAATCTGCTTGTCAGAGAATCCAAGCTTCTTCGCCTTGAGGATGATCTCCTTCTTCAGGCCAAATAGGCTACCTATGTCCTCGAGTTCGTGGGTGCAGTCAACAATGTTCTGGAGCTTGTACAAGAACCATCTGTCGATCTTGGTGAGATCATGTACCCTGTCGACAGTGTAACCTTCGTGGAACAGGGCCTGACCAACAGCAAGCCATCGGCGATCCGTGGGGTTCTTGAGTTCCTCGTCGAGGTTCTCGCCGTACTTCTCGCCCTCAAAACCAAGGTACTTGGGATCGACTTGGCGGCACGCCTTCTGGAACGACTCCTCGAATGTGCGGCCGATAGCCATGACCTCACCGACCGACTTCATAGAGCTACCAATGTCTCGCTTGACGTTCTGGAACTTTGCAAGATCCCACCGCGGCATCTTAGTCACGACGTAGTCCAGACTTGGCTCGAAGTTGGCGGTAGTCGTCTTGGTGACGGCGTTGGGTAATTCAGGGAGGGTGTGTCCGAGACCGATCTTTGCGGCCGTGTATGCCAGGGGGTATCCAGTTGCTTTGGATGCCAAGGCAGACGAGCGAGATAGACGGGCGTTGACTTCGATGACGCGGTAGTCAAGACCATCAGGCTGCAGGCAGTATTGCACATTGCACTCGCCAACGACACCCAAGTGCCGGACGATCTTGATGGACGCGGACCGGAGCATGTGGTACTCCTCGTCGCTGAAAGTCTGGCTGGGCGACACGACGATACTGTCACCAGTGTGCACACCAAGCGGATCGAAGTTCTCCATGTTACAGACAGTGATGCAGTTGTCGCTTGCGTCGCGCACAACCTCGTACTCGGCCTCCTTCCAGCCCTTCAGCGACTTCTCCACCAGGATCTGAGACGAGAGGGTGAGCGAACGAGCGGACAGGTTCTTCAGCTCCTCAGCATTGTTCGCGAACCCGGAACCAAGACCGCCGAGCGCATATGCAGCACGCACGATGATAGGGTAGCCGACCTTCTCGGCTGCGTCCAGTGCCTCGTCCACCGTGGAGACAGCGATGGACTTGGCGATGGGGATGTTGATTTCTTCCAGTGCGCGTGCGAACAGGTCGCGGTCCTCGCTGGTCTTCAGCGTCTGCACACTAGTACCAAGCACCTTGACGCCGTACTTCTCGAAGATGCCCTTGTCGTGCATCTGTACACCCAGGTTCAGTGCAGTCTGGCCGCCGAAGCTGAGGAAGATGCCGTCAGGCTTCTCCTTCTGGATCACGTATTCTGCGTACTCGGGCGTTACGGGCAGGTAGTAGATCTCGTCGGCGAGCACGTGCGACGTCTGGATGGTGGCAATGTTGGGGTTGAGGAGGACCGACTTGACGCCGGCTTCCTTGAGCGCCTTGAGCGCCTGCGAGCCTGCATTGTACATCAGTACGAGCCTGATCGATGTTGCATGCACGTGTGTCGATGCCTACCCGAGTAGTCGAACTCTCCGGCCTGACCAATGCTCAGACCACCACTGCCAATGACCAGGACCTTCTTGACGTCGACCAGATTGCGAGCGCCGGCGATGGCACCGCTGTTGAGGTATGCCTGCGCATTTGGCGCCTCTTGCGTCTTATTCCATGACGAAGCGACCTGTGTGAATGCCCGCAGCGGCCGTAAAGCTGCAGGCGACTCGCTGCTTGCACGGAGAGCAGCTAGAGGCCTCGCACTTCGACATGTGAAGCCTCGAGAGTATGTGGAAGGCGCGAGCGAGCGGGTGTGTCCGGCCAAGGTAGGTACGCGACGTGCTAGACGCCCGCAGAGAGCCATTTGCTGGCGGTCGAGTGGCTGCGGAGCTTCGAGCTCTACCGGTGCCTGTGCGAGAGGAGATGGCGACGGGTGCAATTGAAGGGTGACAGCTCAGGCCCAGCAAGCAGAGTGCGAGTGATCCCCTCAATATCTGTGGGGAAGTCGTGATGCTGCAGCCAAAAAATACAACTATGCGCAACCGGCCAATGACTGGATCTCCGATAGCGCACCGATAAGGACCCCCCTGCAATCAGGACGATCAAGAACGCGAGGGACGAAGGCGCTTGTATCAGGACAGTCTAACGTGTATATGTCTTGTTGAGCGTGAGCTTCCGAACTTCAGACGTTTGACTTCGCGATCCAATGTGAAGTCAGCCGGAGGTAATGGCACAGTGAAAGCCTTCACCGCAGTGGTACCGATTGCGGCGCCGAAACGGAACACTCTTGCAGGGTATGTGTGGGAAGAAATTTTGATATAGTTTTGCAGAGCCTTCCGTCATCTGCATCATATGCGCATCGAGGCAAGGATTTGATGTGGGGGCCTGAAGGTAACGCAGTTGGTTGGTGACGGTAGTAGGAATGCATTCAGTCGTAGCATCTACATAGTTTCGTGACTAGGATGTGTGTTACAGCGTGTACATGTAGACTTTCAGTTCGCTGCCATGCTCCAAAAACCAATCGTCTAGATCAATTCATGCTCCTGCCACCTGCATCATGCCCTCGACGATAGTCTTGACATCCGCACCCGCCTTCTTCTTCTGCCTGAGGAGTACCAGAATTGGGACTGCTTCTTTAGGGGCGCGCATCGCCGCTAGTACCTTGATCTTGTCGCGCTTGCGCGCTTTGCTGCTGACAGTTAGTTCTCATGATGCCTGAGGCAGTTCGCGCGTACTTACGTAGCCGTCGTTGCAACGGAGGGAGTAGGTGCTTGTGTCTCTGCTATCGAAGGCGCAGGAGCTGCTGCCACCTCCCCGGCCGTATATGCAGGCGCAGCCTCAGGCTCAACATTCGTCGGTGCTTCTGTCTCTGTTGGCGCTGCTTGGGGGACAGGAGCTGGAGCAGTAGGCTCAGGCGATTCGGGCGCCGCTGCTGGCACTGCTGGAGGTGCTACAGGTTCTACCACCGCCGGTGTAGGATCCGGTATCGGATCAGTTGGTTGAAGTACTTCGGGCACTACTGCCGCTGGCTCAGCTGCTGGAGGTGCCGCAGGTTCTGTCGCCGCCGGTTCAGAAACAGATGCTGACACTGCTAGAGGTGCTGCAGGTTCTCTCGCCGCCGGTTCAGGAACGGCTGCTGGCTCAACTGGTGGAGGTGCTGCAGGTTCTGCCGTCACCGGTGCAGGATCCGGTACTGGTTCAGGTGGCTGAGCTGCTTCAGGCTCTGCTGTTGCGGGTGCTGGATCAGGAGGTTGGGCTACCTCGGGCTCTACGTTTGGGGGCTCGGGTACAGGTTCTGGCGCAGTTGGCTGAGGTGCTTTGAGCTTCACTATGGTAGGCATGTCGTTGGGTGCAGGCTCGACTAGAGGCTCAGCTGCAGCTTCAGCTTCAGGGAGAGGTGCGGGTTCTGGTACAGATTCCGGTGCGGGCTTAGCTGTGTCTTCAGGTGCGGGCTCAGGTGCGGGCTCAGGTGCGGGCTCAGGTGCGGGCTCAGGTGCTGGCTCAGGTGCGGGCTCAGGTGCTGGCTC
>ML976004.1:18180-140909 GCA_010015635.1 Clathrospora elynae
GGCTCAGGTGCGGGCTCAGGTGCTGGCTCAGGTGCGGGCTCAGGTGCTGGCTCGACAAGAGGCTCAGCTGCAGCTTCAGGTACAAGTGCGGGTTCCAATGCAGGCTCCACGGCAGGCTCCACGGCAGGCTGAACTATGGGTTCGTCTGGGGGTTGAACTGCAGGTTCGGCAGCGGGTTCAATTGGAGTTTCGGCTACAGGCTCAACAGGAGGTTCAGCTGTAGGCTCGGCTGTAGGCTCGGCTGTAGGCTCGGCTGTAGGCTCGGCTGTAGGCTCGGCTGTAGGCTCGACTGTAGGCTCAACTGCGGGTTCAACTGCGGGTTCAACTGCGGGTTCAACTGGAGGTTCGACGGGAGCAGCAGCAGGAGGTTCAACGGGATCTTCGACAGGAGGCTCGACGGCAGGTTCGACGGAAGGTTCGACGGGAGTTTCAGCAGGAGGCTCGATGGGAGGCTCGGTAGGAGGTTCGACGGAAGGTTCGACGGGAGTTTCAGCAGGAGGCTCGATGGGAGCTTCAGCAGGAGGCTTGATGGGAGCTTCAGCAGGAGGCTCGATGGGAGCTTCAGCAGGAGGCTCGATGGGAGCTTCGGTAGGAGGCTCGATGGGAGCTTCGGCCGCAGGTTCGACGTGAGCTTCGACGTGAGCTTCGACGTGAGCTTCAGCAGGAGTTTCGACGGGAGCTTCAACAGGAGCTTCGATGGGAGCTTCGGCTGCAGGTTCGACGAGAGCGTCAGCTGCAGGTTCAGCAGGAGGTTCAAGCACAGGCTCAGCTGCGGCATAGGGTTGCAGAAGTGTCTCGGGCTCCTCGACTGCGGGTGGAAGCGTATCATGGGCATCAACAAAGTCCGACATGAATACCTAGGGTTTGAAATAGCTGTAGACGAGGAATGATAGCAAGGTAGGTCGGTAGAAAGAATCGAAATGCTATGGGGGGAGAGTTGGAGGTTAGATGATAAATGCGTAGTGTTGTTGTTTGGGTCTCTCTGTCCAGAATCTGTTGTCGAGCGTAGAGAAGTCGTGATCAAAACATTGAGGAGAAACTGATCGACTTCGGCAGGAAGCAACAGACATGACTGGCAAGCACTACCTCCTGGCACGCACGGCGGATGGATCGAGACTTCTCGATGGAGAAGCTGTGATAAGTACCTAGGCAGGCCTGGAGTACCTCGCTGCTCACCCGTGGTTCTCTCATATCGCGATACCCCTGCGGATTTCCGCCATGTGTGACAGGCTGCTTCAACTCAGTGTTGCATTGAGCTGCTGGGTGTCATAGAATTCCACCAGAAGCCCGATTGGCTGCGAAATGAGCATCGTTCCGGGTAGTGCAAGATCGTGCAGGCTGCATATCGTCACATGATCATGCCTTCGAAATCCTGGATCGTGAAGCAAGAGCGATAGTTCGCAATCGGTAAGTGTGTCGTTATGGCAAGCGCGATGTTTGTGGTTGACGAAGTTAGCGCGTCGCACCTGCATACAGAAACTGACGTAATCCTGAGTTGTCCGCCAAGCCCGCTGGTGCGTCAATCTGAAGCTCCAACTTCACCTCCGGAGCTTCATCTGCCGACACTCTTCAACAGCCTTTCACATTCAATCGCAAATTCTGGCCCTGTCGCAACGATGGCGCTCAGCATCGATCAGAAGCGCCTCAGGGCGACCAAGTTCCCGCCAGAGTTCGACAAGAAAGTCGATATCGAGAAGGTCAACATTGACCTGATGAAGAAGTGGATTGCTAACAGGATTACCACAATTCTCGGCGATGAAGACGACATCGTGGTTGAGACATGCTACAACCTGGTTGAGCAAAGCCAATACGTTAGTCAATCTCGTTCGGTATTCTCGCGGCCTGAACTGACATCTGCAGCCCAAAATCAAGGAAATCCAGATCCAGCTCACGGGCTTTTTGAACAAGGAAACGGCTACTTTCTGCAAAGAGCTATGGAATCTGATGCTGAGTGCGCAAGACAGTCCGATGGGCGTGCCGAGGGAATTGCTGGAAGCAAAGAAGCTGGAGTTGCAGCAGGAGCAGGTGAGGCACATGATGGTCACACATTACCGACGTTGCTGACGGGCCATCTAGCTCTCAAAAGCCGCTGCCGACGCACGCCGTATCGAAGACAAGGAGCAGAACGATATGATTGACTCCTTCCGTCGAAGCGAACGCCCAGACCGACTGGAGCGCTCAGATCGACCAGAACGCGGTCGCGGTGGTGGTGGTGGACGGTACCGTGGAAATGACCGCAGGGGAAGGGGCGGCAGAGACTTCGATAGAGGACCGCCGCGACGCGACTCAAGATCACCACCGTAGGTCGCATAGCGCAGCAACGATACGGGTATTGCTAAAATTTGGCAGGAGACGAAGATCCCCACCACGCCGAGAGCGCGACGTCTATGTGCCTGATGGCGGAGCTAGGGGCCGTGGCCGTGGACGCGGAGGACGCCGTGACGGGTCTCGCGAGCGCCATCGCTCAACTTCAAACAATCGTTCGGCATCTCCACCACCTCGTCGTGCACGTCGCTCACCCTCCTCGGAGCCATCTCGAACGCCCCCACGACGCCGGGCGCGACGATCCCCTTCATCTGATCGCTCGCGATCTCCGCCGCGCCGCACGCGACGCGCTTCTCCATCACGATCCAGGTCACCGCCTGCAAGGCGACAAGGTGGACGGAAAAATTCATGGTCTCCAAGCCAGGACAGCCGCAGACTAGCCAGGCATACTTCGCGATCTGTGTCCCCGCCGGTCAAACCCAGCTCACTAGCGCCCAGGCTGCCCTCACGATCTCGAAGCCCGCCGCGTCGCCGCCGACGATCTCTCTCGAGCAGCTCAGTCTCCCGAAGCCCTGTTAGGGAGCGACGACGCAGACAATCGTCCTCCGAAGTTGATTCGCACGGCTCTCGAGCTGACATCAAGAAGCGCAAACGGTCACACAGTCCAAACAGGTCGCGATCTCCTAGTAGATCTGGTCGAGCTAGACGCCGGATCAGTCACTCACCAACTACCTCACCCGTTCGAAGGGACTGTTCAAGGACCTAGGCGGGCCCAAGTGGACCCTGGCGACATTCTTTGCGACGCATGCATAATAAAACGGTCCTTTTTAGGTCCGCGCTGTATAGGTTACGCGGGAGCCTTGAAGCCTTTGAGGAGTTGAACAAGTCGATACAGCAGAGTTGTCTCCAAGCTGTTAGCCTATATGCATTACGGCGTCTTTGCAGACCGCTGAACATCAGATCAGCCTTGCCCAAGCACCATCGGCGATACCCCTGGCTCACATGTCTCAAGGGCCTCCAAGATCCACTCAAGAGGCGATGGCGCATATCATCCCCATGCGTACCCAAACTCAGTACTCTGCTGGAAGTAGTACTATAAACTTCAATAGCAATCCAATGCTGAGCGTTACACCCACATGTCTTCAATTGCTCCCTTTGAGTTTCGCGTGCATCGTGACGCGTTTCCTTCGATTCGCACTTCTGATCTGCCTCAGTCCTGACTTTGATCTTGACACACGGAACCAGTACGTTCTTGGGGACCCTTGTTTTGATGGTGATCACCCCAAGGGCAGATCTTGACCGCATACGCCTGTGCGCCATGGTTCTCAGAACTGCCTTGCTACAGTGACAGGTGTCGTCGATGCAGTCGCACAAAGCAGTGAAGACAATACACTGACGCTGGACTGCGGCGTGTAGTAATCTTTGGCGTAGGTCGGATCCACGCAGCGATCTTAGGATGTCGCTAGAACCAAGCAGAGAGGTCTCATACTTTGCGCCTCTTGCACTGCGCGGCGACCACACTAATATCGTCGAGCTTGCCTGGGGTGATGTTAGCAGTGTGCCGTCGTAAGTTCTCTAGTGTTCACGAACCCCCTTCGATAGACAGCCCCTCGTCAATCGCCTTCTCCATGTACGGGCTCTCAGCAAATGGGTCTTGAGCAATCTCTCTTGCGGCATTGACGAGTTGCTGCGCCACAAACTGCATGCCGTCTGCGTACGTCTGTTGTTCTGTGCCTTTCTCTGCGTCGCTTGTCCACCTCTTCATGCTTTCAGACACATTCTCGACGACCTCGTGCTCCCATAGATTGTCAACCACGCCGTCTGTCATGGCGAGTACAACATCCCCTTCTTCGATCTCTACACGGTCCAAAACCGCGTTCTCAGTCGGCGTATCCGGACTGTTCGTCCCGAGCTGCCGCGGACAATCAAACCAATGCCACTGTTCCTGTGTTCTGAATATGACCTCCTTGCTACTTGGGCGAACGACGAGGATCTTTGAATCGCCCAGTTGAGTGACGTACAATAAAGGGTGGACTGGCGTTTGGTCATCGGAGCCCAGCTGTGCGCCACACGCGGTTGTTGTACCATGCCACTCGTTGGGCGAGCTGGTGGCGTTTTTGGTGAGCTCGAATGCCTTCTGGAGGTATGCGACGGGGTCTGGTGGCGAGGAGGGCGAGTAGGATGCGCCTTCGACTTCGAGGGACCAGAAGTGGAGGATCAGGCGGGACCATAGGCTATTCATATGTCATGTGATTAATCGCCCCTGCTCGAAGACATAATGTGAGGGTAACTCACGCAGCATGCCCCATTTTTCTCGCCGCCCAGGCTCCCACGCCGTCGTTCGCTCCCACGAAGTTCTCGCTGACCAGCACCGCATCGTCCCCGTTCGTGACCCCTCTTATCGTCTGCCCATTGACTGTCGGTCGCCGGTCTCTGCTCTTGTTGTACGTGCTCAGCGGCTCCGAGAAGCTTGTGGAAGGTAGCGACAGGAAAGGCGGAGGAAACGGGCGTGAGGGTCTTTTCGCGAAGAGCGCGTATCCAGCTTCGAAGTAGAAAGGTGGCTTCGATTTCGGTGGCTCCGCGTTATCGGGGACGGGGGTATTCGTGCCAGCGCCTGTTTGTGCTTCGGTGATTTTCTGTGCGAAGCATCTCGACTGCTGTGGATGAACAAGTGCTCGTTGGAGATATTGGTGGGCTCTCCAGGCTTGCAACAGCTGGTGCGGGAGGGGTCTGCGCATGCGGAAGGAAGGTGCGAGCATGCCAGCGGGTGGGGGAGAAAGTTGGGGACTCTGCGCCCAGATGTACTAGATTAGAAGCGCATGAGAAGCCGTCGCGACTTTTCGGCTTGTGGGGAACCCGAGAATTCGGTTTGCGCATGGCATCGGGTTTGGTTGACGCTTGAGGCTTGAGGCTTGCCAAGACTCGGCGTTTCGCGTTATGACGTCGAGTGAAGATGTCGTGTGCTCGAATTTGGTCCGTCTGGTAAGCCGAGCGGTGCAGGGAGTACATGGAAAGTCATAGGCGTTGGCCTCATGGAGCATCTGGCAACTTGAGGTAGGGTCGAGCATCTTGCCCCGACTTTGGAAATAGTGCCAAGTATTAGTGCTCTGTAGATGATCCGCAAGCAAGTCGCTATGATGGTGCTCTTAGAATTTCAGGCTTTCCCGAGCGCTGCCTTTTCATAATACATTCGTGGGGAGCTATGTGGGATCAAGCCGCCTCATAGCCGATCAAATGATATCCCTGATAAACGCCAGCAATGCCGCCAGATGACGATTTGTCCCCGTACCTCTCCTTGGCACGTCCTCTCTTGCTCAGCATTGAATCACTCAGGCCCTCCTCTTGGCAAAGTTCTCCAGATCTGCCCTTGTAGCGACGCCCAGTACAAACTTTCTGCTCGCGTCAGTCACGACCGCGAACTCCTGCTTCCCACTGCCATCTACCCCTCCACTGAAGAACCCGTCCAGCTCTTCCAGCGGCGTCTCAGTTGTGATGACCTTGTACCTCCTCCCGCGTCGCTGGAACCTGTGCATTGCCTCCTCGACCGGGTCGCTGTCCTTGACCTTGCCTTCCTTGAGAAGTTGCTGGAGATGCGGAATGCTGATGTAGCCGAGGAGGGCGCGGTTGGTCTGCGCGATGACAGTGAGGTGTGTGTAATCGCGCTCGAGGCCGGTCATTAATGCCCACGATATGGGATCGGATGGCTGGACGGAGAGCGCGGGCGGTGGGTCGAGGTCTTCTACTGTGGCCTGTGAAATGTTAGACATTGTTGCGCAAGTAGTAGGAATTACATACTCCGCGATACTTGTTCGCCCATAATGCCTGGTAGTCACCATCGGGCGCGTCATTCGTGGTGGCTGCTTCAGTAGCCATATTGTGATTTTTGTTGCGCAACTTCTGGAGAAACGTAGGGCTGCAAGTGCAGATCGCCGGATTCTCGACTCTTCGCGCTAAGCATGCACGAGCCGGGCTTTAGTGGTGATGGTCTGGTAGCAAAGCTACGTTTCAGATGGTACGATAGAAGTCTATGCGGTTCGGAGCACGTTGTGGTTGCGAGTGCACCTGGGCACTACCTATATAGGCAGCTATGTCTACGGCCTCGCATTGCCCACAGCCCCTTCTTGTGGTACCTTGACACTGGAACCACAATAAATACACATGACTGATTGTATATCGCAAAGGTGAACTGAATCCATACTGCACTACGCCTGATGTTTGTGCCCGCGAGTTGCAAGTACACGTGATGGCTTAAGCCGCCCGCCCTCCAGGGCTAGCGACAACCACAAAGGTCCAAAGGTCGCTCGCTCATGGAAACAGCCCACTGCAAACCCCATCAACAACCTGACATCGACAGCACCAAGGCACCGTGCAGAAACCTCGCGCAAATCTCAGATCCTAGCTCGCGTCTCGAAATTATTATCCATCGTCCCCCGGGGACACCATGGCCGATCCGCCGCCGTACCGCTGCCCCTCGATCGCCCGCGTGAACCACCCGGACAGATAACGATCGCACATGCTGGAATGGCAATTGTATGCATTGGGATAATCCACGATTATGGATATAGGATCTCGGTGATCGAGGAGTCTGCTTGACCTGGGTCGCAAATCTTGGCTTCAAGGGCAGCAAATATGAGAGCATCCTTCTTGGGGCGTACCATGGTCCGGGCGAGCGATTCCGGCACTGCGTTGACGATGCAGATGATCTGCTCCAGGCCAGAGACTGCAAGGGGTCCTCAACATCCATGGGGAAATATTTACACATTTCTACAATCTCCGAAATGATTGATAAGAAGGCTGGAATGCGCGCGAAGATTCCAAGAACGCAAGTCGTCATAAGACTCATGGAAGTATAAGAGGTACAATATTTGTAACTTCCACGACGGACTTGATCAAGAGATGGAATGCGCGGGCTTATCGATAGTCAGCGCGGTTACGGAAGACTCCCGTCTTCACACCGTCAATACATGGGCTGGTTTCCGAACCTGGATCGAGCCATGTCTAACCAAAGAGACACTGCCGATTCTGGACTCCTCCATGAGCAAGTGCATCTTTTCTTTGATCGGGATTGCCGTGTTGAACTCCAATATGCTGGGACGATCCAGATATCTCACACCCACCCAACCGCGACCATTGCACATGTCATTGCATCGTCTCGAAGGTCCATCCGGAACTTCGAGCATTCCTTCTGGTGCGCTTACACCTCTCTGAGCCTGTATGTGCGGGTCTTACTTTTCCTCTCTCAAGATCCACTCAAGTCCTTCTGGTAAACCCTGGATGCCTTCAGTGTATAAGCTATCACTCTACTTCTTTTTCATTCCGTCAAAGAATGCTTGTTCTGCGGCATCATCTGTTTTCCTTTCCCCTCCAGTCTCTCAAACAAAGACATGAATTGGAAGAACCAGAAAGAGATAGGAACTTAGCAATCGCCGAAATTGGGCTGAGAGCATCTAGGCTGGAGAAAAAAAGAAGTGGAATCGTGGCACTTGTGATAAAAGAGCTCAGCAAACAGAATCACAGCGCCAGCTAGCATACGGGATCGACCTGCTCAAGCTGAGCAACAAGTTGTGTGGTGCTCGTGCGCCCAAGATCTCCTGCACTGAACTGGCGATGCTCCGTCTATTGAAAGTAAGTCTCTGATCGGGATGATCTTCAGCAAGTGCACTTCGTTCCGATACTCTTGCGTTCGGCTGGCATACCGTATCGCGGCAGATGAGCACACACTTGACGTCTACCTAATTAAGGTGAGGTAGAGCTCGATCGCATTTTCATTGTACTACATCCATGTATGTCAAATTCAGAAGCCTGAGGTGGCAATGGCGACAGCCTATGCTAGGCATGATTGAACGACTGGACTTGGGGGGACAGGATGCGCGGATCCAGGCGAACTGTGTAGGGAAACACCAACATAGAATATAGTATAGTAAGTCTCTCCACGTATCCTTCCGAAGTGGCCATGTTGAAGCTGACGATGTTTTAGTAGTAGCCGCAATGCAAAGAACCCTGATAAGCCCGCCCTGAGACTGGCCGACACCCCGCAGCTCAGCGGTCTTACTTGTTTCCACCCAACTCGACCACTCAACGTCTCCCCTCATCACAACAAGCAGCATCACCTAGCTAACCTTGAGTATACAGACTGCGCGACATTAGTAAGAGCTAGGGAGAGTAATTTCGACGAGGTTTTTTTTAAGAGGACTCGCGCTCTTGCCAAGGGTGCTGTCTAGCTCGTCGCTGACGGCGTCGCTGTCGAGGCCAAAAGGACTGCTCTCGAAAACGCCATCGTGAATTTGGTGCGACGAAGACGTGCGAGAAGCAACTGCGACGCCGGAGAACGACCGTCTCGTTCGCATCATCTGCAGAGCTCGTTTACTTACGCCAAAGTTGTGGGCCAGGCAAAGGCGCGGCTACTCTGTACCCCAAGCACGGACACTGCATCGCCAAACCTGGGAAGGCAGCGATAGCAGGAACAGCAAACCCCCACAACATAGCAAAAACGCCGCACGGCTGCTGCACCATCACCAAAAGTTCGTCGGTGCCTTGAGGAAGGGCGGTGAACCACCTCGATTTTTTTCGAAAACGGTAGCGCGTCGATTGCGGGCGAGCCAGCCGTCGTCACGTGCTACAATTTGGCGTCGCAGGAAAGTTCAAGAGGACTCCGATCTCTCTTCTCCCTCGCTCTCCCCACACCCACCGCAACACGACCCAACCACCTCAACCCCGCGCACCATCAATTTACTCGGCCACCCATCAACTGCGCGGCACTCTCATCGCGCCCGACATCTCGACGACGTAATTCGCGATCCTTCGTATCCCTTACGCGTCGACACGACATCGCACAGGCGTCAGCACAACTCGAGCAATGGCGGAGGAGGCCAACGCACCCGTGTCTACGGATGCTGCAAAGGGTTTCGAGGAGCCGACGCGTTCTGCAGACGCTGTCGCGGAGCCTGCCGTCGCAGAGGCACAGCCGGCTGAGGACGGCGTAGTGGCCACCTCAGATGCCGCTGAAGGTAAGCGCTCACCGTTTGAAATTTCGCACGCAGATAGCTAACGCGATTGACAATCAGTCCCTGCGACCGACGCTGCTCAAGACAACGCCGATGTAAAGGACGAGGTCACTGCCGACGCGCAAGCAGACACAGCGACAGCAGGCGATGACACGGGTAAGTGCAAACTGGTGGCTCTGTGAGCTCGAGGCTGTTTCAACAGTCCCAGCTTACCATGTAACCATGCTGACTCACATTTTCAGATGCTGCACCTGTCGCCGACGCACCGCTAACGAACGGCACCCCAGCGGCCAAGAAGGCTCCCAACGGCAAGCGCAAGTCATCTGCCGGCGTACCCGAGCACAAGAAGAAGACACCGGCAAAGAAGGGGAAGAAGACACCTGAGCTTCGTCTGAATGTCTCACCTGGCGACATGCATATGGTCGCTATGCGCGGCTTCCCGCCATGGCCAGTCATCGTCTGTGACGAGGAGATGCTCCCCGAGTCACTGCTTGTCAAGCGCCCAGTCAGTGCCAAGCGCATCGATGGCACGTACCGCGAGGACTTTCTCGAGGGCGGTAAGAACGCCAAAGACCGGAGATACCCTATCATGTTCTTGGGCACCAACGAATTGTGAGTGAGAAGACGCACCTCGTACTTTTATCGTAACTTGACTAACATACACCTCACAGTGCCTGGCAAGTCAACACTGAGCTGCTGCCGTTCGACATCGAGGATGTGAAGAAGGATGTGGAATCTGGCAACCAGGCAAAGAAAAGCAAGGCTCTATCGGAAGCCTATCAAACCGCCGCTGAGGGTCACGAGCTGTCTTACTTCAAGGAGGTGCTTCAAGCACATGACCATGCGATGCAGGAGGATAATAATCTACGCGATCAGAAGGAGATGCAGAAGAAGGAGAAGGCCGCTAAGCGTAAGAGCACGGTGGCCGACGAGTCCGAAGATGTGGAGATGGAGGACGCTGGTGATGATGCCGCCCCCTCCGCTAAGAAGGCGAAGGCCACCAAGAAGCGCAAGAAGGAGGATGAGAGTAATGGGGAGAACGAGAAGGTATGCATCACACTAACGACGGCTTTACGATCACTAACACGCTAACAGCCTGTAAAAACCCCGAAGATGAAGGTTAAGCTAAACGCGAAGACACCGAAAGATGCATCTACAGCGAAGCCTAAGAAGGAGCACAAGCCGAAGAAGAAGTCTAGCGAAGAAGCAGGGTCTGCAGTGCCAGAGGAGCCACCCATGACCGAACATGAGCGGCTGCAGAAGCGCGAGAAGCAAATTCTCTACCTTCGGCATCGCATGCAGAAGGGCTTTCTCTCGCGCGACCAGGCACCCAAGGATGAAGATATGGCGAACATGTCCGAATATCTGAAGCAGCTCGAAGCTCACGAGGATCTCGAGGCCACAGTAATCAAGAACACCAAGGTCCACAAGGTCCTTAGGGCTATCATCAAGCTGGACTCTATCCCGCAAGAGGATGTCTTTGGGTTCAAGAAGCGCTCGAACGATCTTCTTAGCAAGTGGAGTGGCGCTCTGGCCTCTGATATCGAACCAGTTGCAGCCAATGGCGTCAAGCACGAAGATGAGGAGAAGACCCCGCCTGCTAAGGAGGAGGTGTCAGCCGAGAAGACCACCGAGGACGTCCACAAGGACGAAACACCCGCCGAGTCTGCTTTCGTGAAGACTGTCGACAAGGATGGCGATGTTACCATGTCTGAAGCAGACGAGGAAGTTATCAAGGAAGCTCCTGCAGTCGAGGCCACCGTCGAGATCAGCACAGAAGACGGCGACAAGGCAACTACTGAGACTGCGACGGCTGCGGCAGCTACAGATGCTACAAGCGATTAAGGTAGCATGGACATGTCGCGAGAATCCGAGAGAACAAGTCTTTTCGCTGATCAGGCTGAGCATGCCCGAGCGAAGCGCGTATGGTTTTTTGGGCGGCTGTATTCCGGCTCACGTTTTTGGGCTACCTTACACCTCTGTACATATATTGCTGGCCGAGCATGATTGGTCAAGCTCGATGAGGAACATGGGCTTATTCTTGCAGTTTGCGTTTTTCATATCGTCTTCGAAGAGGGGAGTGCTTCCAGCGAAGTAAAATAGTGTCTTAGCCATCGAAATACCTCAAATTGATCCAGGTAGCCCACCTGCTGTTTTAGCGCTATTAGTTCACCCTATTTGCCTCTGTTTCTTTCATACCGTACACAATTATCATCATTCTTTTCCGCGGTCCCGCTCTCCATTGCAAGGTGGCGCGTCGCGTGGAGTATTGCCCCGCGATCATGATGACGTCCTTTAGCATCCAAGCTCCATAACAAAATCACAGATCTGGCAAGCTCGCAACAGCACTCGGTAACCTCGATCTTCCCATCGTCCTACCTTAATTACAAACCCAAATCTCATTAAAGATGGCCAGCGCAACGAGAAAAGACCTTCTCAAGAAGGTGTACAGTATGGTGCCGCCTATGCTCGAGAGCTTCCACAAGGGTAAGATATTGGCAAAACAATAGAAGATTCAGTATCTAATGGAAACATACAGGCCAATTGGGTCGTGTAGCAGTCATTGGTGGCAGCGAAGACTATACCGGTGCTCCGTACTTCTCGGCAATGGCGTCCGCAAAGCTGGGCTGCGACATGGTACACACCATCCACGTCCCTTCACACCAAAAACAATGGCTTATATACTTCTAGTCGCATGTAATATGCGAACCCGGCGCGGGCGCGGTCATCAAGACGTACTCCCCCAACCTCATGGTGCACCCCTACATGCGCCAGTCCAAGAACCTCGCCCAGTCCGAGACCGCAGATAGCATTACATCAGAAGTTGTCAGTATGCTATCGCGTCTGCACGTCATCGTCATAGGTCCCGGACTCGGTCGCGACCAACTCATGCAAGAAACCTGCGCCAAAGTCATCGAAGAGGCTAGGAGGCAGGGTATTCCATTCGTGCTGGATGCGGATGGTCTCTACCTTGCGCAGACGAGGCCGGAGCTTGTGGAGGGCTGCACAGAGTGCATTCTCACACCCAACATTGTCGAGTTTGGACGGCTGGCCAAGGCAAAGGGCGTTAACGTTGACGAGGGTGATCCTTCAGAGCTCTGCGCTAAGTTGTCAAAGGCATTTGGGGGCGTCACCATCATTCAGAAGGGACCCAAGGACTACATCTCGAACGGCGCACACACACTTGTCTCCGAGGGCGAGGGCGGCTTGAAGCGTTCAGGTGGCCAGGGTGATACTCTCACTGGTAGTCTGGCAACCCTGTTGGCCTACCGGAAGGCCTACCACGACAAGATCTGGGACATTGGCACGGAGATGGATAGAAGTGAGACGCTTGCTCTTGCGGCGTACGGTGGATCGTGCATTACGAGAGAGTGCTCGAAGCTGGCGTACAAGGAAAAGGGTAGGTCACTGCAGGCTAGCGATCTCACAGAGCATGTGCATACTGCTTTCCTGAATGTAATTGGCGAGAGGGAGGAGACTCCCAAGTTGTAAGCGAGAGATAGATAAATGTATAAAATAAGATTTCAGGTGATTGTAGGCTACTAGGCATATACGGAGTCAAGGTTTGGTGATATATAAGCGACTCTATAACGGATTGTATTATTAATTTTCCTCAATATGCGTACACTTCCCGTTCACGAAGTTTCGAGGTATATGCGTACGTACGTGCTCATTGGCAAAATTTCAGTCGTTCGAGGCCGACTGCTGGTTGCGCCTCGTGAATACACCGATTTTCCATTCAAGCTGGAGGAGTTTGTTGAGGAGACGAAGAAATTGTTGGTGGGTGAGATTGGGGTTTGACGGAGGTGGAGCGGGCTTTGTGAAGGTAGGCGTTGTGGATGTTTTAGTTGTCAAGATCAGCGGATGTTGGTCGTGGGCGGTACTGTGTCTCTCCTTATTTCGTAGCGAGACTCTCTCCACTGGTGGCATTTTCAACGTGTATCGTTTTGAGGAAATTTAGATAGGAAGGGGTATATCGATGCATGTAGTTGCTTGAAATCAAGGAAAACGAAAGGAGATCTTGGATACCTCCGTGCATGGATATTAGGAAGAAACGTACTCGTAAAGAAGTATCCGCATTGCCACCTTGCACGCTTCAGTCTTCCGATCCATCCACCGGCAAGGTCTGCAGCACCTCTTCCACGATGCTTATCAGCTCATCAACATCCGGTCGTTCGCTCGGCTCTAACAGGAGACACTTTCTTACAACCTCCTTGACGCTGTCTGTAATCGCATCTTCCGGGTTAACCTTCTGTTTTCCCCTCTGCATGCCCTCATCGGGAAATCTCCAATCACCACCCAAGACACAGATACTCAGACTTCCACCTGTCTCATCGCTCCTCGCCTCAAACGGACTCTTGCCAACTAAACACGCGTATAAAGTGCAGCCAAGTGACCAGATGTCCACTTTGGTATCGATGACGGAGCCGGTCTTCACGTCGAAGAGTTCGGGAGCGCGGTACGGCATGGTGGAATGTTCGGCAGCGGTGTCTTGGACTTGCAGGGCGAGGGAGCGCGAGGTTATGGGTGTCGGGGAAGGAGCGAGGGAGCCGAGATCCATGAGGATGGGGGTCTTGCCGTCGTCATCTATCATGATGTTGCCTGTCTTGTTAGCAATATGAAGTTGGCGTTCTCGGCGGAATTTCCCGAGACATACCAGGCTTGATGTCCCGATGCGCATACGCCCTCTCTCCACCAGGCGCAATGCCCTCATGCGCAGCCGTGGCTTCCGACTCTTCTAGCAGTCCCTCCGCTTCTTGTTCGTCGTCGTCATCGTGTTCGCGGTGTTTCCGACTCGGGCGCATCTCCATACTCTCTGCGGCGTCGGCGTCTGCTCTCTTCGCATCTCTCCTAACCTTCTTCGCCTTGCTCTCACTCCGCGCACCTCCTGGCCCTCCCTTGATCTTGAACTGATGCATATCCTTGAGCGCTTTACACACACCCAAGAATAAAACCATCAGTCTTCGCTCAGGGAACTTCGTGTGATTGACCAGATTGGCATTGATCATGTCTTGGAGATTGCCACGACGGTAGTAGGGGAGGAGGATGTATACCGTCTTCGCTGACGCATCCGACTTGTCGCTCTCAACGGAGTAGTCGATCGAGTGTATGATATTCGGGTGTGGTGAGAAGAGTGTGTAGGCCTCGACCTCCTTCAGCGCGAGGCTAACGCTTTCCTGGCCGAAGGGACATCGTATCTTCTTGAGCGCGAGGAGCTGTTGATTCGAGTTGTCTTGCACGAGGTAGACGTATGAGAAGCCGCCCTGTTATCGCTATCAGCCAATGCCATCCTGTCTGTACAGCAGCAATTGAGCTTACCTCGCCCAGCAACCGCAGTATCTTGAAGCTCCGGCTGTTGATCTTGAGCTGGGGAGAGCTTGGAAAGCAGGACATGCAGTTTGTAAACGAATAGATTACATCCAGAAAGTATGTGCCGAAGGACCCCATCGTGACGGTTGTTGTTACGACGGTGTGGCGTTTGTTTGCGGAGCTCTGGACAGCTTACGGGAGCTCAGGACGCGCGGTCGGTTTGGCACGGAACGTCGACTCGAGAAGGCTTATTATGGAAACGCGGAATTGGCGACTTGATCTAATCAGCGACGGAAGGAAGAAAAAATGCGATGTTTAGTGGAAGATGACGCGCAACTGTGTTCGCAGGAGCTGACGTGCTTCGTCGGGATGCGCCAAGGGTTGTGGCTGTGAGCGTCTTAAACCCTGTCTCGCCAACGACCGCTTCCAGACTTCTGAAGACCCACTATCTTCTACCAAATCAATTTCAACTCCGTTTGGATAGGGGCGATGACTGGGAGCGAAGTCTGAGGCTGAGTGCAATCTATTATATTAAAATATATTGAGATTATTTTTAAGAATCGTCATCTTCCATAAAATAGATCTCGGGGATGTGGCTCAGTGGTAGAGCGTCCGCTTTGCATTCTTCATGCATGCGGAAGGCCCAGGTTTCGATCACCTGCTTCTCCACTTTTTGCCTTTTTTTTACTTTTTGACGATTGCTTCACTCTCCTGTTCATCATCTGCAGCGCTTGTACACCTCGATTTTCGCAGTGTAGCAGGCACCCTCGCCATGCCAGCTGCCACCCACGCATTGCTGGTACTCTGCAGTCCTGGATCAGTCTTCAGCGTCTTCCCCTCATCGAATCGACATCGTGGTTAAACGCTCACCAGCGGCTTACAGGTCTGCGCCAAGTGGTCTGTTTCTGACTTTTTGGCCACCTACATCACTATTCCTATCTTCATTGTGCTCTATGTTGGACACAAGATCTGGTTCAGAACACTGTTCACTATTAGGATTTAGAATATCGATGTCATGACTGGCAAGAGAAAGATGGATGAGCTGTGCAAGGACGACATTTCAGGTGCTCCGGTACCTAAGAACGTTTTGCTGAAAATTTGGTTCTCGGTTGCTTAGAAAGTGTCTGCAATGCAATACGTTACACTGGGTATATACGGATCGTTTTATTTAATTACAAACACTATTAATCAATGCCAAAGCTGAGATTACTTCAGGATACCCTATCGCCAAACATCTTCGGCGACTATTTCCTATCTAAAATCACAAGTTCTAGTAGGGAATGAACTTTTTCAATGATTCGGAATGAACCTTGCTTGTGACAGCGTTCTATGGTTAGCGGTCGTAGTGATGCTGCTGCTCTACTATCTGTTGTCTCAAGTCTAGCCAAAATGGTACATACAACAATAAGACGATGAGATCAGCAATACCCTTGCGATCCTTAAGTCTCGTAGCGCTGTTTTGGGGACAATTAACTGGTTTTCTTCCTTAGTTACTTGTTTTGATCATGTTGTTAGACCCACGCCACAACCCGCAAACCGTCCTACAGGACCCTGCCTGTATACAGGATCCAGTTTACTAGTTGCAGCCTTCCAACTCAACATACGCTGTTTTAACATAGATGTCGCTATAGCTGAGGTAATTGCTTCTTGCCTGTTATTTGCTCTATCCTTTCCACACCATCCTTGCTTTTGTGATACTTTCTTATCACTGTCACCACTATATCTCCTAACAAGAAGTCTAAAGTTAAAGTTTTGTACTTGCGCTCCCTTGTTCAACAGGAGAAAGCACCTGCCACACTTATGACAGAGGATATCTAGGCAATGTTAATTCTGTCAAGCTTTAAAGCATACTAATACACTATGCAACTCAGGACCAAGTGAGTCATGAGCTTCTATATATATTTGCTAACATCTTAGGTTTACCAAACCAATCCTAGAAGATTCCGTTGAACCGATGTTCTGTTAAGCACCAACCATGTATTCCGAGCCGACGGGATTCTCACCGATGGCGTATCCAAGTATTCGAGGAGTCGGAATACCATGTGCGCGGACAAAGTCCATTGTCGCGACTTCGTCCATTGTCGCGACTTCGCTAGCCACAACCAAGCGTCGCGGCAATGTGGAGGGATAGGGCAGTCGAGCGAGAACAGATGTTCCATCTCTCATGCCTACTTCAAAGATTCGATTGAAGCCGCCTTCCGCGAACTTTTGAAGGCTCTTAACATCAGACTTAGGCTTGTTGATAGAGCTTGCGGCGGCTTTCTTGAGCTCATCGACGTTAAAGGACAGGCGCCTTTCGGCTAAACGCATATTTTCGTTGTATCTAGGAGAAGAAGTGATAACTTTTATGGGTCCTGAACACATTACTTAGTCCAGTCTTACATCCATCTTCCAGAAGTATATTCGAAAAGTTGGTGATTGTGATCCATGACGTCTCGTACGCCGACTCCAGATGGTGCTGATGTGCTACCAAAACCGTGAGAAGATCTGAAGATCGATTTGTTCTGTGTGAGCAATGACTGTAACTCTCGTCGAAATGACGTTGTCCGTGAGATCATGATCTGCAAGGGGGGTGGATACCAAAAGCCCTTCAATGCGGGCTCACAGAGATACCAGAATGGTAACGCGACTCAGCCCTAGGCCAATGGCTCTTCGGAAATTTGCGAAAATCTGAACAAGGTATGGCTTTGGGCGGCGGCAAGCGGGAAATGATTAGGTTCGGCGAAACTTGGGCGACGTGGACTTGTCGGTTTAGCCACATACTATTAGCGGCGGGGCTACTCCGCCGAACACAAGTTCTTCATTCTCAGCTAGCAGCAGTATTCAAGACATCTTCATCAGTTCGAAAACTCGTTATCCTGTTTCCTTTTCGCGAGTTTTCGCTTTATCGGCACGCTTACGTAGGCTATCAAACTCATAGCTAAAAAGGGATTGTACTGGACAAAAGCGTGGGGCTGCCTCTACCTCGCCAGCATTATAATCATGAATGCTTGATTGTGGCGGGAAAGAAAAGCCCCCCCGAGCTACTGCCTGTCGAAGAGAGATCGACGGAGAGACTACGCGCCAGGTAGATGCAGAGCGCTCTCCAGCAACTAGAGAACAATATCGTGGTGTTCGAAGCGCTTTGTGGAATCCTAGCACTCCTTCAGATATCTTTTCTCGGCTGGGTGTTCTACAAGCTTCTCCAGCCACTGGCAGATTTCACGTGTATACTCAAGGATACGGAAAATCCCTTGTACCCCATCATCCTCGTGGTTTGGATGCTCATCGTCTACCTAGCATGTCTTGCCTACATCTGCATAGCGTGGATTGGGCTACTCATGCTGGACGTAGGAGGTCCACTTCTCTCCATATGCGGCCCTATCGTTAGGCTTATTTCTATTACTACATATCCTGTGGCAATATTCGCTCTGTTAGCCTTTGTCGAAACAAAACGCGGTATCGAATCACTGACAGGTTGGGCTGTCACCATATTGGCGTATATTGCAGCTCTTGGTCTGCTGTGGATGACTGGAGAGCTGTTCGCGTTGAATGATTTTTCGTTACAAGGTCCTTCTGGTGAATCGCGAGGATATTCGAGGATCTGAGAAAAATCTATGGTCTATTGCGGCCTGGTCTGTGCTACAAGGCACTTTTGTACTTGCCATTTGCTATTACGCCTTTCGGTATGATGCGACAAGCACATACAAACCAAGATGGACTGAATTTTTTGGATAAGTCTAGAAGAGCACCCGAGGGTTGGCAACACGTGCTGGTGGCACTCAATGGGAATGTGATGTTCACTTATACTGCTCTGACCTCGGTCAGCTTTAACAATTAATAAGACTGTGACACACAATCACGACATGCAATACACTTTTGAAACTGTAGTAACTCAATTTCCTGTGTCTTACTCACTGCTTCTTAGTAAACCCGTCCTCCCTCATTCCTCCGTACCAAACCCACCCCAGCCCTCAAACTCATCCGCAAATTTAACCGCCGCTTTGACCCAGTACTTGGAATGACTATCCGAAGTTTCCCAAGTCTCTTCTGCTACCTTCATCGCCCGCAATGCTACAGAGAGTCAGCCGCCGCCTACCAAGAAGGAACATGAATATGTTCTGTACGTACCTTTAACAAAGTGCGCATCCTTCGCATGCGGCCCATCTAGCGCCTGATGGACCACATACTTCCAGTCATTCTCATTACATTCGTACCTATCTATCGTCCAGCCAGACTTGTACGGCGGCCGCATCTGCGCAATGAATACCGCAAGCGTCAACAACCACCACTGCCTCAGCAGACTGACATGGAATTTCGGCGGCACCAGCGGGAGCAGGATGCGGATGGCATGGCTCGAGGTGAGCACATGGACGATGAAGAAATCAAACTTGGAGTTCTCGGGTTTGTCTAGAAGGAGCATGACGGCGAGATGTTGCGCGGCGCGGAATTGGTATGTTGGGTTGACAATCTTCCATGCGTTCCAGTACTCTAGGAGCGCTTCCTCACTTTCTTCGAATACCTTGTTGATGTCGCCGTCTCGGTGGTCGTACAGACCGTCGAAGCGCTCGTCTTTGCGGACTTTGTCTAGGATACCGAGGAGATCGGTCCCGTCTTCGATCGCCTGTTCTGTCGCACAATGAGGACTAGGTTTTGTATATCTCGGGTCGTCGATGTATTTGTGCAGGAAGCTGTAGCAGCAGGCGCCGAGGGCTAGGGCCTCGATGGCTACGGTCCTGGATTGGAGTTCGTAGGCGTAACCGAGGTGGATAAGGGGATGGGCTACTGCTAGCATATTAGCGAACCATGTGCAATGAGGGACGGTGAACATACGTCCCGAGATTAAGCCATTGATCAACGGCTCTTTGCCGCCGAGCAAGAACTCCTCGAGGAGATCCTTGAGATCGTATTTCTTGCTCACGAGCTGGTCCTCGAAGAAGTCGATGAACGCTCGTTGATACCTGTCATACATCAGAAACCACCCACACCCACTGATATACCCACCCTACAATGCTACTCACTCTTTTTTCCCCAAAAAATCCCGCCATTCATCCATAGTTACCTCACCGGGCGCATCATGCCACGGCTCTAGCTCCTCAGCCTCCTTCTCATACAACTCATTCAAATGCTCCGCTGTTCCTCCTAGAAGGTAAGCCGATCCCAAGACCTAGGGTACATGTTTAGCAGCTAGAGCCTGCATAGTATGGAGATAGCATACGTGCGGTATGTGATTGTGAAAGATGAGGTCGTGATATAGGATCGAGTTGTTGGCATGATTTGCTTTGATGAGGTGCTTGAGGGTTCGCGGTCGCTTTTCGGCTGCGGTTTCAATGTCATGGATTTTGACTGATGGTAGATCGACGGTAAGATGTGTGCCGTCTCCTGCACGCAGGAACGACGGCAACGATATTCTTGGTAAGCTGAACATTGTGGCCTGTGGAATTGTAAAGTTCGAAAGACATTTGCGGGGAAGCTTGAGTAACGATGGAGCTTGCATTGCGCCTTCCTCCTTCTGGCATGACGTGATGTCCTCGGTACCACTCGGAAGCATTACCAGGATGAGTAAGGTCGCGCTACAATTATCTTTCCAAGACCCTAAGAAATATTACCTCATTGGGAAAGTCTGATTAAACTGTTGATTACTGAAGCTTTTAGGTGAAGTAAGTCTGTACCTAGCATCGTATATATGAATACTTTAGAAGGTTGAGCAGAAATCAATGGTTTCGGATTCTTCCCTAATCAGGCAGGTTCGGTTTTCTTCAAACCTCCCCTCTACATGATAGCTGCGTGACTAGTCTACCTCCAACGGTACATCATTGCTATCACTCGTCGTAGCGAGCCCAACAGTGCGTCCAAAGAAAGCCCCTGAATGGGAATATAACGGCTAGTACTCGCCCTCCTCAACCTCCTCATCGTCGATAGAGTCGGCAGCAACCTCCTCATAGTCCTTCTCCAGAGCAGCCAAGTCTTCACGAGCCTCGGAGAACTCTCCCTCCTCCATACCTTCACCAACATACCAGTGTACAAAGGCGCGCTTGGAGTACATGAGATCGAACTTGTGGTCAAGACGGGACCACGCTTCGGCGATGGCAGTTGTGTTACTAAGCATGGAAACGCTTCGGTCGACGGAGGAGAGCTCACTGCCGGGAACGCTGATGGGCCTGACGATATTAGCGATGGAACTTCAATATGGCGTACGAACGTACTTGGTGTAGTTGATTCCGAGCTTGAAGCCAGTGGGGCACCACTCAACCAGGTTGAAGGATGACTTAGCCTTGAGGGCACCAGCGGCAGCAGTGCAGTCGCGAGGAACGATATCACCACGGTATAGAAGCGCGACAGCCATGTACTTGCCGTTGCGCGGGTCACAGACGACCATCTGGTTGTTGGGCTCAAAGCCTGATTATATCAGCAAGGCACTCAAGAGCAATAGAAGAAGAGTGGAGAGATAACGCACATTGGAAGGTAAGATCAGAGACCTTGAAGCTCTCGTGACCGCTCTTCTTCGCCGAGATGACCGGTGCATAGCTAATGAGCGGGTAGTGGATGCGAGGGTAAGGGACAAGGTTGGTCTGGAATTCGTTCAGGTCGACATTGAGCGCACCGTCGAAGCGCAAACTGGAGGTGATAGAGCTGACAACCTGAGCAATCAAGCGGTTGAGATGCTCATAGTTGGGACGAGGGATGTCCAGGTTGCGGCGGCAGATATCGTAGACAGCCTCGTTATCAACAAGGAACGTGCAGTCGGAGTTTTCGATAGTGCTGTGGGTGGAGAGGACGGCATTGTAGGGCTCAACTACAGAGGTAGATACGCGAGGAGCAGGGTATACGGCAAATTCGAGCTTGCACTTCTTGCCGTAATCGGTCGAGAGGCGCTCGAGAAGAAGCGCACCGAAACCAGAGCCTGTGCCACCACCGAACGAGTGGAAGATGAGGAAACCCTGGAGCGAGGAGCAATTGTCTGAGCGTGTTAGCAAGCGAGCCTAGTAGGAGAGAAGTATGGTGCTAACCAGCGACGCGACGAATCTTCTCAATTACGCCGTCGACCATTTCCTTTCCAATAGTGTAGTGGCCACGAGCATCTGCGCCCATCAGTAATTCGGTACGCCCAATAGCTTCTCAACACGCACAGTTGTTGGCAGCATCCTCCTTGCCGCTGATCAACAGCTCAGGGTGGTACAATTGGCGGTAGGGTCCAGTTCGAATCTCGTCGATGGGCTGCTCCAGTCAGCACTGTCCCAACCCCTAGGACTCTTATCCACATACAGACGGGTCCAAGTCGACGAAGATGGAGCGCGGAACGTATTTGCCGCTGTTTGTCTCGGAGAAGAAGGTCTCAAAGGAGCCGCCCTCGCTGAGCTCTTTGGTGTCGGGGTTGGGGCGACCATCGGGCAGGAGACCATGCTCAAGGAGGTATCTGAGGTTATCGTGTCAGTCGCGAGCTCGGGTTGCGCAGGGGTATGCGGGTTTGCGTGAACGTACAGCTCCCAGGCGCTGTTACCAAGCTGCGTGCCGGCTTGGCCGATGTGGAGGTGGCAGATCTGGAGAGCTTGTGTTAGCGATTGCTTGCTCATCAAGTCCCTAGTGTTGTTGAATATATGATATCCATCTCCCAGGCTTCAATCTAGTGCCCAATCCTCAGCCAACATAGCTCCAAGAGCAATGCTCTCGTCTCGTCCAAGCGCAAGATGTGGGGGAAATGACCATCTCAATCCGCTCCTGTATATAGGGCCTCCAATGCAGGTATACGTACCTCTCCTCGCATGGTGAATGGTTATGTTGTATCAAACAGGCTGTCGAAGAAGCGTCAAAGTCCTGGCGTACCTAGACTGCTGCATCGGAAGGTGTCCTGGGTTCAAGCGGTGAAGAGTGTCGCTGTGTTGGTCTTAGTTGGCGGGGCCGCTGCAGGGATCTTTGTTTACGCGACTGTCCTAGCGCGCCTTCCCGAATCGGTCAGGAAGAACCTTGGTGCAGAAGCGGCACTCTTCCCCGCCAACCGGAAGGTGAATTAGCTAACGAACACTAAATTCATCTAGAAAATTTGGAGGCTTAATGTGAATCACGGAGCGATAGTCGCTGTTAGAGTGCCTCTTAGGGTTGGATATATCAAATGTGAATGTACTGCGCTGCGCGGCTAATTCATCCAGTCTCGTATCCGACTTTCTGTCATAGTTACGAGCAGCAAGCAGGCAGATTTACAACCAAGTTCAATTGCTTGTCGTCAGTCTATATGGCTTATTAAAAAGTTGCAGATATATAGAAACAACTAGCAAAGTCCTGGCGCACTGCCATCGGACTGCAGGTATTAAATATCGCGAAGCAAATGCTATAACGCCTCTAAATGCCCAATCCGCTCAAAGTGTGTGAAAATATATGAAACCTTTGAATCGCGAGAAGCCATGCAGCACGAGCGATGGTGCCTGGAGGGACTCTCTGCGTTTTGATAGCGCAACGTGAAGGCCGGCTCATAGGAAGCGCCTCATCTCAATATTATCCGTCTGAGATCGTGATGGATGGCCAAAGGTTCTCTCCGAGTTTGCCGAGCCCAGGAAATCATCAGAAGATCGCGGCATGCCCGACCCATCGGCACTGTGCCTCACAGCCTGTGGACTGATCATTCCAGAGCGAGGATCAAGCTTCCTCTGACTCGGAGGAGTGTCGGCCTCAGGAATACCCGCCATGCCAACCTCCTCGTCGCCGTTACGACTCCTGCTGAAGAAGCGATTCTTGTGGGTACGCTCTCGCGTTACTGAGCTGGCATTCGTGCCTACGCGTTGGATGCCGCTACTACGACCACTGTCCTCTGACTGGCGTGCGCGGTCTCCGGAACGAGATGGAGACGTAACCCTGACGACAGTTGCTCTAGCTCGACTCTCGTTCTCTCGATCGTCGAGAACGTCGCCGCTGGGATCGTCCAAGCCCATCGACTTCATGCCAAGGGAGAAATCGACGCGACGACCCATGGCTGCGAGTGACTCTCCACGGGCACGGCCAGGCTGGCGCAAGATGGAACCGTGGCGGCCGGGCGTGGCTGCACCAGCGGGAGCAGCAGCATCCGCAGTACCTTCCCTAGACGCTACGAAAGGCTGGTCCTGGGCTTCATTCCTAATGTTGCCGTTGGGATGGTCAGGGGTTCCGTTGATACCTACACCAGGCGTAGCAGGATTCTGCATGTTCTGAAGATAGACAGGGAACGATTCCTTCTGTCCAGGATATCGCATGCGTGGTCCCTCAATGCCGCACTCCTGAATGGCCATGGTGAGAGCGCAGATGAATTTGTTGCGACGCTGTAGCCTAAGCAGTTCGTTCTGCCAGTTGGACTTGTAGAAAAATACCACATTCAGGTCGAGCCAGTGAACCTCTTGTACTGCTCGCAGCTCCGTCAAAATGTTGGTCTGGTACTCGCGTTTCTCCGCAGTTACGAATGCCAATAGCAATGAGCGGAGTTGTTCAAGCTGCTCCAGTGTCGTGCCAAACTTGATGATGATGGGTACAGCCTCGGCAAGGGCGCCAGAACGTCGGTGGTTAAGAATGAACAGTGAGTTCAAGTAGCTGTTTGGTGCCTGTACGATGTGGCCTTGCATCTTCTTGAATTCCGTGTAGAACAGGGCGATTTCCTTCACAAAGTAATCGTCACCCTTGCCCAGGTCACCGGTGTTACCGTAAACCATGACACGGTCGCCAACATCGTAAGGGTGCTTGACGAACACAAAGATGCAGGACTGTAGGAACTCCTGCGCGGTTGCAGAGAACAGCCACGACAAGGCCAGAAGGGTAGAGCCAGCGGACGTGAGCACACCGGATGCTGAGGTCGAGATCAGGGAGATGAAGACGATGATGGTGATGATCAGAACGATGAACATGAAAACGTCATCCAGCTTAGAGACGACGCTGTCAAGATCTTTCAACGACGCAGTAATGGATTTGCGTTCCCGGCCAATTTCCACACAGACGGCCTCTAGCTCTTCCATGGAAATGTCGCCATTCATGTCCTTGTCGAACATGGAGAACGCCGCGTCCGCCTCCTCGTCACTTTCAAAAGCATTCTTCAAGTCTTCCGAATGCACAGTCTCAGTCTCGAGCCGGGCGAAGGTCCGATATAAGCGGCGGGCAAGAACCTGAGCGCCACTAGTAGTACCAATCAACTGCAGGACTACTTGGTTAGGGTGGCCGCTCGACGTGACTTGACGACCAGTGAAATCTCCAGCGACTTTTCCAGCGATGTCTCCAAACTTGCTGAAGCCATCTTTGATGTTCTTCTGTGCCTCCGTCAACACCTGGCCAGGAGTACGTGCGCCGGACGGGCCTTGGTCAGATAGTTCGAATTCAGAGTCCTCCATGGCAATCTTCTCCTTGGAGAATCTGTACAGCTTTGCGAGACTACCAATCTGAAACTTGTTCAACTCGATCCTGTCTTGGTATGTTCGAAGATGAAAGTTGATGGCGATAAGCTGGATGATGATCTTCTCGACGAAGTTGAGCGCGAAACCAACAAACATGGACACAAGGACCTTGTTCATCGTCTTTTGCCAGGGCTGGGTTGATTTGTCGCCGTTGACATTGTGGTTTGTCATGGTTGGCAAGAAGGAGACTTCGATAGCTAGCCACCAGAAGAACAAGGTAGCGGGCAGTTCAAGTTGCTTGCCCATATCTCTCCATTTCTTGCTGTTGTTGGTGAAGAGACTCGAGATGAGGCCGATCGGCCACGGGAGTGCCTTGGCGAGCACTCTCCCAGCCCACAGTGTGAGCCAAACTATCATGAGCCATATAGAGAACCAGGTAAGCGTCACCCCGCCAACATTGGCCGTCTTGAACACTAACACGCCAAGAAGCAGCGGTATGAGAATCAGAAGAACTAGCGGAGTGATGTAGGTAAAGTACCGGACGAGCCAAGACGAGTTGTGGATCTTCTTGAAAAACTTGGAGAAGCTTGTAGTGGGGTTCTCAGGAGGCTTGTAGCGCGCCGCCTGTTCGTGCAAGGGATTTGTGGCCGCATCGAAGTCATCCACGAGCTCTTCGCGTCGAGACCGCACCCGTGAAATGGACTGGTTCATTGACTGTGCTCGATTGAGATCTTCCTGGTCCTGTAGTCCCTGCTCGATTGCAAGCAAGGCAAGATCGTCGTTGAGCCTGCTCGCCTGCTCACGTGTCTGAGATGGAGACTGCACCGAGTTCATGGGGTAGATATCGTGCACCGTGTCGACAGTGAGGTGTGTGCCCGATCGCGGCCGTTGTGTGGGTCGTGTTTCCTGCTCTCCCACGACAGTTCCGTCCTCGTCTGATGATCGTTGGCTCAGGAAGGGCTGGGCGCTGTCCATGTTGTACGTTGGCTCTGGCCGTTCGGCATTCGGCGTCGTCATGACCGCGGTTTACGCAAGGCGTCTGTCGGAGTGCAGAGAAGGGCAGATATAGGCCGTATGGCTTCGCAGCACTACGGCACAACCGCGGCTGAATTGGGGTAGTTCTTGCTAAGATTGAGAGCGCGTTCCCTGTCGCACTAGGCGCCTTATAGCGTGTTCCTTCTGCACTTTGAGATGGCAGTCAATGGCCCGTGGTCAAGGTTCTGGTAGGAGTCGTGGTTTGTTGCTGCGCGGTTGCAAGCGTCAAGCTCCGTAACCTTTCGGAATTCTTCAAACGAGTGAGAGAAAGAGTGCTTTGTGTTTAGCTGTGGACAGTCAAAGATAGAGGGTAGAAGAAGAAGGGAGTACGTCGGGTGGGCGACAGATGGAGATAGGTAGTACTCGGTGCGATTCGTGGACAGTACCTATCAAGAGCAATCTAGCGCTAAAAGGAATATTTTTGGGAACGGTGTCGATCCGCGATTCTCATTCTAGTCGCCTGTCAATGGCGTAGGAAACACTGGGTCGGCCAATGTGCATGGTAGACACCGGGTGGGTCCGCTGGTGACCGGGACGTTTTGTTGGGACAAAATTCGGAACAAAAGTCAACCCGAATGCGCGTCTACGCCAACGAGCGCACACCTAGCACATGTCAAAAGTTTCAGCGAGCGACTTGGCCCTTGGCGCATTGAAACGTCGTGTATCTTTGGTTTAGACTTTGCTTACCGGGACTTATCGCCGAACCGACGTCATACCGCATTAAGACGCAGGTCCCGGACGCTTTCGAACAGCCTCGTTGGAAATATATTTTAGTTCTTTGTGCTGACAACGCACAACACGCTCTCTCTGCTAAACGTTGGGAATTATAATTTTTCAAATGCCGACTACTGGCAGTGTAAGCATAAACGAGCTTATCGTAATACACGAAGCAGAGCATCTCTTTCACATGTGAGCATTTAGCACTCAAGAACAGGAATGAGACCGTTATCGCAAAGTGTTTCAAAACGCCCGGGGCTCGGAAGTTTGTGCGCGTCGATCCCACCCAACACGGCGGCTTCTGCTCCCCTGATTCGTCGCCTCGTGGGGGTCCCTTCAAGATCGATGCACTCCAGAAGGTTCACTTCTCCAGTCTCCAAGACCCGCTGTATCTCATCGTCCCCATCTTTCTCCCCAGGAGACGATCAGTTCACATTTTGTAGGGTGAGTTTTTTCAGCTTCATTCTGGCAGAATTAGACGATCCGAGTCGGAGCGAAGCGAGTGCTCTACAGCGTCTCCATCTTTATGCTCGATGATGAGGTGACGACGTGTCCCCCCGGCGCAACCCACAAGCGATAGGTCCTCAGGAACACATGTGGAGGGAGCGTACTCGGACCGGACGTGTTACCGAATCCGTGCAATGTGGGTCGCATGTTCTATATCATCAAATATAGTAGCTCACCCCATCAATTTCAGCAGGTTGCCGTGAACCTGTGGTTTCCAAACTCGCACCTTCTGCGGCGCTGAAGCACGTTGATGCGTCCTCACCATCCACCAAGAATGCAAAGCTTATCTCTATGTAGTATCAGAGAAAAATACGGCTCAGCTCGAGACCGGTATCAATAACATAAACCTTGACTGTTCAACCTTCGACCTACAACAACAATAACTCTCTACAGTGATCACAGCATATCCACTCTCAAACTTCACCCAGCAACGACCAAAGAAACGGCTACACGGGCAGCATCTACAGAACCTATACACCGTCCACCATCCGTCTACAACAACTCGTCAAACTCCCCCGGCAACTCTCCTCCTTAACGCCCTCAGCAAAAAGGCTTGGAAACTGTAAATTCTACCCATGAATCTCCTTCCTCACAACAACAACCTTACACCCACTCCCGCCATCCGCCTCTTTCAACACCCTCCCCATCCTCGTCGTAACATCAACATTATCCTGTTCCCGCCCGCCACCAACGTCCTGGCGCCCTTGATCTCCCCCACACTCTCCAACGTAACACTAAAACAGTCTGCATACCCATTCGCAGCGAGCTCCGCGGTGAAGTTATCCTTGGCAGCCTGCCTCAAGTCTTGGCGCCACGCGATGCCGAAATGGGTGCATATCGCCTTGAAAAAAAAACATCAGGCATGCGCGTAGGCACCGCAACGATCCACCACATCAACGCCGGCCGACTCGAAAAACAGCGTTCTTTCCCCTCAAAAGGCGGTGCATCACTCGCGAACAAACTCAATACAACGTCGGCGTGTCGCCGAGCTAGTGAGAGCCCCGTAAAGGAGCCGTACGACATGCCTGCTACGTGTGCTTTGCCCTGGGGGCTCACATCCTTGGAGTTGAGTGGCCGGGGAGATCAACGAGGTTTATGTAGAAGCAATCTAGGAGGAAGGGGAGCAAGGGGGTGAATTCAAAGTACGAGCAGAAGATGCCGTGGAGGAGGAGGAGGAGGAGGGGTGGGTTGGTGGGGGTTCCGATGTTGGTGTGCCATATGCGGTCGGGAGTAACGAGGTATTCCAGGTATCCTTACGAGCATACGGAAGTTGATGCAAGGAGTTAAGCTGCCTAGTTTAAGGCGTTCCGCTGCAGGTTCATTGGTTGGGTGCAATCTAGTGGCGTTGCGTCGTCGTTCCTACGCAAGCGAGCAGATAGTTGGTGTAACACCAGCTTATTATGCTGCTATACATATTCCTGGTGTAACATTCGCTCTAGTCTAAGTCCTCGATAAAGCAAGGGTATACGATATGTGCTGAAGGAAAAGTACGACGGCATCTATGTGCGTCTGGCGACGAGCAGCAATCTAGCTAGGCTCGCCCTCCTTACCATCGTTTCCCTCTTCGGTTTCCCGGATATCCTTCTCCAAATCGCGGTCTCCCTCACCAGCACCACCGCTGACCTGTTCCTTACCCTTCTCACTCCATTCTCCTGCTGTGACTTCTACTTCTCTCGTCGCGCTCTCCCTTTCTTCACATTTTCTATAGAAATCCTGGATACCCTCGCAGCCTTTCGGTATTCGGCACAATTCCCGTGCTTCTTTCGATGCGGTCTTCCAGAGGACTTCGCGGACCTCTTTTCCGACCTTCTCGATTGCGTCCATGGCCCAGATGACATCGAGGTGCTCGTAGCCTTCGATGATTTTGGAGTGGACGACGTCTACGTAGGGTTCGCGACCGCGCTCGAAGCGGCGAAGGAGGCGGCGACCGTCGACAAGGTCGTCTGCACCACACACCCAGAGTGCGAAAGGCGGTGTCAGCGGGCCATACCACGCGTATCGGGCGTTGTCATTGTCATTCTTTTGCATGCCATGTTTGCTAGCATTTAATCCAGGTTGCGAGATGTCCCTATCTTCGTCATCAGAGTCGTGGTCTGGCGATAGAGAGTGTGTCGCTTTGTGATCTTCTTCTTCATCTTCTTTGTCCTCCATGAGCTTCTCTTCTCGCGTAGCAAGTATACACTTCTGCTTCGCGAAGCACTCGCGGCCAAGCCACCATCTCATACTCTCGGCACTGACGTAGACTGGGGCAAACTGGAACATACGATTCCTCAGGTCTCGTTCCCAGCGGTCGTCTGTCCAGTTGAAAAGGAATGCGAAGACACGGTATCCCATTGATCCATAAAGTTTGCCGGGAAGAAGCCCATGCATAGTCATCATAAACGGGATGAAAGCATGGATTCCGAACACTGTTCGAAACATGCCAGGACTAATGACCTGCATGAACTTGAACTGCGCCTTTCCGATCAAACTGCCTGCATATGCAGCTGGCGCCAAGGCGCAGAAGACGGATATCTTTTCACCAATCTCAGGCCGTTGTTCTTTGGCCAAAGCAACCAGGGATTGCGTTGTACCTTGACTATGTGCAATTAGGCCAAGCTTTGGGAAACCAGTCTCTGTAAGTACCCGCGAGATGAGAGCTGGAAGGTCCATTACACCCATCTGGCGGATGTTCCAAGCCCACATCCTTGGGTCGTTGTACTTGAGTGTAACGTGTCTGGGCTTGAAGCCACATCGATTGTTGCCCAACCAGACATCGTATCCGCTCTTTGCAAGGAAGAATGCCAGACTGTCGTCGTCGTTCGTACAGTAAGCGCCCGCTGATTGTAAAAGGCCGTGAATCATAAGCACTGGGTATTTCTTGTCTCCTCCAGAATATTGGGAGCCCGCGACACCCTCCGATGCACTATCAGGGAAGACATCCGGGGAGTGGGGCGATCGCTGAGACTCTTCCGTGCGTTTGTATTCGCGCGGATTGTAAAGATGCCAGAGCTCGACAATGAAGCCATCCTCGGTCTGTACATCGAAGACCTCGCAATCGAGTCCAACTCGGCGTGCATAATGGCGCACATCGCAGACTAGGGGGTCAGGGCCGCCCTCCAAAGGCACGAATTCGTCACTGGTCTTACCCTCTTCGCCGTTTTCAAGCTTCTTCTCCAATGGTACTGTGTGAGGCTTCTTCCAAGCTCTTTCTGCCACCCTTCTCGCTCTCTTCCGCTTTTCTTCCTCGTTGAAGAACGGTCGCCGCTTCTCGGGGGTCCGCAAAGTGAGTCGTACCCACAAGTGCTCCAACATACCAGGTAGAGACGTGAACCCTGCACCCAATATGATGACTAAGAGGAACAAGAATGACAAGATGCCAGAAAACACTCGAAACATCCAACACTGCCATCTTCTCGTCAGGGTTGGAGGGCCATACAGCGGCATTGGAGGGAAGAGCGGGTTCGTCTTCCAGGGGGCCTTGGAGTCTCCCAATGGAACGTCTGATTTTCCTTCTCCCTTCTGCTCCCCCTCTTTTGGAAGGAGGCCATGAATGGTCCCATCTTTGGCCTCACGCAATCGGGATTCTACAGGGGATTTCTGCGATGCATCTCGGTCGTCGACAATATCTCTTAGCTCGTTCAGCTTCGTCGCCTCCTCGATAGGAACAGCTGGAAGTCGATGACCGTCTGCTGTCTCAATCACAGGGTCTTGGGCCGTAACGAAATGAGCTTCGACCGCTTGTGTTGATCCTGTCGCGTCGTTTTCTTGATTTGCCGCATACTGTCCGAGGCGCTCGGCTTGTTGGGCGAAATCGATTGCCGCTTGTGTTTTGGAGTTGTTGTGATGGCCATCGTGATGATGTTGTTCATCGGTATCATTCCTGACACCTGCAGTGGTTGCAATGGCCATTTTGTTCTTGTAAAGAAGGCTTTAGTTTAACGACGGTATGGTAGGGAATCCCATATGTGTGGAGCGCCAGTAGCGGATGTCTGGCAGAGTGTAATACTGTCCACGTCCGTTAGGCGAGCGACTGTTGCGCAAGTACCTGTCGAGAGTCGAAATATGAAAAGCAAGTGTGGGAGGTGTCGACATTTTGTTTACAATCGCAAGGTCAACCAGGCGTACGGCTGATTCGATCAACGTGCCGAGCCTTGGAAGATAGCATTACGTCAATGCCCAGTATTTCTCTCACCGTGACGAGCTGGCGAATTAGCGAACAAAAACAGGACTGTGCATCCCAACGACCAGTTTTCAAGAAGTCGCTTGACGAGTGATTGAAGCAAGTACCATTTCTGTGGCAGGCATTACTAGTGCCGCCTATAGTGCCGCGGATGTGGCTCCGAGATAGTTCCGACGTCGAATATGCTGAAAGCGCTGGGATAAGAACTACTGCATGTTTTCACATGACACTGAAGTCCCTCGATCATGGTCGTGGCCGATTTAGGTAGCAGGTTAAGTAGAGGATGCTTGGTGGCTCGGGTGTACCGCGGAGGAGTTGATGCCTGCCCCGAGCTGGTGCTTAGCTTAGCCGAGGCTTGCCTGTTGGGTATCAGATCTCGAGGTGATGGCATGCGACGCAGAGCTCCATTGCTCATACCGCAGTTCATTGACGCGTTCTTTCCCTGCAATCAAAGATGGAGGCGCAGAATGGAACTACACACCCGCGCAAGAAGCGTCGGAGAAGGCGCCTTGACCGGCCAGCCATCTCGGCGCAACTGCTGCTCGCCGACGACATCAAAGGTGAGGTTGGAGTGCTGTCCGAGGACCTCTTCAACGACTTGTTTCCTGGGGCCAAAAGCAGAAGTGGTGGTAAGTGAAAGCGGGCTACAATGGCAGGTGCATAGCTGATGATATTAGAAGCGAACGGAGAGGCAGATCGCATCCATCACGTCGCAATCGCCCCATGGCTCCCGAGCTCCGTCGTCACTTTCCAGAACGCTTCATGGACTATTCTGCCCGTACGGTGTGCTGGAAATACTGAGGCCTCATCCAATCGCCCCCATTCCTCTCTCCAGATAGCCACGTCGTCGCTCGCGCTGCAATCCTTCTCGCAGGTCCTCCAGAGCGTTGCCCCTAACCGGACGCAGAGGAGAGATGCGCCAATTGAGGTGCGCATATACGACGTTGTGCCAGTTGGGCTGGATACCGTCTATGTCAATCTTGATACGGAAGCGCTGAGGAAGCTGGACGAGGTGCATGCGAAGTTTGGCGGGGGCTTCATCACCCAGCCAAATGGCGCACGAGGACCCAAGAGCCGTTATCTCGACGCGAATGGCACGAATGGGGCGAAAGGAACAGCTGCGAGGCCCGATTATGCAGTGCAGGAAGAAGCGTGGAGGAAGGCGGTGCGGGAAGCATTGCAGCTGCCCACCGTCCTTCACACCGGAGACTTGCTCCCTCTCCCGCTCCCAGCACACCCCATCACCCACATCCCACCCCCGCCAGCAAAGATCAGCGCATGCGAACCTGTGGCCCAAGGTCTCCTGCTACCGAGCACGCGAATCGTCGTACTGCAGTCGCACCGCAACAGCTCCAAACAGGCCGTCCTCCTCCCGTCCGTGAAACACACTCCAGCTGCAAATGGCTTTGGCGACGATGATGACGCCGACGACACCTCAAATGACACATTCTACTCCGCTGCGGAGGACCGGGCCGAGTCTCGCAATGCGTCCCCGCCAGATGAAGAGTCAGACAATTTCGAATCTGAGCGCTCGGGAAGCGATGCGGGAGATCTATCTGACGAATCCGACGACATCATCTCGTTAAGTGCGCCTATGCTACCGCCTCAGTCTTCAGGGATGCTCTCCGCCTACACTTCCGCTACCCCACGACCCGGCAACTATCGAACAAACGGCATTGCAAGCCCTGGATCAGTATACTCTAGCTTCACGGCCACTACTGCTCGCGGCCCTACAAGCAAGAGTAAAGTCTTCAAGGCGCAGGGGCTCCTACAAAGCATTCCAGGTGACTTGGTACATCCAAAACCTAGTAGTGAAGACGACGAAGAGGCTCGTGTCTTCGTCGACACTAACACCTTGGTCAAGGTTGGATGCTTTTCTGGCGACTGGGTGAAGATCGAGGGTACTGAGGCACCCTCTTCTCACCCCCTCTGGGGCTTGGGAGCATTCGGGGGAGTAGATGAGGAAGAGAGCTCAAATTGGCGCCCCGTCAGGGTCTTTGGCCTGCCGGAGACCATGTCCAAGAAGATTGCGCGATACCCAGTAAACAAGACATCAGACCTGGATCGAAGAAGTAGTTTTTCGGGCTTCTCACAACCGACCACCTCATTACAGGCATATCTCTCGCCTATTCTCCTTGCGAACTTGGGAGGCCCTTCCCATCTCCGCATCACTCCACTAGCTCCGCATCAATCATCGCATCTAGCACGGAGCGCTATCCAAAAGCCTCGTTTGAATAGCTCTTCGTTACCACCCTCTGCTAAGGAAGTCACCCTTCTGAAGGTGTCAACACCACTCTCATCCGATCGTCTACTGCAGCCCAGTCTGTTCGCTGCTTTGAAAGAGCATTTCGAGCAAAGGCGACGAATCGTAAAAAGCGGCGATCTCATAGGTGTCTCGATCGACGAGTCCCTCGGTCGGGCAGTGTTTCAAACAGCTCCAGAGGAGGATGTTGACAACGACGAATTGTTGGCAAGAACGAAGAAAACAGCTAGCGAGGAGAGCATGAGTGTCAGCAGCCGCAACCCCAAGGTAGTATCATGGTTTAAAATCGGGAATATATCAAGCTCATCCCATGCGCCTCATGAAGGTGAGGAGGGCAATATCTGGGGTGGTGCTGTAACAGTGGACGCCGCCAGCACAAAGATGGAAATGAATGGAAGCGAACAAGGCAATACCCCGGCTCCTATCAACAACGCATGGCAGTACTATCTGGGCGCCAAACGAACTCCGGTGTCGAGCTCGCAAAAGGCGATGGCTCTAGACGAGCTCCCCAAGCCTTACATCTCATCGCTTCGTAGACGGTTACGAGAGCTCATGTCTGTGGCTACTAGTCCTCGGGCTATTCACTTAGGGCTGCCGCCGATCGCAGTCTTGATCACTAGCACGCAACGTGGCATCGGCAAGGCTACTCTTGCTACCAAAGCTTGCGAAGATCTAGGTCTACACACGTTCTCCATCGATGCTTTCGACATTGTTACTGAAGGCGGTGCAGGAGGTGGCGACGTCAAGACCGAAGGATTTCTGAAAGCGAGGGCTGAGCGGGCTTTGACGTGCGGCGCCGAGTTTACTGCGCTACTCATAAAGCACGTCGACGCACTTAACGCCGATCGCATGATAACAGCACTTAAGGAGATATTGGCGGACTCCCGCGTACTGATTGCGACTACCACCGAAATCGACAAGGTACCAGACGGTATCCGGGGCTTGTTTACACATGAAATTGAGATGACAGCGCCAGACGAAGGCGAGAGAGAAGGTATTTTGCGAAGCATCATTGATGATATTGGTATTAGGCTTTCTCCTGAGGCTGATCTGGGCAACGTCGCTGTCAAGACCGCCGCTCTCGTGGCTGGAGATCTGGTAGATGTCGTGGATCGAGCTCTGGTTGCTAAGCAGAATCGTCTGGAAGCGCTTGCCACATCCGCCAGTAAATCCTTGACATCGTCAGAGACAGTCACGACAAGAGATATTGAGCTTGCGGGCGGTCACTTCAGCAATAGCCTTACAAAGGCTGATCTGGATGGTGCAGTGGATGCAGCACGAAAGAACTTCGCCGACGCGATTGGAGCGCCCAAGATCCCGAACGTCGGGTGGTCAGATGTTGGTGGTCTCACACACGTCAAGGACGCTGTCATGGAAACCATTCAACTGCCACTGTCTCGTCCTGAGCTGTTTGCGAAGGGTATGAAGAAGCGCAGTGGTATATTGTTCTACGGGCCTCCAGGAACAGGAAAGACTCTCCTTGCAAAAGCCATCGCCACCGAGTTCTCGCTCAACTTCTTCAGTGTCAAAGGACCAGAGCTGCTCAACATGTACATTGGTGAGTCGGAGGCCAATGTGCGGCGTGTCTTCCAGCGGGCTCGTGATGCTCGACCTTGCGTTGTGTTCTTCGACGAGTTGGACTCTGTCGCGCCTAAGCGTGGCAACCAAGGCGACAGTGGTGGTGTTATGGATCGAATTGTCAGTCAGTTGTTAGCTGAGCTTGACGGTATGAGCGATGGAGGAGAGGGTGTTTTCGTCATTGGTGCAACCAACAGACCGGATCTACTTGACCAGGCGTTGCTGCGTCCCGGCCGCTTCGACAAGATGCTGTACTTGGGTGTTTCCGACACGCATGAAAAGCAACAGACCATCTTGGAGGCCTTGACCAGGAAGTACGTTGCAATTGACTTACCTCGCATTTTTCAAGTGCTGACATATCTCACAGATTCGCGCTACATCCCGAACTGTCCTTACAAAGAGTCTCACAGGGCCTGCCATTCACGTACACCGGTGCCGATATGTACGCTCTCTGTTCAGACGCTATGCTGAAAGCCATTACACGGCAAGCGCGCGCCGTCGACGAGAAAGTGAAGGCGTACAACACTACACGCACCCCAACAATCACCATCGCATATTTCTTCGACCATTTGGCCACCGAGGAAGATACTGCAGTCATGGTCACCGAAGCAGACTTCATCGAGGCCCACAAAGAGCTCGTGCCCAGTGTTAGTGCTGACGAACTGCGCCACTACGATGGAGTGCGCAAGCAGTTTGAAGGCGCAGGAAAGAAGGAAGACGAGAAAAAAAAGAATGTGGTATCCATCGGTAACGAAGGACCAGTGCAGTCTGCTTCGAGCTGGAAGGGGAAGGGCAAAGGGAAGGCCCCAATACATGGGGTGGAAGACACTGTGATCCACACGGACAGCATTGACTCTAATGGTTCAGTCGCTGGCGGTAGTGGAAAGGGAAAGGGAAAAGCACCAGTCGCGAGCCATGTAAGTAAGAGTAGTGTTGATATCGCGGAAGGAGGCTTCGGCGATGCGACGCAGGACGATGATCTATATTCTTGATGTGTACTTCAAAGCATGCAGGGAAGGCATTTTGTATGTTATCTGTCAGCTATCCTTCAATTGTATTTACGTAGAGACGTTGTATAACTACTCATATCGTGAGATCCTTCTCCCCATCGTCTGCAAACCTCACACTAACGTCCATTTACAGAAAACTGGGAACAGAGGATATCATCCAAGCAAATCATACTTGAAACCACAAATTCCTCCAGGCTGACGCAATGGCTGTGGACGTTACACGTAAGCACGCATAGACCGGGGCTGTGTAGGCCATGCTACCGGATGACAACTACGCCACGATCTGTCTCAAGAGCAAGTCCACACAGGCAGCTCTACTCATTCGGGGGTCCACTTTCGACCGCCCGATGTCGCTATTTGTGGTACATCGACGGTGTTAGGCTGACGAAGCGATGGGCCCGTGTGTAGGCATCAGTCCACATAAGAGGACGCTTTCGAGCTCAAGGTAGGACAGTATTCTTCATCTATTCGTTTTTTCATTGCTTGCATCAGTCTTCCAGCATTCACAAAACCCTCGCTTCCTAACATTTGTCTCATTGCACACCTTACCACTCACTCTTC
Source organism: Clathrospora elynae (assembly GCA_010015635.1). Lineage (NCBI taxonomy): Eukaryota > Fungi > Ascomycota > Dothideomycetes > Pleosporales > Diademaceae > Clathrospora > Clathrospora elynae. The sequence goes on from ML976004.1 coordinate 54,915, forward strand.
CACCTCCACTCGTCCCTTCAACTCCTATCAACCAACAAATATCACAATGAAGTCCTTCACCATCGCCGCATTCCTCTCAACAGCCTCCGCGGCAACCGTCAGCCTAACAACAACACCCTGCCTAGACCACTCCATCCCAACCTCCCAATTCACAATTGATCTCAACACCGCCAACGCAGTTTCATGGAGTATGTTCACCCTACCCCCCTCCCCTCCTCCCTAAATCCTCTCACTAACCCTCAGCAGACCTCCCCCAAGTCTGCGGATTGCGTATCCTCTCCGCCTCAAGCGGCGTAGACATCACAACCATAACCTGCCAAGCCTTCCACGACGCAGTCGGCACGCAACCCGATTTCGCACTCTTTACGTACGCGAACCCGGCGCTTATTGCTGAGAACCCTGTTCAAGAGCTGGCGGTTTGGTGCAATACTACTACTGTCTTTGGTGGTGTTCGTCGCCAGGTGGATCAGGGGAATGGGACTACGGCGCTCACTTCTACGTCTACGTCTACGTCTACCGTTACGGAGGATGTTGCTACACCTAGCCCTGAAACTTCAACAGCGGCGGATGCGACGATATCCGTCGCTCCGTCGACGATCGTGAGCACGGTTGTTGTGTCTGCGAGTCCTGGGGTGTCTTCTTCGGGTGGGAATGCTACGGCGCCGGTTGGTACGGGCACACCGAGCGCTACGCAGAGTGGCGCTACGCCGGGTGAGACTGGGAATGCTGCGGGGATGGTTGGGGTTAGTAGTGTTGGGTTTGGGGGTTTGGCTGCTGCTTTTGCGGCGATGATGTTGTTGTTGTAAAAGGTAGTAGTATAACGGGTAATTGATGTTATCGAAGGGTTAGTTGGTGTGTTTCCTTTTGGTGTAGTTTTTCCCCCGGCATAGCAATGGCGTTTAGTTTTTTCTAGTAATTATGATACGGGCACCAGTCCTCGATCTACTTGTCTAAAGTATAATCTTGCGCAAGAGAGCTGTGATAGTTCTAGAAACTTTGCCTCCTTTCCGCCTTCGTTGAGGGCTTACATAAGGGTCTAATATAGTAACAGTACTTCAGCCGCTAGCAGTAACACAGCTCCCTTGCGCGAGTTTATACGATGGATTCAGACTCGTTTGAACACAGGATCATGAGTGGACCGTTCGGTGACAAAGCGGAGTCCGAGATCTCAGGAGAAACGTAGATCTCTCCTCCCGAGAGTGCGGGTACAACTTTTGAAAAGGACGAATCGCGGGAGGTCGCCCGCTGAACCCCGCTACCATTGAAGTTAGCCTTGGATAGTCTCTTGGAAACAATGCAACTAGTGTCTCAGACACGTGGTAGTTCGTGCACACTCGTGGTAGTTCGTGCATACTCGTGGTAGTTCATGCACACTCGTGGTAGTTCGTGCACAATCGTGGTAGTTCGTGCAAACGTAGAATTTAGTGCACACGTGGAATTTAGTGTACACGTGGAACTTAGTGCACACGTGGGATTTAGTGCAAGCCACCCGGAAGTGCGTGAAGGGAGGAGTACTTAAAGTTTGATCGTGTCCCTACCTCCGGGGTCCTTTCAGCAATCCTCTCTTCCCACCAACACACCGGACTCAACACACCGGACTCAACACACCAGACTCAATACACCAGACTCAATACACCAGACTCAATACACCAGAATCAACACACTAGATTCAATACACCAGACTCAACACACTAGAATCAATACACTAGACTCAATACATAAGACTCAATACATCAGACTCAATACCTGAGCATCGGACATTGGGGAAAAATGGGCTTGTTGCGAAAGATTTCTAAGGAAGACATCTGGAGTAAGAAGCCTTTCGCAACACCCCCATGTTAGGTGTCCATGCTGACTTTGAGTTTCGGTAGAGAAGGCTCTCGACGGCTATAACACAGTTTACAACAATCCTGACTCTGAAACTATTCAACGGTCGCTCTGCGATACCAAGACGCCCGCTTACGCAATAGCTTTTCCCAGCTTCAAGCGTTTCGAGGATTGGAACCGCGAATCTGGGTTAGTCTTCAAGGGCTGGGAAGATGTCGAAGACGAGTTCATACTTTACATCAAGGCCGAGGCAAAGACAATGAGATGGGCAAAAGAGAACCAGTCAACGATTGAATTGTACAATGAGAACGAAATTATATGGCAGACAACGGAGGTTTGCGAAAAAATGTTCAACGCAAAGTACAAGCGTGGGTATCATCCTAGCAAGACTGCACTCCCGGATGAGTTTGCGTGCGTCAGGTGGGGTCATTGATGCGGTGAATCTACGGTGATTGAATCAAACGCGATATTGCTTCGTGAGAGCTTGGACTTGCGTGTGAAGAAATGTGAGTGACTGACATGCTATGATGCGTCTGCACAGCTGCGAAAGAAGCCACAATGCCTACGGCTCACTTTGTTGGTGCAATCGAGCGGATCAGTGGAAATAAAAAGCAGAGCCCAATCTAGACCTCACGATGTTCTCCGCAAAGCCGCAGAGAAGATAATAATCAGTGTCAACCAATGTAATATCCGCTATTACTAATTTGCTATTAGTGATACATCTTCTTCCGCCATGATCCATACTACCATAGGTATGAGGCCCTCCCAATGGAATCGATTGGCGGAGGCCCGATCCGCATGGCACCAGGCGGCGGTCAACTTAGTCGTAACTATTACTTTGAAAGCGGGGGCTCTGCTTCTTTATCTACGGGTGCCATACTTCTGGCTTTGGGACCGGCCAAGTTCGTTTGTACATACGGTGGACCGCTATTGAGATGGATGACGAAAATTGAACAGATAAGAATACCATAAAGCTGATCGTTTTCGTCTAGGCAGCCGAAATCCTGCAACCCTCGCTTTTCCTATTCAACTTCGAAGACGGAGTAGACACTCTTTGTGACGAATTTTTGACAAGTTATGGAGGATAAGATCAGCAGTTCTGGGGTATGAGGCCTGTGTCCCTAGTAGTAACTCGAGTCCTGTGGATGGCTGACCTTGTACGTTCTAGAGAGCGTTGTTGAAGAACAAGAGAAGGTCTACGACAGAGGGAAAACGCAGCTTGATTACCACTACGCGGCGGTTATGACGTCAGTCACTTTTCGCGGCTTCATGGAATTCGAATAGTCTCGTCGTGGAAAGGGCGAAAATGCGGGAGATGGTTTGTCCTCAGATTCACGACATCTTGCCAAAATGCATCGCTAATGACACGCTGTGGGCAGGCAAGGTCCTCAGTCATGAGGCTGCTGTGGTGGTCATTCCGGACCGCATTCCAATGGTACTCGGAAATTTGACTACGTGGGACCGTCCTTACAAGGAACCTACAGACCGGAGGACTTTTAAAAATAGGGGGATGATAGTTGAATGACTGTACACGCCGTGGTACGGTGATAAACCCGACTACGACTTACTGTGACACGCCGTGTCTCGGTATCCTACTAGCATACTGTTTCTGGTAGATGATCTACAGACGTGACGGGTGGCCGAGAGCGATTGTCGGCGTGCTTCGCAGATGCAGAGGCTTGTGCGCCAGCCATAACTTGATATCTTGATGGAGGATCGTCGATGATGGTATTTTTAGAGCAGTGCGTTTTGCGGTTCTTTGTGCGCTGTAGATGTGACGCAGCCGCGTGCGAGCAGGTTTCCTGGGGTTGTGGAGTTGGTGTTGGGTGATGCGGACTTTTGACAAGGCCATCATGCTCATGGCAGAAGCCCATGGCGGGTACAAATGCCATGTAAAAGTGTTCGGATCCGGAAAGGCTTTAGTCGGTTCCATCCGAATGCCACGACCAAGCCGGGATCTCGGGAGCGCGACCGTCGTCCCGCCTGTTAGAGGTGCTTGGTAACATAACAGTCATCGGAGCCCGGTAGCCGAAGTGCATGCCGTAGAGCTTTGCGTGTTGAGGTTTCTCGCCTTCGCTGTGCACACCGGGCGACAAGTGTGGCTGAAGTGGGGTCGATAGGGCATGTCAACAACGCTTGGCTCAAAGCTTCGCCCTAGGTCTGTAAGCACTCACTCTACCACAAGGAGACAGAGCGCCCCCGACTCGGATAGAGGTAGAATGTGTCAGCGAAAAAGGCTGATGCAATCAGGACGAAGGCGCATCCGGACCAATGAGGAGATACTCATCGTTCTTTGATGCACTGGCTGTGCCCCTCCATCGCAGAGCATGTATATAACCTCTCCCTCTCCCCGGCCTCCGCGGGTCTCGCACACTTCTCGTGCCCCGACTCAGCGCCTAAAGGCCCAGAAATCCAGCTACGTCAGGGTTGCGCAACGCATTGGCGTTGGGCAGATCAATCACAAGCTTCTGCCGCGCTAGGGAGTCTTCGACACGCTTTCGGACGCCAGGTACAAACCAGGTAGCGAGGCGCTGTCACGTCATAGCGAATTCACGATAGTGACCGCCTACGCCGCTCCCAGCTGCCCTACACTTCAGCCCACGGCTTCTCTCTTTTACCAGCCCATACCCAAAAAAATTACCTCTCTCTCTCTCCCCCTCTCCCTCTCGCAGGAGGTAGCCCCTACATACACTCGCAGCAGTAACACCTTCTGCGTCTACTTGCCCCACTCTGCGCCTGGCAGTCGAGCCACACGCTCAAGGGCATAGCTCTCGCACCACCGCGCACAATGTCCCTCAAGAAGGCACTCGCGAAGGTTAAGACGGGCCTCCACGGCTCGTCGGGCGCCTCGGACGAAGATTCCAGCGTCAAGTCTCCCCTGGGGCCAAATAGCAGGACGGCCTCGCCGGGCGCTGCACCACGTCGTTCCCTGACACTGGGCCGCCCGCGAGCAAGCGGTGACTTCAAGCGCGGTGATGCCGTCTCTTCCGCCGACAGCAGGACCAGCATCGACCAGCCGCGCAACTCGCTGAGTGGCCTCCTCCACCGCCGCACCGAAAGCCCCAATCGAGCTGGGGCCAAGGCGACCGCAAACCACCGCTCAGGCTCGCTGGCCACGCACAGCCCCATACGCGCAGTCAAGGAGAAGCTGCACCTCAACAATGACTCCTCGAGCGACAACGATGGCCCCCTCAACCGCGACGGAGAGCCTATGTCGCGCGGCCAGCTGCGGAAACACGAGAAGCAGGCCCAGCAGGAAGAACGCCATAAGATGAACAAGGAGAAGGAGAAGGAGCTGGAGCTCCGGCGGCAGGAGATGGAGGAGCAGGCGCGCACCGAGCTGACGCCAGAGCAGCGGGCCATGTACGGCGTCGTGCCGCCCAACAGCTATTCGGGCGCGTGGAAGCATGAGCCGCGCCAAAAGATACAAGACTTCTCGGCCAAGGACGTTGGCAAGGAGGTTGTCTTCCGAGCCCGTATCCACCACCTGCGCAAGATGAGCTCCAAGTTCGTCTTCTTCATGTTCCGCCAGCAGCTCGCTACCATACAGGGCATCCTGCTGGAGCACGCAGACATTTCCAAGTACATGCTCTACTGGGCCGAGCACCTTGACGCCGAGACGGTTGTCCTGGTCAGGGGTATCCTGCAGGAGCCCAAAGCCAAGCAGGGTGAGGTTCTCGGCGCCACTGTCCATGACGTCGAGATTTCCATCCACGCCATGCACGTCGAGGCGGCCGTCACCGATCACCTCCCCTTCAACGTCAACGAAGCCGAAGTCTCCCAGGCCGACGTCGATGTCGAGCTTGCAAAGGGCGAGCATAAGGAGGGCCACAGCCGAGTCAAGATTGCGGATCGCACGCGTCTAAACAACCGTGTTATCGACTTGAGGACAACTGCATCGCAGGGCATCTTCCGCATCCAGTCGGGCATCTGCAGCCTCTTCCGCAACCAGCTGGACTCGGAAGGCTTCATCGAGATCCACACTCCGAAGTTGCAGGGTGGTGCCACCGAGTCGGGCGCCAGTGTCTTCAAGATTGACTACTTTGGTCGCGGTGCTTTCCTTGCTCAGAGTCCCCAACTGGCCAAGCAGATGGCCATCTCTGCCGACTTTGGCAAGGTGTACGAGATTGGCGCTGTTTTCCGTGCTGAGAACAGCAATACCTACCGACATTTGACTGAGTACACTGGTCTTGATTTGGAGATGCAGATCGACGAGCACTACCACGAAGTCCTCCGCGTGCTGGATCGTGTTTTCAAGGCGATCTTCAAGGGTATCTACGACCGATATCGCCCTGAGATCGAAGCCATCAAGCGCCACTTCCCGCACGAGGATCTAGTCTGGCTGGACGAAACTCCAATCATCCCATTCGCGGATGCTGTCCGTATGTTGAACGACTCGGGCTGGAGGGACGACAACGGCAACGCGCTCGACGAAAATGAGGACCTGGGCACCAGGGACGAGGTGCAACTTGGGCGTGTCATCAAGCAGAAGCTTGGCACAGACTACTACATCCTCGACAAGTTTCCTGCTAATGCTCGGCCGTTCTACGCGATGCAAGACCCGATCAATCCTAACGTTACCAACTCGTTCGATATCTTCTGCCGAGGTCAGGAGATTCTCAGTGGTGGTCAGCGTATACACGACGCTGATATGCTGCTTGAGAAGATGCGCAAACTCAAGGTCGACCCCAGCACCATGGAGGAGTATATCCAAGGCTTCCAATGGGGAGCTCCACCGCACGGTGGTGGTGGTATCGGTCTGGAGCGTATTCTCATGCTCATGATGAGCCTTGGAAACATTCGCCACGCTTCCATGTTCCCTCGCGATCCGAAGAGCTTGCCAGAGAAACCGGTGATCAAACAGCTGCGTCATCCTGAAGCCAGCACCATGCACCCTCCATGGGAAGGACAGGACCGAGCTGTTGCCAAGATCGACCTTCAGCCTGTCGAGAAGCTTATTGCCAACTACGGCGACGCCACAAACACTTCATGGCTGGAGCCTCGCACAGAAATATGGCGCGATGAGCACACTGGTGCAGCCGTCGGTTTCGTACCCCAGGATGGGTACGCTATCACTGTCGGTGATCCCCTGTGTCATGAGTCTCAGTACTTGAAGACCATGGCGGCCTATCTCAAATACATAAAGAAAGAACGCAACCTCAAGCCCTTGTGGCTTCTCGTAGGTGCTGCTGTTGAAGAGGTACTGGCGACCAAGTTCAACTGGCGTACATTCTCAGTCACGGGCGAGCAGCGTGTGGACCCTGTACACAACCCTGCTGAAAAGGACTCAGATGTTCAGCGCAAAATTCGACACGCTGAGAAGGAAGGCGTCAAGATCACCGATTACGCCCTCGGCTTGCCACCACCTCAAGATGTCAAGCAGAGGGTCGACGCTCGTGTAGAAGATTGGTTGAAGAACCGCAAGGGCAAGCAGGTCCACTTGACCAACATCCACCCCTGGCAAGACGAGGAGCACCGTCAGTATCACATTGCATACACTCCTGACGGTACTATCTGCGCTTTCGTGGCCATGGCTCAGCTTTCAGCCGATCACGGGTGGCAGGTTAAATACTCGCTCGACTTCCCTGACGCGCCCGGAGGGTCGATTGAGTACATTGTCACACACGCCCTCAAACAGGTTGCCAGCACTGGCGCAACAAGCGTCACCTTTGGTGGTGGTGCGAGCTCGAAGTTCAGCCCAGGTCACAACGTCAAGGGCACACGTGTCAAGGTTCTCAGTCGCGCGTACCAGGCGATTGCTACGGAGCTCAAGCTCACCAACAAGACCGAGTTCCGTGAGAAGCTGGGTGCGATCGACGACCCCAGTTATATTTGCTACCCGCCACATGGCTTGGGCCCGATGGCGGTCAAGGCCATTTTGAACTTCTTCTCCGACGATGATGACAACTGAACGTCTGGATGATTGCAATGCGTCTGGAATATTTGGAAGGCATAGAAGCTAGGATAACGAGATATGAGCGGTAAGATGGAGACATAATACCACAAGGCGTTTTGCTGTTCGTCTAGTGGACAGGTAGTTTACCTCTTCAGGTTCGTCCAATGAGGAGCGTAGTTAGTGGTTGGATGATGTTACCCTTGAGTGGTTTAAATAGACCCTGATTTCTTAATTCAATACCCCCTAAATGAAAATGCTTCTTTCTTGTTGTGATAGACATATTCACTGCCCACTGTTACATATGGTGGGAAATTGTAGATGTTGTGATAAAGCGAGATCATGGCACCTCCTTTGGCGCCTGTTCCTTGAACATTCGTCGTGGGCAAATTTTCAAGGATGTGCTTACTTACTTCCTGCAACGGTAGGAGCCATCTCGGTGGTATTTTCTGTTGTTGAGGTTCACGGGAGAGCAAGCCGGGAAGTTTTCCAAGGCTGTATACCGCAACCCAGATTTCATATTTCACAACGTGCATCACTTCTCACTCTGAACGCAAAAGGCTCGGGCATTATTACGTCATTATCGGGAAGCGACACTGGTTCAGCCAGCAACCGGAGGATGAAGTTCCCACGGCGACACTGGTTCAGCCAGCAACCGGAGGATGAAGTTCCCACGGCGGCCACGGGGATTGCTCGGTGCGCTAAGGGAAACGCGGGGTCACGACGGTCACCTTGACATGCAGCCGGAGCTTCAACGCGGCTTCGTAATGATGAATCAGAAGGCCTGTGATTTGCCAGTTAGCCGTTGAGGGACCTCTTCGGCGGTGGTTCGTGTAGATCCGACGTTTGAAGGTCTCGTGCGAGCGTCGGAAAGGACGACGCTCGCCAGTTTCGCACGAGGCAAGAGGTGGACTTGAGTAGTATAAGGACCGAGGGATCCGGAGGCATGAAAAAGAGAATAAGCTCCTTTAATTCTGTTCTTGAGACATTCGACAACCGATCTGAGCTAACATTATCGGTTTCCGAACGCTTCCATCCGAACGCTTCCATCCGAACGACACTCTCATCGTCTACATTTCTCTTTCCTCAATCTTCCCCCCTCAGGACCGCCCAACATGTCCCTGATAACGCTCCTCCTAACGCCCTACACCATCCTCCTCTTTCCAGTCCTCTACTACCTCCTCCCCTACCTCCGCAGCCACCAAATCCGAGACATCCCCTCGCCCTTCCCCGCTGCCTGGACAAACCTATGGCTGATGTACCAATGCCGCCGCGGAAAACGCTATCTCGTCGTCCATAATGCACACCAGAAGTACGGGAAGCTCGTCCGGATACAACCACACCACGTTAGCATCGCAGACGCAGACGCCATCCCGCACATCTACGGGCACGGCAACGGGTTCCTGAAGAGTGAGTATTATGACGCGTTCGTGTCGATAAGGAGGGGGCTGTTCAACACGAGGGATCGCGCGGAGCATACGCGGAAGAGGAAGACCGTGAGCCATACGTTTTCGGCAAAGAATGTCGGGCAGTTTGAACAGTATATCCATCATAATCTGGAGGAGTTGCAGAAGCAGTGGGATCGGAGGGCTGATGGGGAGAAGGGCGGGTGGTACCAGATGGATGCGCTGCATTGGTTCAACTACCTAGCTTTTGACGTGATTGGGGACCTTGCGTTTGGAGCACCATTCGGAATGCTGAATAAGGGCAGGGATGAGACGGAGGTTAGGTTGAGTGCGAATAGTGAGTTGACGTATGCGCCGGCTATCGAGGTGTTGAACCGGAGGGGTGAGGTTTCTGCGTATGTCAAATTATTTCCCTTTCATTATGCTTTAAACTGACAGTGATTAGGACTATCGGTTGTTTCCCCGCTATCCGACCGTACGCCAAGTATCTCCCTGACCCCTTCTTCAGTCAAGGCATAAAGGCCATCGAAAACCTCGCCGGCATGGCTATCGCGCGCGTTAACGCCCGTCTTGAGAAACCTTCCGACCGCGTCGACCTGCTCGCCCGATTGATGGAAGGCCGCGACGAAACGGGCAACAAACTGTGCCGCGAAGAACTCACCGCTGAAGCCTTGACCCAACTCATCGCCGGGTCGGACACCACTTCCAACACCTCCTGCGCGATTTTATACTACTGCCTTACACGCCCAGAAGTCGTCAAAAAACTGCAACAGGAACTGGATGCCGTGTTGCCAGACATTGACGCCGTGCCAACCTTCACCCAAATAAAGGATCTCCCCTACGTCGATGCCGTGATCAAGGAGACAATGCGTATACACAGCACCTCCTCCCTCGGTCTCCCCCGCATAATCCCCCCAGGCCCCGGTATCACGCTCTGCGGGCACCATTTCCCCCAGGGCACCGCCTTATCCGTACCGGCATACACGATCCACCACAGCACTGAGATCTGGGGCCCGGATGCCGACGAGTTCCGACCTGAGCGATGGGAGAAGGTGACGGAGAAACAGAAAGCGGCGTTCATACCGTTTAGCTACGGCTCGCGGGCTTGTGTGGGACGCAATGTGGCTGAAATGGAACTTGCGCTTATTGTGGGGACGGTGTTTAGGCGGTATGAGTTTGAGTTGCGGCAAGGGAAGTTGGAGACTAGGGAGGGGTTCTTGAGAAAGCCGTTAGGGTTGGAGGTGGGGATGAGGAAGAGAACGACGTGATGGAAACGAGATCTGTGTCACGTTTTGACGTCACTGAGCATTACGGTCAGTTGGTATGGATGATTCCTGTATATGTTTTTTGGTAGTACTCGTAAGCACAGTATACTCTACCCATTTCCCGGAGCACTATGGCTATAACAGTGATGAAGCTTCGACGATCCGGATAGCGTTTCGTGTAAGTTCTTGACACCTCTTAATACGTTTCCTTACATTTTCTTCGCAATCTCTTCGCATACCCAAGTACACCATGTCATACACTTCCCTCGACGCCATCTGAATCTTTGTCTCGGTGGTCGCTCGGCCAGCTACGATATCCCGGCTGATGTGGGCTTCGAAATAGGCCCTGGCAAAGCAGTATTTACGGTCGGAGTGCCACTCGGGTAGTAAATATGGATTGCCTTGAGTCCGGAAGGTGTGGCCTTCTTGCGAAATGTCGAACGCGCGCTCAATCTTCCGATTTTTGCTTCTCCGACTGTGTCATCCGCACCATCGCTGGCGTTTTCAACCGCATCCAGCTTTTACCATCCTGGTAAATGTGAACCCTCAGGCTATAATCCGTAATCGTAACACCAGGTTCACCACGCTCGGGTGCCGTTTTTTTTGTATGGGACCCCCTTCCACAAGCTGCATATCCCGCGCTGATTCGGAAGCGAGTCAGTAACCTCAAGCGGACATGCGTCCGGATACAGCTGTAATGGTTCCGCACCGCCATCGTCATTGAACATGGAGTCGATGAATTCCGAGATAGCGAGCACTGCGCGCTGCTGCTAACGCTGCTTACTGACCCATCGCACCTTGGTAGCTTCTTCAATCGTGTCAATAATCGCAGGACCGCCGTTCTTGTAGGCCACGCGAGCAAAGTGCAGCGGACGCTCTATGCCTCGGAAGACGCTAGTCATCAAGTGGCGGCCTTCGTTGGCCGAGTAGCCCAAACGCGCGCTCACGTGGTTCAGGGAGAGATGTTGAGCGCGGTCAATCTTGAGGGCGCAGCAAATTATGATCAAGACTAACAGGAGGAAAATCGATGTAAGGTTAATAGCTTGCAGATCGCGAAGTGGCTGGAATAATACGGCGCGCGGAAGGCGCGTTGCAAAAATAGTGAGACTGTCGAAACCTTTCCTAAAAGAGTTAGGGACGTTTAGTATAACACTTATGTCGCTTATTTAGTGCTTGTTGTTGCGAAGTTGAGTGTGCTGAGGCTCTCCTGGGTCAGTGATGGTGAGTCAGGTTGACACCTTTTTCACTACACTGAAGGTCGACAGGCACAGTCGAAAACCAAAGTTTCGCCAAACCACGAATTCCGTACTTATGAGCTACATAACTGTGATGCCTTAATATGGGTAGAAACGGCTGTCTTATCATATCAGCTGTATGTACAAAGTCTCCCATAAAGTATACAGCACTCTTTCCCGCTGCGAAAGTACTCCCAATTATGGGCCACTCATGGCAGATAAGCGCAAATACGCTGGCATCAACTTTGGTTGGATGTACAAAGTCTCACATAACCCCTGAGTAGCCTACACAAGCAGGTTCATACCTCGGCTCTACGACTTACCCAAGATCCACACCTCACCATTACTAGAAGTATCCGAGGTCATGAAAAGACGTCCTTGAGAGTCCCAAGCCAACCCCGCAGGCCTGAAGCACCCACTGCTGAAGCTTGGGCCGTTGCCCGCACATTTCTCAACAGCCGGGTTGTAGAAGATGTCCTTAGCCGCACTCGTGCTGGTGAGCGGCTCAACAGGCGTGTAGTTTCCATCGGCACCAAGCTTGAACTGTATAGCAACGAGCTTGAAGCCTGTAACGGGTGCTCGGTTCCAGCTGCCGTGGTATGTGATGTACATGGTAGTCGAGTCAACGTCGAACTTGCAGTCAATGGGCGCCGAGTGCGGGAAGAGGGTGAGCTTGGGGGCGGTGGCCTTCTGGGTGCATGTGTCGTCGTTCATGCTTGTGGTTGGGGTCTGTACAAACCAGTCACCGACCTTGAAGGTCTTATCGGTGAAGTCGCTGGGCTGCCAGACAGTAAAGCATGTTGGGTATCCATACCACTGGTCGTTGGGCTTGGTGACGTCGCCCAGATAGTTGATCTTCTCGCCAGGATTATTTTGGTGGATATCTTTCCCGTTGCGCTTGAAGTCATCACCGCTGTTCTCAACACCCCAAAGCCTGTTCATGGCGTCAGTCCGGCCCAAGTCAGAAGAGTTGGTGGCACTCACATGTTATTCTTGTCAAAGCATATTCCGACCTCATTGCGCTGTCCGTAACCAGCGTTGTATCCACTAGAAGCATAGGTATACCCTCCGCTAGGGACCTTGGTAAGGTCGAAAACCTTGATGATGGCGCGGCCAGTCTTCGGGTCCGACGCATCGGTGTCGATGTTCGCGTTGGAGCCATGCGAGACGACCAGCAGATTTGCATTCTGCGGCGCGAGAGCGAGAGTACGGGTCAAATGAGAACCGCCGTTGACCATGCCAGTGACGATGACGGTTCGTGTTCCAAGTGTAGCTGCAGCGGCATCATATAGCCAGGAGTACACCTGAGTCATGGAGCTCGCATACAGTGTCTTCCCGTCAGGACTCATAGCAAGACCGTGATTCAGATTGTTCTGTGAGAGTAACATCTTCGTCGAAGTCACACAGCCATCCATACCAATCTTGTGGTACGATATACCCTTGCCAGACTGGACGACCAACATGTTGCCGGCGCTGTCAAATTGAATGCTGCGAGGGCTAGTCAAGCCTCCAGCGATCTTAGTAGCTTTCCATCCAGCTGCTAGATTTCCTGGGAACACTGGACTACCAGCACCGGAGCAAGAGGCTGGAATGGCGTCTGGCGCAGCGGGCTTTGCAGTCGCGGAGGGCGCAACGCTTGTTACAATGGTGGTTGGAGCGGTGGAAGGGGTGGCCACAGGCGCCGTTAGCAGATTGATCTTGACCAGAGAATCGAAGTTATCGATACGCGCAGCTTCCATACTGTGGATCCATTTTCCATACGCCTCGTGCACGTTGAAGGCAGAGTCGTTTCGAGCTGGATCCTCGACAGCAGAGAGCCCGTAGGCCCAGGCGAACTGCGTTGTGCCGGTACCGTTCAGCGCATATCTTGTGTCTTCGTTATTCCGCCAGCCAGTGCAGCCTTTGCACAGCGCGTTGACCGTCCAGTGTGTGCTGTTTGTTTTGGTCCCCTTGAGATATGTATGCTCAGCTTGATCGTACCCTTGCGGTAGACCTATACCACTGTGATACGTCAGCATGTACACACCCATCGGTGAGCTGGCACATACAAGGCAAAACGAGCTGAGGTGGTTCCAGATTGACCATTCGGCCAGGCAACGCTTAAAGGGTTCCAGACCATAGTTCCGCCCCAGGCGAACCCAACCCATTGATTGGCAACTGGAGCAGTGATCCTGATGATGGCATCGTAGGGATCCGTGACGTTCTTGGGGAGAGCAACGCCAAAAGTCATCCCTGTCTTTGAGTCCGTGTATGACGAGTAACTGATCTTCGTTTCTGCATCGTAGACAACGGTGGACTGCACCTCGCCTTCTTGAGCAAAAGCTTCATCATTGTCAGTATGATCCAATTACCGAAAGAAGATACTCACCGTAACCAGCGATTGCGGCAGCACTACCAAGTACCTGAGCGTAACGCATACTGAATCGATGGGTCAGTTGAACAGACAACAGGTAAATGGAACTTAGCGATTTTCACACATGGCCCCCTCCACCTCTTTATGTCCAACTCGAACGATCATCGTGGCGATAGATGAATACCACGAGCCATGCCGGGACACGCTTCGATCTCGTTAATTTCCAACATTTGATGTAAGTCGTTGTATACCGTAGATGAAGGCGTTGGGGATATCTGGGGTAATAATTTTGACTGGCCAATGTTTGCCATTGTAATTGCAATTTGAGGTAGGCCAAGACACAAAGGCGTCTTCACTCTGGGGTTGTCGCCCATTCGGGCAGGTTTCAGCGTGAGTGTAGTTATGGACTAGGTAGGTCGATTGGTGAGCCGGGGCCTTCGACAGGGTACAAATGGTCGCTACAACTTGATTCTATCAACTATTGATGGACTGGAGCCGCACCATCACCCGGATCTATCCTCGCGATAGCCACTATGGTGTTACTGCTTGACGCCAAGGTTACCTTATCCTTGGCGAACGACGGCAGTTGACACGCTGAGCCAGAGTATTATAGTGGTGGGGCCATTTTCCTGTCGATGGATAAACGCCGTATGGCTGCTGATTTATTCTCCTGTCCATCCCTGAGGAACATGAATTTGCGGGGAATACCTAGAATGTGAGACATTAGGTCAAAACCAAGTGATTGACTAAGCACAGCTGAAGCAAGTTGACATATGTAGTCTGCAAGCGCGAATAGGAAGGTAACGCAGCTCAGAACGAATTGCATAGGTCAGATCGGAAGCCTTAATGTCTGTATGTCGGAGTCCCGCAGTCATGTGGGAAATGCATTTTCTGATCGTTTCATGCTCTAATTGACGCTGGCCAAGCAATATTAGCAATCTCGTAGTAGGCACTCACGCAGCGTCATCCAGCTTTATTCTCTGTAAATTATTTTTCTACATGCTATTGATACACACGACTCTCGGCCCAGTACACATTTCTTTTCGATTACAGTCTTCGCTGCAAGTTCAAGCTCGTCGGTTCAAGAAAGCATTGCCGTAAGTCCAGAGACCGAAAGTGGCCAGAAGACTCAAGCCAATGGGCAGTGGCTTGCCGCTCTTGATTGCGCGAGGGATCGAGCTACCGGCGAGGACGATAGACGCGAGGAGTGCGAGTTCGACACCGTAAGGTTCACCGTTGTTGACACGGTAACCACCGAGCATGTACTGTTGTATGTCAGACGAGGAACTGGAGAAAGAATCCTAAAACGAACTCGCAAGAATAGAGGTGAAGATTTAGGGATAAGGTGTGAGACCAGGGTAATAGATGCAGGATGCGGCTTACCAGTAAGCCCACGGTGACGCCTGCGGCAATTGAGGGAACAGATCCAGTTCGCACGTAGCCCGTGATGCCACCACCTGCAGTGAGGGCACCTAGAATAATAGCAATGTTTCCGATTGAACTCTACAGCTTCAATTAGCAATCATTCTGCACTCAATATCCTGACTCGCGGGAAGCTATCACGAAGCCGAAGCTTGGATCTCACATACCATTGTTGCTTCTTTTCGACTTTGACTTGTGTAAGGCGGGCTCGCAAGATAGATTGAAGAGTCGGGCTACTGAGAATATATCACTTAAGTAAGATTTGAGATTTTATCCGGAGTGTACTGAAGGAAGGCTTCGTGAATGATGGCATTTGCGGGGAGCTCCTACGGACCGCCGAACACCGAACACCCGTCCGCTTGGACCAACCACGAACATCTGGCCTCAAGCTCACGGGCTTCCACACCAGCACCGCACTCTCACATCTCGACCCCACGCTCTCTCAATTGATACCTACCGCTCTCGAAACCCCCACAAGACAGACGCAATGCCGCCAAAACAGCGCACCGGCACCGCATCCGCACCTTCGACATCCGCATCCCGACCCAGCAAATCAAGCTCCAATGCCCAAGCACAAGACATTCTGCAGGGCGTATGGAACAAATACGTGTCCAAGACACCGCAGCGGACAAAGCTCCTCGATACCTTCATGGCGTTCCTGGTAGCGGTGGGCGCGCTGCAATTCCTCTACGTGGTCTTGGTTGGCAACTTTGTAAGTCACAGCACTCCACCAAGCTGCAATTGGGAGAATCTTGGGGAAAACGAAGAGTGTGGGGCCATGACTAATGTGTGTGACAGCCATTCAACGCCTTCCTCTCCGGCTTCAGCGCAACAGTCGGCCAATTCGTCCTCACAGCCTCGCTACGCATGCAGACAAACGCGGAGAACAAGGCCGAGTTCGAGAGCATTTCGCATGAGCGGGCGTTTGCAGATTTCGTGTTTGGTTCGTTATTGTTGCACTTCTTTTGTGTCAACTTCATCAACTGAGGACTGGAAGAAAAGACGCGTCAGCTGGGGTTGCAAGACCGAAGAACATCGGGCCGTGTCATGGCGAATTGGGAAATGGGTGAAAAAGACTATGAGACTCGGAAACTGGAACGTGTTGAGGGAATACTGTAAAATTATACTCGTGGCGTCGTGGGGTGGGTGTAAGTAGGTTATGGACTCGATGCTCAAGGTCTTGGAGTCCGCAAGAAGCAAATACTCCGCCAAATGCAAGTCGCTATGCGCTCAACGGTTTCCTAGTCAATTTATCGCCTCGCTTTCCCAACCCTCCTGTTCTGGTCTCGCTCTCAATGCCCACTCCACTATCGTTTTATATACTCCCCCAATCCAAACTCCTCCCTAACCGCCTCCCCCAGCCTCCTAATTCCCTCATCAATCTTCTCACCGGGCGCCGCCGCGTACGTCGCCCTAAAGAACAGCGTATCATGCTCCTCCTCCGCATCCGCATAAAACCAACTTCCCCTCATGACCAGCGCCCCATGATCGATAACCCTCATGAAAATACTCTCTTCAATCATCTCAATGCTCTTTCCTGGGTAATCAGGATGCTTTCTGAAATCAACATTCATCCAATGGAACATGCCCGCCATTGGAGGCTTCCAGGACATGACTTCAGTAGGCAGGTATTTGGCGCATGCAGAGAGAATGATGTCGCGGCGCTTTGTGTATTCCATGCGGATGTGGATCAGCCAGTCGAGGTAGCCGGCGTGGCCCCAGTGTTCGTCGAGCAACTTGAATAGGATGAGCTGCGACATGCCTGCAGGGTTCTGCGTGGACACGTCGGCGTGCTTGGAGTATCGCTCGACGACTTCTTCGGGCGCGGTGATCCAGCCGACTCGAGAGCCGGGCGCGATGACTTTAGAGAAGGAGTCGAACCGTATGACGCGGCCTTCGGTGTCCATGCTGAGGTAGCTGGGTACGAGGGACTTAATGAACTCCACGTGTGAGGATGGCGGTGGGACGTCTGGGGCGTTGGGGCCGGTGTAAGGCTGCATTTGGAGGAAGTAGTATGGCTCGTCTTCCATGATGTAGATGTCATGCTTCTGGCAGACTTTGTACAAAGCTCGTCGTCGCTCCGCGCTCTGCGTTGCACCAGTAGGGTTCTGGCCTGTAGGTACCGTGTAGAGGAAGTGCGGTTTCCGTGCACCTCTGGCCACATGGTCCCACGTTGTAAGTATTTTGTCCATCTCTTCAGGAAGTAGCCCTTCTGCATCAATTGGGACACCGCACACACGGACTCCCATCGGCCGCGCAGTCTCTACGAAGGCAGAGAAGGTATATTCTTCCGAGAGAATCATGTCACCGGGCCTCATGAACATCCTCAGAATCATATCCGTTGCAGATGTGCTTCCAACTGTCATCGTGCATTTCCAGTCCTGGTATGGTGGGTCATGCACCATCTCAGTGTGCTCAGTCATGAATCGCAAGAGCTGTGCTGAACCGGACCCTTGACCATAGTTGAACGCAGTAGCAATGTCGAAGTTGGACTTGTTCTCCGCAAGATCATGCTTGCCTGCTGTTATTACGACACCAAATTCTCTGGTTTCAGCCTCTGAAAAGTGACCGATCTTAGGGACCTTGATCGATAGCTCTTCGAATGGAAAGTACTCGCTGGAAGGCAGACCACCGCCTAGGGATATAATGCCTGGCCTGCCGAGAAACTTTGCGGCTTCCTTTAGTGAGTTTCCCTTCCGGATGGTAGCTTCTTGGGTCATGACGTCTAAAATAAACGAGTTAGCTTTCGGTCACACATAGTACACCAGTTGGAAGGTAAAGTACGCACGATTCCATCGTTTAGCCTTTGGTTTGTGGTCGTGAGATTTCAGTCTGAAGTTGGCTGTATCACACGGTGCTGCCACGCCCCACTGCGAGATGTTTGTTTTCCTTCTCCTTCCGTTGACCTCATTACTCTGGACTGGCGCGCTCAACGGGTTCGGGATGATAACCCCAGACGTGTCCGAGACGGCCGATACCTCCATCGCAGAAGGCGGTGACATCGTGTATAGCGTAGTTGGCTTCCACGTTCTGATCCTTGGTCCTTGATCACGAATTGGGGTGTTCCAGTTATTGCTCTTTGTTCTCCGCTCTCAGTATTGTCCGGCCAAGCGACAGCAGCAGTGAAAATCGGAAGAAGGCCGTGAATATAGGTGGAGGTTGTTTGGGACGTCAAACCTTTACACTATCGGGTTGAAGATGTTTTACGTGTGTTCATCGGTTGTCACACGCCCTACATGTTGCAAGCGCAGACTTGTATCATTTCTAACCGTTCGGCGGCGGCTAGCCACGGTCTGGGGGAAGCGAAGACAAGCGACTCCACAAGGAACACAGGCCAAGACGCCACCAGCTATTTCTTAGTACGAGCTTTATGCCCTGTGCATATATGGCGATTCTGCTTTGCGCGGTGCAGTTTGTTGGTAGTCGGTCATGATTGTGAAGTACTTTGGATTTGAGTCATGACAGCCACGGCTTCAAAGACATGGAATCTGCAGGATCAACATACATAAGACGTTGCAGGGCACTGGCCAATCGGGGATTTTGAGAGATAGTCACGATGTTCGACAAAGCCGCGGACACCCGCGATGGACAGACAAGAAACATTTCTATTCGCTGGCCATCTTCAACGTATCATCTTCCAACTTGGACTATTATTATTGTGAACAGTAATGCAACAATTCCGGAACCAGTCCCAAAAGGGTTGGAATATCTTGTCGCTCGAACCCAGAGCGATATGCAACAGATATGCAACCCAACGCCAGATGCAAAACCTTACATTAATGCCATCAACAACGCCTGTGATTGATGGCCAGAAGTTCGACGCGTCCAGTAAGCGCTTGGTAGGATGAGCGGAGACGAAAGCAAACACACAGATTTGATGTGCCCCGGCTCCGGCTACATGACCACACAATTTTCATCTTTGTCTTTGCCACCCTTCTTGAGTTTACTCTTATCGGCGGTTGCTTCAAGGTGTGACTGGCCGGATGCCGCAGCTTGGATAATCGCAAGGCGCTGCTTCGCCCTCTCGTCTCCGTGATCTGCAGCCTTGACGTACCAGACGTTTGCTTCAAGAGGGTCTCTTCGGCATCCGATGCCCATTTCTGTGAAATACCCACATGCATACTCCGCTTTGGGTAGGCCTAGACATCTCAGCATGAAATAATTTGTGCGAGATTAGACAGCCTGAACTTACCATGCTCCGCGGCTTTTTTGGCCCACTCGTACGCTTCGTTCTCGTCTTTCTCTAGAACAGGTTCAGCGCCAACCATATACCAGGCGCAGAGGTTCATCATGGCTTCAGGGATATCGGCCTGAGCGGCGCAGTTGTAGTAATGCACAGAGAGTGCAGCGTCCTTGGGGCAGCGCATCAAGCCATGTTCGTAAGCTTCTCCAAGCTTCAAAGCAGCCAATGCGTGGTTCAACTCGGCAGCCTGTGTAAAGAGTTGCACTGCGTATACTTCATCCTTGAAGATGTCTTCCCCGTAGCCCGTCTCGTGCAGCAAAGCCAGTTCGTACGGCGCGTTGTTGTACTGGAAATCGGCCGATTCAGAGGCGCGTTTGAGCCACTTCACGCCTTCTCTGTATTTGCCCTGCAGGCCCATGTCGCCTGTCAAGCAAGCCTTTCCCAGGCGTGTCGCAGCTCCGGGGTGATTCTTCGAAGCTGCAGCCCGGAAAAATTGAACAGCCTTTGCGTAATCTTTGCGGCAACCCCACCCAAACTCATAACAAAGCGCGGTACGGTATCCCGACTCTGCATGGCCGTGCTTGCTAGCAGCTACAAAGAGCGGGAACGCTCGATCGTGATCAGGTTTGTCTTTGTTGAAAAGGCCTGACGCGTAGCCATCCGCAAGATAGTACTGTGCAAAAGGGTAGCCACGGTCGGCTAACTTCTGAAGAATCTGTCGTGCTTCCCGCAGCATTTCTGCTGGGGCGAGCCCGTCATCAGGGGCAGGGCCGGATCCCATGATTTCGCGTGCGACTTGTACCATGAACAACGCAAATTCATATTGCACGGTATTGTCCTGTGTCTTTTTGACGTTCACCCTGTACATGTCCAAAGTCTTCTTTGCGTCGAGAAGTGACGCGTTTTGTCCAACAGCGCCTCGTAACGCTGCATTTCCAAAGTTTGCCGCAGGGGCAATCTGCTGGTTGTAGGGCAAATTGACCAAGTCTATGTAAGAAGATGCGGGTCTGGCATCGGGAGAGCGGCGACTCGTCGAAAGCGGGCGTGCGTAGCGGTTGGGCGATCCGCTGGGTGATGGGGTTCCGCCCACTGAGAGGCGTGGGGAATATGCGCGACCTGGTACGTTCAATTCTGAGCCTAACGTGAAAGCAGAGCTGGGTCGGGGAACCGTGGTACGTGGGACTTGTAGCGGCCCGTCCTGCGCAAAGCTGTATATATTGCGACTGCCGTTGTCACTCGAGGAATGCTGCGAGTCTCCAGTCGGTGAGTGCACTGCATCGCGTGGTGTGTATGTGGCAGTTGGTGGGGTCAGCGGTTGCGAGTAGTCGGCGGGCTGGTATTGCTCTCGGGGGCTGTACATGGCGGCCGGCTCGTGACGTCGGTTTGCAACGTCCATTTCTGCAGCGTGCGGGTGTTGGCTGCGATACGATCCGTCGCTAACGTGCAGTTGCCGTGTAGGAATTTCCCTTGTCACTGGACCCGAATTTCCTGGATCCCTATTCTCACCTATGTCTGGTGTTTCCCTCGATGGCGTTCTTGAATGCCCGTCGGAGCTCTGGTTGAAGGATGATCCCGACTGTCTCGAATCGCGTCCTCCCGCTATTGTATCATCTTGGTGTGCGTTGATGTTGAAGGAAGGGATGGGAGGGTGCCGCACGGTGGTGGCAACGGGTTTGCGATGTTGGGAATTGCGCAGGCGGTTCAAGTCGGGACGCTCTACGATGTATGCTGCTTCCTGCGGGGGAATAGGTGGCAAAGGTCTAGTTGGTGGTGATGAGATTGCCTCGGCCATTGCTCTCGACATTTGCCGTTTCCTCCCTTCCTTAGCTCTCTAGCGAACACACTTAGGTATATGGTGTATGTCCGCTCCTCTCCTGACTCGCTGTAGCAGCGGGGCTATAAAGTGGTCCCAGGCAGCACGAATGACAAGGAGCCGTCTTCAGTGGTCGACTTTCACTACCAACTCTCTGTCAGTGCTTGAAATGCGGTGTGACGACGGGTATTTGTTTGGCGACCTGCGCCTTCGTCCAGGATGCCGAACCCTGGATTGATGATCTTCCGGGCGGAATTAGACTCACAGGAAGCGACGCTGTCAGGGTCCAGTTTGACGGCTTCGTGACTCTCGGAAATTGCGCGAACTTTCCCCGGACGATCCTTTGACTCGCGCGAGGTGGGTCTCTCTGTTTTCTATCCAAGACGCTGTGCAGATGGTTTTGTACGCCTAGCGAACAGTAGACCAGGCGGCAGAGCTCGGCTTGCTTAGGAAGCTACCCACCCGTGGACGCAATGTGACCTTGAAACACGAGCACTATCGATATAGGGTTCGGCTCGATCGGAAAGGAGTGACGACGCAAATGGTGGCTTACGGCTGAATGAGCGAAGAGGCACTTGATGTTTGCAGAAAGGCGTGGCATTGATATCTATTTGAAAGCCGCGACTGTTTGAGGAAGGCATCCAGTGAGCGTCAAGAACACTAGCGTCATCAATGCCGGGCGCTCGTCATCCTCCAAACAGTGCTGCCCAGGTGGGTACCGAAGGATGCTGGAGCAGGTGGTCGGCAAGCGGGTTGGGCTGACAAAGAATGTAGCTCTCCAAGCCGCCCTCAGCCATTTGCAGCGGCAGCACTATCGAATTCTATACATGTGACAAACAAAGTTTACAATCAGCCGTCAATGCCAATGCGTGTGAGTGGAGCTGGTGGGTACAATAATGGGGTAGACTTTGTAACCACATATGGAGCTGCATGGCACGAAGACCCTGACTCCACTTGTTCAACGTGCTGTCCTTGTCAACAGCACATGGCTGTCTACCACGATCGAGCGCATCTAACGGGGGCTAAAGAGACGACCGAGCTCGAAAAAGGCCATGACTCTACAACATCTTCGTTTGCAGAGGCCGGTTCGTTGATCCTATCCAACATCTGTGCACACGCCAGGCTGGTAAGTGGAGGACAACACGGCCTCCACCTGGGCAAGGCTTGACACAGGCCTCGTATCTGTCATGCTCACACTCGAGAATTCGTCACAGCCCCCTCCCAATAGAGCAGGCGCAATGCTCATGGACTACAAGCAGCGCCGTGAGCACGTATTTGGAGAAGGTGCTACAGACCGAGGTATCCACTGCTCGAAGAGCCAATGGCAATGGCGAACTGACCACATGGACGGCATCCTCTGCAGTTCTTCAGGAGGGTAGAGTGATCGTCGAAAAGGAGATGCGACGTCTGTAAGAGGGCGGAGTTTAGGGCGATCCAGGGTTCGGCTGGTGTTCCGCATGAAATGCCTCTAGCCGCGCCGTCGATTTTGTGCTGCAGGGGATCGTCGGAGTGGAGAGGGCATGTGTTCTTACATCAACGTTTCGCAGGGACTGTATCGCGTGGTGTGACAGCTACAGGTAGTGACGAGCACCCGTATGTAGAGTCGAGCGCAATTAACACATCCTCCAGCGACGAGCATTGCCAAAGAATACATAAACACGCCGCCTTGAATACAGGTTATCGATGTTGATAGCTTGGTTTCAGGCCGCGTTGGCTCTAGTAGCCGGGGGAACGTGGTCCAAAATAGTTCACGGCTGCGCTTCTATTCGCGGGCGGAGGGCGCTGGCCAGGGGCAACCTCGCCCCATCTGCCCATCTTCCTAGGGTGCTGTTGACCTCGCAACACATGTGGTCCCGGCGGCAAGGCTGTTTTCCTTCACGCTCGTTCGACCTTGGTCACCACGATCGCTCTTCCCTCGGCTCCCTCGTTCCTGCCTGTTCTGGCGCCGCTCGCTCAAACACGAAAACCACGCCTACTATCCACCTATCCGCCACACTTCAACCTCGACATCGCATCGTCCCCACGGCAATCGGCGGCATAGAGCGCTGTCACCCATATTCTTCCTGGGCTAGAAGGGTCCAGCGACTGCATACCCACAGCTGAGCTTGTATTCCTCGCACAATGTCTCTGCCTCAGCGACCCGACCAATCCTCGCCCCGACGGGGGGAGCGACATACCTTTCGCGAGTCAACCTCGCGCCGGCGACGAACTTCGGACCTGGAGAACACGCGATCGCACGACCGCTCCAACAGCAAGAGCGGGCCCCAAGCACATGCGCGACCGCTGCCTTCGCCCGGCACGCCGGTGCCCATGGAGCGCGACCCCATCATGCGCAGTCAGCACACCACACCAGGACCGGAGCTGGGCAGGAAGCGCAGCCTCATCCGGCCCGAGCGCCAGCGGATGGACCCGAGCCATCCCAACTACCACTACCGCAAACATGCCCAGCGCATGGCCGTCCAGCCGTCGACGACCGGCAACGACCCCATCATGGAGGACCATCTCGAGGCCGAGACGGTGGGCTCAGAGAGCACCGCGCCGAAGCCTTCGCACCGGCGCCATGCCTCGAGTGGTGTTTACACCGACAAGCAGGCTCCGCTGGACGACGGGGAGCCGCGGATACAACGCAAGCTCACACGGACGAAGACGATGGAGAACCGCGAGAAGCAGCGCCAGAAGGAGAAGGACAAGATGCGTCCGCCCAGCCTGTGGAACGTCTACTGCGCCATCATCACCTTCTGGTGCCCGGGCGCAATCCTGAAGTGCTTTGGGAAACCACAGAAGGCCCAGCAGCGTGCGTGGAGAGAGAAGGTCGGCCTAGTCAGCATCATTCTCCTGATCTGCACGTTTGTCGGATATCTGACATTCGGTTTCACCGAGACTGTTTGTCCGTCCGGCGGCAACGCTCGTCTCAGGACCAACGAGGTCGGCGGAGGCTACATGATCATCCACGGCAAGGCTTATGACCTCACGCATTCCAAGCATCCTCTCGCGCGAAACATCCCCGCTGGCGCTAATGTCATCTTCGACCTACCTGAGAAGCACAGCGGCCAAGATGCCAGCTTCCTCTTTCAGAACGTCAACGGAGCCTGCAAGGGACTCATCACGCCCAAGGATGACTCTGGCATCCCGACCGATGACAAAGGCGATCTGGCCTGGTATCTCCCATGTCGGCTGTTCAACCAGGATGGCTCGACTAAGCCTAACAACACGTTCCTGGAATACAACGGCTACCAGTGCCACACATCCGACAACGCACGCAGAGCTCTCTATGGACTGAAGAATGCCGGCGATGTGTATTTCACTTGGGAAGACATTCGAGACAGCTCTCGCAACTTGATGGTGTGGGGCGGTGATGTACTCGACCTGAACCTGCTGGATTGGTTCAACCGGACACAGGTCAACATACCTCCCATCTTCGACGATATCCGCCAAAACCCCTCTGTTCGAGGCGTAGACGTCACCCGCGCCTACTCTTCCAACTACGAAAAACAGGTTGCGCGATGCTTCACTGAGATTATCAAGGTCGGCTCCATCGATACCGAGAGCATCGGCTGCATTGCTTCCAAGGTCGTGCTTTACGTTTCGCTCGTCTTCATTTTGGCCGTTGTGGCTGCGAAGTTCGTTCTTGCCCTGATCTTCCAATGGTTTATCAGCAAGAAGTTCGGTGCCACCAAAACGTCTGCGGGTAAGGTTGACTCCAAGCAGCGAAAGCAGGAGATCGAAGAATGGAGTGACGACATCTACCGCCCACCGCCAAAGCTCATGGACTCTGTTGGCCCCGATCGCTCGAGCAAGCGTGGTAGTACCTTCTTGCCGTCGACATCGAGGTTCACCAGCCCTTACTCTGTCGAAAAATCAGCAAAGACTCGAGCCCCACCAACAACCATGACAAGCCAGAGCACTGCGTCTCGCCTCCTCGGATCTAACACGAACAGTGGGATGTACAAACAACTGAATGCCAGCCACGGCACTCTGCCCTTCGATGGAAAGCTCAATGTGCAGCATGCTGTGCAGGAGTCCAGGTCGAGTCTCCTTCTTTCTGGCAACACCGAAACAAATCGTTACTCCAGTGTCGAAGGCTCTGGTCCGTCGGGTTTCACTCATGAAGCTGTTGTTCCCCAACCACCCCCAGAATGGCAGCCTTTCGGATATCCGTTGGCTCACTCGATCTGTTTGGTCACTGCATACTCCGAGGGCGCAGAAGGTCTGCGGACTACGTTGGACTCCATCGCCACCACCGACTACCCGAACAGTCACAAGTTGATCCTGGTCATTTGCGACGGCATGATCAAGGGCGAGGGTGAAGACTTGACAACGCCAGAGATCTGTCTCGGTATGATGAGAGATCATGCAGTCCTACCTCACGAGGTTCAGGCGTACTCGTACGTCGCAGTGGCTAGTGGTTCCAAACGACACAACATGGCTAAGATCTACTCCGGCTTTTACGACTATGGTGAAAACACGCGACTCCCTGTGGACAAACAGCAACGTGTTCCAATGATGGTTGTTGTCAAGTGCGGAACGCCTGACGAGGCTAAAAAGTCGAAAGCTGGTAACCGCGGAAAGCGTGACAGTCAGATAATTCTGATGTCGTTCTTACAGAAGGTCATGTTTGACGAACGTATGACAGAGCTCGAGTTTGAGATGTTCAACGGTATTTGGAAAATTACTGGCATTTCACCCGACTTTTACGAGATAGTACTCATGGTGGACGCCGACACAAAGGTCTTCCCTGACAGTCTGACACACATGGTCTCAGCCATGGTTAAAGATCCAGAGATCATGGGGCTCTGCGGCGAGACCAAGATTGCCAATAAGCGGGACTCGTGGGTCTCCATGATCCAGGTGTTCGAGTAAGTGCTATTTTCATGTTTGACAATCGCGCCACTGACAGCGGCAGATACTTCATCTCCCATCACTTGGCTAAGTCTTTCGAGTCCGTCTTCGGTGGTGTTACGTGTCTACCGGGTTGTTTCTGCATGTACCGCATCAAGGCTCCCAAGGGCGGTCAGAACTACTGGGTCCCGATCCTGGCTAATCCGGACGTCGTTGAACACTACTCGGAGAACGTGGTCGATACGTTGCACAAGAAGAATCTGCTACTACTGGGCGAGGATCGGTACCTGTCGACGCTGATGCTCAAAACTTTCCCTAAGCGAAAACAGGTTTTCGTGCCTCAAGCCGTCTGCAAAACCACGGTACCCGATGAGTTCAAAGTCTTGCTGTCACAACGCAGGCGATGGATTAATAGTACGGTCCACAACCTGATGGAGCTGGTGCTAGTGCGAGATCTGTGTGGCACCTTCTGCTTCAGCATGCAGTTCGTTGTGTTCATCGAGCTTATCGGAACATTGGTCCTGCCAGCCGCCATTGCGTTCACCTTCTACCTAAGTAAGCCCTCGTACTTCGTTCTGAGACTTTGATCTTGCTGACCACCCCCAGTCGCCATCTCTATCAAAGCCGCCATTCTTCACACAGCGGCGCCTGTCATACCACTTATTCTTTTAGCCCTCATTCTTGGTCTACCAGCGATTCTTATCGTGGTCACCGCTCACCGATGGTCCTATGTCGCCTGGATGTTCGTCTATCTGCTGTCACTTCCCGTCTGGAACTTTGTACTCCCAACCTATGCGTTCTGGAAGTTTGACGACTTCAGTTGGGGCGATACTCGAAAGACGGCGGGCGAGAAGACGAAGAAGGCAGGTCTGGAGTATGAAGGCGAATTTGACAGTAGCAAGATCACGATGCGCAGGTGGCATGACTTTGAAGCAGGTAAGGCGCACAAAGTTCCCGCGATGATGCCGTCACTGACATTGGGCACCAACAGAGCGGAGACTTAAGACACCAGGCGCCGGCTTCCCGCAGCAACCGACGTCGGCCGGAGGGTGGCCACAGCAGCAGCAGGGGTATGAGCAGTACTATGATAACTGATCTCGCCGTGTAGAATAGAAAGCGGCTACGCGGCGAACTAAAAGTTTGCATTCTGTACCACGTTGCCATTCCATTGCATAGCCCGGGCTTCTCAGGTCTAATTCTACGCCATCTCTATCTCTCCCATGAGTTCTGTAGATTCTGTACAATGGTCACGTAGTATTAATACATTTTTACAGCATGTTGTCAGCTCCTGCGAGACACGGCAGATCCAATGAACTCTGCAACTTGGTGCTTCTCAGGAGCCTAGTCGATTTCTGCAATCTCTTGTGCCGGGGCCGTTTCGCAAACTTATCGCGCTATGTTCCAGCGATCTGTGGCTTGCTGTTGTGGAGTGCCAACACCCTTCTCTTTAGTTAATGCACAGAGGAAGGCGAGGAGAGACAGAAACGGCATTCGGCTCACAGTCTGGGGATGCCTGGTGTGAGCAGGAGTCTGATTTGTTCCACGAATTAGCCGTGCAACAGTCGCCAGCGCTCAGTCCTCCCCAGCGGCGCCCCCAAGAGATCGCGTTAGCGAAGCCGGTACGCTGTCTGTGTCCCAAAAGAGGCCTGACAAGAGCAGAAGCGGGCCCTGCTACGGGCCAGTGCCTGCTTTTTAGTGTAACGGCGTGGGTGCACCGCGCTTTCGTCCTCACGTCTCGGCCTGAACGTTGTCGTGTTGGCAGTGCCATGTGAGTTGTACAACAGTCCGTGAGCACGCCTACCGGCCGCTTAGCCGTGAAACGGCCGAGGGCGAGCATGCGCCGGTGGCAGCGTGGTGTGTCGATTGCAGAGGCGCGAATAGGTACAGAGATCTGAGGTCTGAAGATCTGAGATCGTGGAGTCGTTAGCTGGGCTTGGGGTTGCGGCCACCTCCCCTAGTGTTCCGTCCAAGGTCCGTCGCCGCGGAGCAGTGCTCGATGCGAAGTATGGCCGGCTTCTTCGACGAGGTATATATCTGACTGCATTCAAGGTAAGAGGTCGCCCGACGCGCATGGCCGGATTCATTCAATCACGGGTGCTGACCTGCCCTGCAGCCCAACTGTGCCCACAGCCAATCCCCGATTGCGACTTTAACAGCGGCGACCCCACACTCCCCCGTACGTGCCTTCCACGCATGCAGCGCCGCGTGTAGGCGACAAAAGAAGGAACGACCCAGTGAGCCTGCAAGCCGGCGGCATTAGCCAGTCAGCCCACACATAACTCCTGCGCCTCAGCCTGTCTTGCTGCACCGGCACAAGCTCTGGCCCAGTCGCCTCCCCCACGCTGTCCAGCCTATACATTGCGCCGCAACGCCTCTTCGACATTGCGGCATTCGCCAGCTTCGTCGCATACACGGAACTCGCGTTTTGCCTTGGCGGCCCCGCAGGACTGGCTATCAGGGACAGCGGGGGTCGATAGTGAGCCTGCACTTTCCAATACCATCCACGTCTGAGCTGCATCCTGCCACTCCGCCGCATCCCTACCCAGCAGGCGCAGACGGGCCTCTTTCACCGAGCGCTCTCGCAGCGGCCGCGGCGTTTGCGATGCTCTCGGACAGCCGGCCACCCACTAGCCACGGCGAGGGTGAGGCCGGGGTGGACGACGACCATAGCGGGGGAATATCACTAGCAGACTACCAGCAATACGTGCAAGCCACGTCCAGCACACACGCCATGGATGAGGGGGATTCAATGGCCGTGCAGGTGCAGTCAGCCATGGCCCAGAACCAGACCTCGTACCTCCCATTTCTAACAGCCGCACTGGATCACGCGAATATGCCTTACCACTTTTCCACTGCACACGTTCCAGGGCCCCCCGTTCTTATGAGTCACCTCTCGAGTTCAGGTTCTTCACTGGAGCCGCCGCCAACACTCCAAGAAGCCCACCTGAGCATTCATGACAGGGGTTCATTTGCTCCCATCACTACCTTCTTTCACTACTTCACCCCGCAGAAGCCCACGGTCCCTGGTCTCGACCTCATTGAAGTGCCGAGATCGATCACCCGGGATGATCTGCAAGGCGACAGCTATGACTGCCAAGGGATTGACTGGAGTGTGCGGAATATCACGCGATCAGCAATGCGCACGAAGCGATTCGAGTATGAGAGTGAGAAGCTACCGCCGTGTCTGAAGGAAGTCCGGAAGGTACTTGTTCCGTTAGCTTCGCTCATACCTTGATCTAACACCTCATAGTGCATACCACCTACGCCCAACACAGACAACTTCTTCCAGTTCAGGAGGAACAACACCACCCCTCGCGCCTTCTTCCCTCACTTCCAGCTGCGGAACGTGCTGGCAGCTACATCTCGCAATGACATCTACTATGCCGCCGGCCATAAAGTGTTCCGTACAGACGCCGAAGGGACCCCCGCCGATGTCATTGTAGACCTGAGCAAACGTCTAGCCCCAGACGGCTCAATAACCACCATCGCCTCGACCGACAATGTGCTCATCGCCGGCGCCTTCGAAGGCGAATATGCCATCACTAACCTCTCATCGACCTATGGCTCTCCATGCACCTTTGGCCGCACAACAGACTTCGCAGCAGATACCAAGTCACGGATAGTCAACCACATGCATCTCTTTGAATCGCGTCGAACATACTCACCACAGGCCGTCCTTTGCTCCAACGACCACCGACTACAAATACTGGACTGCGCTACCAACACATTTACTCACTCCTATCTCTACCCAGCAGCCGTCAACTGCGCAGCAACCAGCCCCAACGGCCGTATGCGCGTTGTAGTCGGCGATTTCCAAGAAACGCTCATCACGAACGCGGAAACAGGCAAGCCTTTCGAAACACTAAACTCCCACACCGACGACGCTTTTGCCTGCGCATGGGCTGACGATGGCATCCACGTCGCTACCGCAGCGCAAGACTCCACCATTGTCATCTGGGACGCGCGGTACTGGGAGAAACCACTCACAGTCATAACCAGCGAACTCAGTGTGCCGCGGTCCCTTCATTTCTCGCCTGTAGGCTCTGGACCACGCGTTCTGGTTGCGGCGGAAGCAGACGACTACATCAACGTGATCAACGCGCAGAGCTTCGAGTCAAAACAAGTCTTTGATTTCTTTGGCCCGATTGGTGGTGCGACATTCACGCCTGACGGGCAGTCACTCTTCATCGCCAACGGAGAGCGGAGATTCGGCGGCATCATCGAGCTTGAGCGCACGGGCTGGGCAGAAAGAAATTCGCGACAACCATCACGAGACAACGCTGAATGGAACGACACTATGACTGATTGGGCACACGACAACGCGCTCAACGACCACGAAAGAGTTATAGGCGGCGATGTCGAGCGTCGACGAAGAAACGTTGACCTGAGCCAACTCGTCATATGAGTGGCTATGTAGATGTATACGAATTGACTGCGGTCAAGACAGGGAGGTATTATTTTGCTTTCCGAATATATCTGGTATCTTCATATTTAGTCGGGATCTGGCGTACTGGGGGTTTTTTCGAGTGAGAAAGGAGGGAAGATACCATGGCATCGGCATTCGTGAACGGTGTTCAGAGCATATACTAGCATTTTCTTTTCTTATCTATTCAGCATAATGTAGCAATGACAAGCTGTCCTCCTCAAGATAATGGTCGACAAAATGGACTTCCCTTCTGGGCAGTTCAGCTGCGGTGAACTTGCGTGCACAGCGGACGAACGGCCGAGTGTGGAGGGTCACGTGCGGTAAACTGTGCGCTCATGTGATTGCATGTGACTGCACAAACGAGAAGATCAATTGATATGGCATTGCTTCTTGACATGGTATCGTAACTCGACGTTCTATTTCCATCTCCCAAGTCCAAACTATCCAACATCAGAAGGCACGTTGCGTCATCGGCCGGCTGTCGCTTGCTCTGCCTTGCAATCCCGATTTAAACTTGCACGATTGCCCGTAACGCCTTTGGATTTTGAGCCCCATAACGCCGTCGAATGCAGTGGTCTGCTCTCTCTGAACGCCTAGACGAGCAGAACAGCGTTCAGGCAACCGTCGTTCTCCGGGTTGTTGGTGATTTGGGCATAGCGACCCCACACAACCTTGCCTCCTGCAGTGACGAGACCGAGCTCCGAGACGTTGACTTCGATGATGGTACCCTTGGTTAGAACGCCAAGCTGGGTGTATAGCGGATTCTGGGGGTTCTAGGCGGAGTCAGTAGATGCCTTACGCAACACGTATGAAGAATGATGTACCTTCTTGACTGAGATGATGGGAAGCTGGACCGTAACCGCAAGTTCCGGGTGCGTAACGTTGGCCTTCTTGTACCGCAGACCCATGGGCCGGATGAAGCGCTCATACTTGACGGGTCGACGTGTGAAGCCTGGCCCGACGAACGTGGGCTTGGTGATCATTCGCTTCCAGCTCTTTTTCTTCGTCTTCTTACCAGTCTTGACCACACTGAACATCTGCAAGTGGGGATACAAAGTCAGTATGTCTCACACGCAGTTTGTACATGGATTACTTGCCTCGGCCTCCGACACGCCCTTCACCTTGGGTATGGGCACGCTGAACCTCGCAGACTTCTCATTTCTCTTCTGCTTGATGGCGGAACTGAGTGCCTTTGCATTGTTCTCGTTGGAGCGATCGAGCAGGTAGGAGGGCAGCGCTTCGGTCGAAGGTTCGGCAGGCTCGTTCGACTTGACGTTGCGTTCCTCGTGCGCACGAATCTTCTGCTTCATCTGAATCTTCTCCTTGCGCCGCTTCTCAGCGTACAGCTTCGCGCGCAACCCGCGGTAGTTCTGCGCCTTTTTGCTGTCATTGTGCCCCTCACGAGCAATCCTCTTGCGCTGCCGTTCGTCGGCGTCCAGGCGCTTGCCATGGCTGTGGTGCAGGTGTTAGAGGTGTGTAATGAAGGTTCGCAGCGGATTTGGGGACGTACAGCTTCGTGTGGCGCTCGACTAGTAAAGGTTAGCTTTGTTTTAAATGCAGTGCTTGCGTTCGCGATACGTACTGTACTCGTTCTGCGGCATGATTAACTACTGCACTCGCGTGATTGTTGCTGGGAAGGTGGAGTGAAGTAGGCGGGCGAATCTTAGACTAATGCAAAAAGTTCCCGCCGCGCTAGCGACCTCCGCATCGCCGCAACACGGCTGCAAAACCATCTCCAGCGGCACGTTAAGCCATTCCACATCCACAATAACACAATGGCACTGCTCGTCCGTCCTCTCCGGATCGCTCTGTTCGAAACCCGATGCACACTCCCGCCAACCTTTCTGCTCCCCCACCGCGCGCGCATAACAACGGTATCGCATAACCTCGACACCACCAACACCCCCGAACCGCTTATCCAATCCGGACACCACATATCGCGCGAAGCTAAAGAGCGCTCCCAAACACCCCAGCCACTCCCCTCCAACGCCCCAAAGCCCAGCGAAGCTTCCACAAAGCCAGCCCCGCACACCCGCGAAGATGTCGTCTCCACACACCTCACCCCCACAATCCGGCAGCTGCTCCCTTTACTGCAAACACAGCCAGCCCACTACATAACGATTCACATCCACGGGCGTCCCTACCTGCTCACCAAAGGTGACACGATACGTCTCCCGTTCCTGATGCCCCACGTGCGGCCCGGCGACGTCTTACGCTTGAACCGCGCCACGCACATCGGGTCGAGGGACTACACGCTAAAGGCCGCGGAGCCGGTAAAGGGGAATGCAGACCATGGGAAGAAGGTGTTCTACCTGGACGAGCGGTTGTTCACGTGTCGGGCACGGGTGGTGGGGATAGAGAGTGAGCCGTTGCGGGTGGAGGAGAAGACGAAGAGGCGGCAGAGACATGTTAAGCATGTGATGAGTAAGCTGCATTTTACCGTGTTGAAAATTAGTGATTTGGAGGTGAAGAGCTTGGAGGAGTATGAGGGGGTGCTGGGGAAGGAGGCAAGTGAGTAAGTGGACGATAGCATCAGGGTATGAAGAGACGGAACTTCGATGTCTGACGAAGTCTTGAGTGTAGTATATGTATAGATATCACGAGCATATCGCGCTGGTGTAAAGCTTCTCATACATCAGCAGACACCTTGCCGAACCCGATACCCTGACTGTTCGTACGCGAGACCCGTCCTGACGCGGACGATTCGTCCGTGTGGAGCCTGTTCAGCCTTCCCGCTGACTACTTCTTGGAGTCGCTCATCTGCTTTGGGGTGACTTAATCATCCTTAGTCCTCTCAATGCACCACCTGCGAGGCGTAGAACGCCGGGTACTGGTTCTGGATCATCGACGTGACCTTTTCCACCTCCTCGGCCAGTCCTGTGACATTCGCATCCCACTTTCGCAGCTCCTTCCCGACTATCCGCTCCGCATGACCCGTCTTCCGCTCTCCGCTAGCTTCACCCTCAAAGAAGACAAAGCGGTCGATCTGGTCGATGTATCCAGCAAGACGACCCTGCTCCAGCATCTTGGCCGCGAATTCCTCTGCTTTCTCTGCATCAATGCCCAACAGCTCACCCAGCTGGTCGAAGCCGATGTTGTTGTACAGCTTCGACGCGCCGAGCAAGTTGTGTTCGAGAATAGCCTTGTCCAGCACCGTCAAACCGTCGGAACCTCTCGCGAGATGGTGGGGGTCGAGCTTCGCGGAGAAGGCTTTGATCTCGGCGGGTGTGAGCAGGCGGTTCAAGAAGATCTTCTCGAGGATGGCGTAGTCGTCCGCTGCACTGGCGCGGTCGTCCTTGTACAGCCTGGCCAACATCTTTCCCCGCTGCGGACCGGCAGGGGCCAGCACTGTGCAGATGATTGCCCGGCCGAGAAAGCGCTCACGCTCGTCGCTGTCCACAAGCGGCTCGTTACTTATGCCGTAGTATGCCTGCGCTGCGTCGAGGAAGGAGCGTTGTGAGTCGAGAATCCTAGCCTGGCTGAGCTGGAACATGACCTTGGTCTCTTTGTCCTGCACGCTGAAGAGTATGTTTTTGATCTTGTTCAGATGCGAAAAGGCGTTCGTCGGGTCATCCTCCTCTAGATAACACCGGACTATGCGGATCCAGACCTTCGCCTTGTCATCGGCGGAGACGGACTTCTGTGTTGACTCCAGGTTGATGGTCGCGAGCGTCTGCGCAGACCTCCGGTAGTCCTCGTTCTGTTCGAAGGCGTCTGCCAGTGCGTGCTTGATCTGCGTGTCCTGCTCTTCGTACTGTCCGGCGCCCTTGGACTGGAGCAGTGTGATGACCATCTCGCCCACCTCGATCTTGGAGTCTGCATCCTGTACAATCCGAAAGGCGTCTACGAAGGCAGCGAGGAGCGGGCGCATGACAACTATGCCGAGTGAGTCGTCGAGGAGAGCCTGTGCGTAGGCCTTGAGATCGGCGGCGACATTGTTCGAGGATCCGGTAATCTGCTGGAGAAGTGCGGTGTATTGGGCAGGCCTGTCGCTGACGGGCACGCTCTCGATTTGGTGGAGGGCGGCGGTGACAGCTTGCGAAGCCATATTGGTTGTTTGGAGCAAGTTGTCTTGCGAATGACGGTGATCGCAGGCAGAAGCGTGGGGCAAGCGCGGGCGGAGCTCCATGTCTAATCGATAACAAACTTGGCGCGCTAATGCAAGTGCGCGCCGGGAACGAGCAATGCGGCTCGTCCAGTGTCTTGATTGCAACCCCGGTTCACCTTCGCTGAAGCAACCACGCTTCACCTTCGCTGAATATTCTTTGACCCGTCTCAGGCCTTATAAACTCTCTCAGGAACGCCCAATCTCTTACTCTTACTACGATCCACCGACGCCTGCGAACTCCACGATCCAACCCAAAACTCTCACTCAGTCGCCATGAACGGCATCAAGGCAGACCCCGGCGTCAAGATGGACCCCGACACGCCTTCGGCCGGTGGCTTCGTGGACGACGAGTTCTACGAGGACACAGGCGAGATGGCGATAGACAGGGACGGGCCCGACAAGGACGTGTGGCTTACGCGCATCCCCGACTGGCTGTACGACGCCGTCTCCAAGTGGGACAGCATCGCCGACGGCAACGACGATGACCAGATACAGATTGGAGAGGTATGCGCCTTCGCGACGACTAGCGGCATCGACAAGACAAAACCGATGCGCCTCTTCCTCAACGACCGGTGGCGCGCAAAGTCGAACCTGCCGTCTGCCTTCCAGCTAGATCCTGCGCCCGTCTCGGATACACTGCTTGGCAACACATACGTTTTTACAGAGAAGGATCTGCCAGGGTTCAAGAGCGCTGGCTACGGCTACGGCTACGGTCAGGGCCAGTAC
This sequence comes from Clathrospora elynae, assembly GCA_010015635.1. Classification (NCBI taxonomy): domain Eukaryota; kingdom Fungi; phylum Ascomycota; class Dothideomycetes; order Pleosporales; family Diademaceae; genus Clathrospora; species Clathrospora elynae. The sequence continues at coordinate 90,411 of ML976004.1, forward strand.
AACAGAGGCGGCGCACAGGGGAGCCTCGGTGGTGGTGCACAGGACCCCAGGGCACGCGTGCAGAAGCGAAGCAAATACAAGAAGGCCATCCCAAAGCAGACTACGCTGGTCGGCCACACGACACGCCAGTACAACATGAATCCGCTCGAGACGAGAGAGTACAAGGACTTCAGCGCCGCACGCATCAAGCAAGCCATACAAGGCTCGCATACCACCACCGTCATCACCAAGGACACCGAGTTCTCCGACGTCAACAACTCGATCAACCTCAACAATCGCTTCAAGAGCTTCATCCGGCCCACCACCAAGGCGAAGTCGCAACAGAACAAGTCGGCTCGCATGGCCAGGGCCGATCTCATCGACATACTGCACGGCTTGTTCGACGAGTACCAATACTGGCCGATGAAGGCGCTAAAGGCGAAGACCAAGCAGCCAGAACAGTTCCTCAAGGAGGTCCTCGGCGACCTGGCGCACCTAGTCAAGTCTGGACCCTTTGCCAGTAACTGGAAGCGCCAGGACATCTTCGACAAGCAGCGCGACACGAGCAAGCAGGTGGAGACGGTGCCCGAGGGCATGGGTGATGAAGAGTCGGATGGCGATGAGATGGAGGATGTCGTCTAGCGGCCTGGCATCCAAAGCGCCTTCCAACCTGTTGGGGATCAGAATTTTGCAAAGTAAAAGATGCCCCAGATACCATTTTTTGTAGCGATACCCAGTCTCCAGATACATGTCTGAGATCGACTGGTTCAATAATCAGACACGATCTTATAACCTTGGAGCTGAGTATACGTAGAGTACTTTTGTTGCGTGCATGTGTTCTGATCTTGTTTGGAAGCTATTGATGCTATGATGATCATGACTTATTGCAGCATCGAGTGACGCTAGCTACCTTTCTGAATCAATGACTCGAGCAACTAACCGAACAGCATACCGAAACAGGCAGGTCTGATCCTTACATCGCATGCATAGCGCCGCGGGGAAAGAAAAGGCCATGCATTATACTTGTTCTTACGTTTTCGATTAAAAAACATAAACATATTTGCCGTTCAGGAAAGGGCGGTTTTTGAAGAGACGTGGCAAAGCTCATAACCTTGGAAAGGTTGGATCCACACTACATTGGATATACACTTCAGCATGGCACAACAGCAAAAGGAAAAGTATGGACACTGGCTGGACGGGTACGCGACAAACTACGCTATCTGGAGACTCGAGACGGACACACAATCTGGGAAGTCAAGATTTAAACGGCCCCTCGGTCTGGTAGAGACTTCTTTCGACACGGATGGGGCGTACTACGGAGGTCGGGCAGGTACGTAAACTCCAATATATGGAGTAGTTTGTATAACTTTAAGCTCTTTGTAGCGGATGCAAGCTATATAAAGTACCCCAAGACATGTGTCTCAATCATTTCATCCATGATCGTAACTAACTGCTAATAGATATGACCGCCCTCTTCACCCTAGCCATCCAGCACAGTCTCTCCACCCCAGAACTACGGCGGCGAATAGCCTTAGCATGGACGAGTCTGCGCCTCCAGCACGCCCTACTCATGAGTCGCGTCGAAGATGATGAAGAGAGGAGGAAACGGTGCTTCGTCATCGACGTACCGCAAACTTCCGAAGAAGCTATCCAGGACGTGGAGAAGAGTCTCATATGGGTGGAAGATTCCTACCCCTCAGTGGACGAGAAAGAACTGTACCGCCATGCCTACAACGTCACCCGCATCATCGAGCCGCAAAAGTGCTTGTCGAAACTACACGTCTTGCCCTTAAAACAGCTTGCAGATGGAACTTTCGAGCTACGCTTCCTCATCATAATAGCACATCAGATTTCCGACGGGTTGTCGGCGTATGACTGGTTCAGCCACTTTATCCGCATCCTCAACACCCCGTCCTCTACCATCGAAGCAGATATCGGGTCCCTCCGCACCCCAGAGAAGATCAAGAGTATTCTGCCAGCAGCACAGGAAGATCTCTACCCCCCAGTCGCAGGCAACATCGCCCGCCAACGCTGGTTCTGGGCACTGATCCGCGTCCTCCGACATGTTAAGAAGACACTGCCGCCCACGTTTGCCAACCCCCTCTGCCGCGAGCAGCGCCTGCTGGAATCCGTCCCGCTTACGCCTCTATACGCCAAACTCTTCGACTACAGCCCCGACTCCAGACCACCAATGTCCGCGGCACACATCTCCGCCTCCCTCTCCGCCACCGCATCAACACGCCTTATTTCCCTCTGCCGCGCAGCAAAAGTATCCATAGGCGCTGGATGTTTCGCGCTCGCCGGGCTAGCAATGATGGAGCTGCACGAAGCGCGGTACCCAAACACCCCTCCATCCTCCCGCCCCGCATTCGCAGCCTCCTTCCCCCTGAACCCACGTGCGTTTTTCGCAAATCCACCGCCAGCAGATTCCTGCATGTTAGCCTTCAGCGAGGGAATCGTAATGCCGTTCCTGCCCTCCTGCCTACCCATACAAGGACGCTTCAAACTCGTAGCCAAGCACGCGAACCGCGAGTTGCGTGTTTACCAGAAACGGCTCAAGATCAAGGCTGGGACTGGCGGGATTCTGGATAAGCACTCCCCAGGGCGTCTGCTCGCCACGGGCTATCTCGGGCAAATTGAGCGTGTGGAAGCTAAACTACCTGCATCGCGTCGCTCCTCTTCTTCCATTAACCCCCAGGGCGATCTGCCCCCCAGTTTGGGCCGGTACGGCGCTACGTGTGGCGTCTCGTCTATTGGGCCTTTGGATGCGTTCTTCAAGCGGGGAACGTACAGCCTAGAAAATCTCGAGGATAAGGACTTTGCAACGGATTTCCGGAACGTGAAGATGGGCGTCAGGGCTAGGGAGAATGAGTTCCTGATTGGGAGTTCGACGAGTGCAGAGGGTATTGTTGGGTTCGGGGTGAGCTATGATTTGAATGCTATCAGTGAGGAGGCGGCGGAGATATGGAGGGGGAAGATTGAGGGGCTGTTAGAAGCAAAAGATGGACCGAAGCTGTAATACGAGGAAGACATTGCACAGGGCCAAATGTCGAAGAACAAAATGAGATGAATTCGGCTTTTCCTATGCCTCGGGTACTCTATATTGAACGAGCTTGACTATTGCACAGTTTATATAACATTGGATGACTTGGCCGGTGGGTGCTGTAGGACGCTTATGCCTTCTGGACGATCCCTGATTGCTGTTAGTACTTGAACACATAAGTCAGTAGTATAGGGAACGCACTCTCAACGTCGGAGACGCTCTGGTCAAGGATCTGCTTGAGCGTCTTGGGGTTTTCGAGCTCCTTCTCGATCTTGGCGATGATGGACTCGGCAAGCTCGCGCTGCTGCCTCTGCTTGACCTGGCCTTCGTAGCGGACCCACGAGTCGAGGACGGCCTTGGCCTCGGAGGCGATGGCCGTCTTCTGCTCGAGCTCGAAAGCCTGGGCCTCAAGGTGGGCGGTCTCCTGCTCGGTTGTCAGTCTGCTGCCATGCCATATCTTTTGGCATGCTATACCTTGGAAACCTCGAACAGGGTCTTGGTAATGTCAATGACACCGCCGAGGTCCTGGACGCTCTCAATGCGCTGCTTGACAGCCGTGGTGTGGTCGGCACGGGCGGCGTTCAAGATGCCGGTGATCTTGTCGACCTGCTGTTGCGCATAGTCTCCCCACGCGGGCCCAGCGTACTTCGCGACAGCCCAAAAGATGGTGAGTAGCGAGAGGGCGACGATGGACTCCTCGTTGACGACGTAGAGCTCATTGCTGATGGCCGCGACACTCAGGCCCGCGCCGGCGGAGAGCACAGCGGCCTTGGTGAGGGGGCTGTTTCCGGGCACGGGTATCGCCTCCATGAGCGACTGGGCCTTCTTCTTGGGGTCCTCCTGCGGCAGGTTGGAGCTGTAGCGGGCCTGGGCGGCGAACGAGGGCAGGGCGCGGAGGGGGAGCGATGGGCGGAGACGGGCGGCGCCTGGTGCGAGTTAGTGCTGGGATCAATGGCATCGCTATTCCATCAGGGCGCTGCAACTCACCGACCGCGCTCCTGGCAAGACGTGAGGCCATTGCTATGTGATGCGAGGGGGGAGTTGGGGTGCTGGACGTCGTCGACAGCTAGCTTTTCGTGATGCCCTGCCAATCCTGAGCCAAGCACCAGGGCCGGGCGCGCTAACCGATTTTCGGCCGACTGCCCTCACTTTTCGAGATGGCCAACATTTTTTGCTCGCCAACCCGATTCGAACCACCCCAAGCCACGACCGCGACAGAAAGATGTCGGGTACTACGTCCGCCAGTCTCGCTGGTGTGAAGAGGAAGCGGGATCCCAGCAAGCCGGAGCGCCGCGGTTCGAAATCGAAAAGCCGGCGAAAGTCACCCAGCGAAGACGGCGACGACGGCGACGACGGCAACGACGTCCAAGCCCACATTGTGCAGCTCGAAGCCCAGATTCTCGAGTCGCGACGACACTACAATAACATTGCGACCCTCCTCAAACTTGCGAATCAGCCCGAAGCCGAGAATGAAGGGCCCATACTCGCTGCAGTTGCGCTCTGCCGAGTCTTCTCGCGACTACTTGTGGCCGGAGATATGGTGAAGAGCAAGGGCATGGGTGAGGCAGAGGAAGTTATCGTATCCTGGCTGAAGGAGCGATATCGGGAGCTGTTGGATGTGCTGCTGGACAACTTCCTGCGCAGCGAACAGCCACCGAAGCAGTCTGTGGCTCTGACACTCGTGATGCGCCTGGTCAAGGAGGAATCGCAGGCGCGCAAAGATTTCAACATCAAGAACGGACCTCTTTCCCGCCTCATTCAAGTCTTGCTGTCTCTTCCGGTGGACGACATAAACCGCGAGGAGTTTGCTGAGAAGTACTTCAAGCAGTTCGACGACATCCGATACTATACCTTCCAGACCATCAAGTAAGGCAGTGCATGTCTCCAATCTTTGCTTCATCTAATACTCCTAGGGACTTACTCGACTCCGAACTCGACATCACGACCAGACAACTCGTAGCTGCCAACAGCATGTCTCTACTCTCTACCCTCGGACAAGTCCCGAAATCGAAAGCCGACATCCAGAACTTCTACATAGAACCCCAAGCAAAGAGCCCGATACCCTCCCTCCAGGCGTACAAGGAGAAGGCACAGGCAGCCTGGCTCGCAACTATGCGTGCCGGTCTCTCAAAGGAGCAGCGCAAGTCCATCCTAAGCACCTTCTCCTACCAAATCGCCCCCTGGTTCCAGCAGCCCGAAATCCTGTCCGACTTTCTCACAGACTCATACAATGTCGGTGGCGCAACCTCATTGCTCGCCCTCTCCGGACTCTACTACCTCATCTCGGAGAAGAACTTAGACTATCCGTCTTTCTACCTGAAGCTCTACTCCCTGCTAGATGAAGGCCTCCTACACTCTAAACACCGCTCCCGCTTCTTCCGCCTTCTCGACACATTCATGTCCTCGACCCATTTGCCCGCCGTTCTCGTAGCAAGCTTCATCAAGCGACTCTCGCGTCTCGCGCTCCACGGCCCCCCGGCAGGTGTCGTCGTTGTCATACCCTGGGTCTACAACATGTTCAAACTTCACCCCGTTTGCACATTTATGATGCATCGCGAGATCCGTGACCCGGCGTTCCAAGAAGAGCTGGAAGAAGAGGGCATGGACGACCCCTTCGATATGGAGGAGCTCGACCCTATGGTTACCGATGCGATTGAGAGTAGTGTCTGGGAACTTGAGGCGCTGCAAGAGCATTACCACCCCAACGTTGCGACACTGGCAAAGATTATCTCGGAGCAGTTCACAAAGCGGAGTTATAATCTAGAGGACTTTTTGGATCACTCTTACACTGCGGTATGTCCTACCTACCCCCATCCCCCCCATCATTTGAATATCTGCTGACAATGCACGCAGCTTCTCGACGTCGAGTTGAACAGAGATCTGAAGAAGGAGCCGGAAGTCGAGTTCGAGATTCCGAAGCACATTTACACCGCTGAAGAAGGCCCGGGCTTGAACCCACTTGGACAGCTGCTCACCCAAGTCATCGAAGCGCGATAGATACCCCCGTAGTCGATCAATTCATCAACATTTCCTCAAGCAGTTACATGCGCGCTTCACTCGCTACCAAATCTTGTCATCATTGGTGCAAATGCTACCTAAATCGAGTCGCAATATCGTCCCCGTTAAGTGGGGTATCTGCAATTGAACTTTCAACGTTTTTCGACAATAAATCGGGGTCACCACTCTCGTGTTAGCACATGCACCTCACCACGACAACACAGGAACATGTTTAAGTTACTATCATCAATTGTATCTTGTACCGCATCTCGATATGGCAGAAACCCCATGATCGTTATCATCAACAAGCGTGGCGCTGGGAAAAGGTAAAAGATCCCATCGCGTGAACAGGCCTCGACAACTAGCAGCAGGTCCCCGGCCGAGGAGAAGGAGTAGGAAAGAAACACGATGAAATTGCACCAAAGAAACCATCCGTCAACTAAGCATCCATCGTCTATCATATGCAGACATTCTTTTAGGGAAATCATTTCGCACATGAGACCAACGCCAAGATGCCGCGATGTATGGACGACCACTCGTCCTACCTCGAACCACTTTTGAACCGAATCAAACAGAGAGCACCACAGCCTGGCCGTACAGGCGTGCTCGAATTATGTGACCACCGCCTCTATGCCAATACGCCACTAAGAATTCAGCGGGTAGGGAAAGACGGTAGGAAGAACGCAGGGGAAAACAGCCCTTAGATGAGGTCTGTCGAGTATGTTAGCGGATGTAACCCCGAAAGTGAGAATGTTTGGCACTTACCAGCCACGTTCATGGGCATCTCCTCAATCTGTGTGCTGTAGAACTGCTCGATCTCGCGCATCATGCGGACATCGTCGGCAGTGACGAAGTTGATGGCAACACCCTTACGTCCGAAACGTCCACCACGACCGATGCGGTGGATGTAGTTCTCGCGGTTGGCGGGCAGGTCGTAGTTAATGACGAGGGATACCTGCTGGACATCGATACCACGGGCGAGGAGGTCAGTGGCGATGAGGACACGGGAAGATCCGGAACGGAACTCCTTCATGATGACGTCACGCTGCGTCTGGTCCATGTCGCCGTGCATGGCGGAGACGGTGAAGTCGCGGGCCATGAGCTTGTCGGTGAGCCAGTCAACCTTCCTACGGGTGTTGCAGAAGATGACGGCCTGGGTGATGGTGACGGTCTCGTACAAGTCGGACAGGGTGTCGAGCTTCCAGTCCTCCTTCTCGACGGCAATGTAGAATTGCTTGATACCTTCGAGAGTGAGCTCGTCCTTCTTGACGAGGATGCGGACGGGGTCGCGCATGAACTTGGTGGTGACCTCGAGGACGTCCTGGGGCATGGTGGCGGACAGAAGGACGACCTGGGTGGACTGAGGCAGCAGCTGGAAGATGTCGTAGATCTGCTCGGTGAAACCGCGAGACAGCATCTCGTCAGCCTCGTCGAGGACGAACATCTTCATGTGGTCGGTCTTCAGGACACGACGCTGGATCATGTCTTGGACACGGCCGGGCGTGCCGACGACAACCTGGGGGCCGTCCTGGAGGGCCTTCATGTCGTCGCGGACGCTGGTGCCGCCAATGCAGGCGTGGCACTGGATGTCCATGAAGTCGCCAATGGCGACAACGACCTTCTGGATCTGCTGGGCAAGCTCACGGGTGGGGGCGAGGATGAGCGCCTGGCAGGCCTTGACGTTGGAGTCAATCTTCTGGAGAGTCGAGATGGAGAAGGTGGCAGTCTTGCCAGTGCCGGACTGGGCCTGCGCAATGACATCGTTGCCTGGTGCTGGTGTCAGTCGCATATTCTGTTGCGGTGTTGGTGTTGGCGGGGCATGTGGGCAAACTCACCCTTGATGACGGGCATGATGGCGCGCTGCTGGATCGCTGACGGACGCTCGAAACCGTAGGCATAAACTCCGCGGAGGAGCTCAGCCTTCAGGTTCATGTTGTCGAACGAGTCGGTGACCTCGTCGTAGTTGGACTCGATCTGGCCTGCGCGTGCGTTAGCCTTGGCTCGCCGCATCCTCAGCTGAGGCAGCCGCTACCGTCGCACTGCGGGGCGCGCGATTTCGAACAGCGGTGGGGCACGGCTTGGGAAGAAACTCACCCTCGGCCACATCCTCAAGACCTTTGTCAGCCATGATTGCGACTTAGAGTAGGCGACTACTGGTACTAGACCGTAGTCGAAAGGTGCTCGTGGCGGGGTTAGGCGGGGGATCCTCTGGATGCCGCCGCGTGTGTGGGAAGTTGTGTGGAAAAACTAGATACCAGATCCTCTGCGCGAGAATCGAAGGGGTATCTAGGGTTGAGTATGCAGTGAGTTGTGTTGTGGTTGTGGGTGGTGAGGGACAGAAGGTGGGCGGGCGGTCGACGTTATAAGCCAAAAAAATCTCTTAGGTTCACGGTGCTAGCGCCAAAATCACTCGCTAAAATTTCCCAGCCATGGTGGGAGGCAACGCACCCACGGGTCGCCTTCACTGCCGACTTATGACTCTTCGTTGGTCCCAGTGTCTGCCCTGGTTCTGTTTGCAGTCGTGAAGATATCGGCGCTGCGCGGGCAAACCCAAAGCATTGTTCCTGCTCAGTCTTTGACATGGCGCCTGGCATACTGGAGCACCGCGGCATCGCGACTGCCGAATCACGACCCTCCAAAAAGATCAAAATCTCTGAGGCTGCGACATTCGAGAGTGACGAGGACGATGATGTGGCGGTAGCAGTTCCGTCACATCCTCTGGGAGTCAAGCCCGCCGGCAATGCGTATACGGCGTCCGAAAACATCAAATCAAACTGCGGCTTATTCGCAAGCCTACCGGATGAGCTTCTGAGCCACATCCTTGAGTCATTCGAATCCGACGTCCTGATCCGCCTGGGGAGCACGTGCCGGGCTCTGTATGCCTTTACGAGGCTGGACGAGCTTTGGAGGGCCTTGTTCGTGAAGTAAGTTCGACAAACTATGAAATTGCCTTTCCCATTTCGTCCTTTCCAGTCACCGTCTCAGTCATACGGTACATGCGAAGGAAAGAGTTTCTGGTACGATACATTAGACCATAGAATTCGACTCCTCCAGTGTGGTCTGACTGTTCATGATTACCTCAGGCTTAGGAGGCGAAAGAGCCGGCTCTCGGAGGCAGACATGCACCGGTATAGCGAGTTCGTTGCTGGTCGATTTTTACCTTCCCAAATACGGTGGTGGTGTAGATACCCGCATATACCCTAAATCTCCGATTAGAGATGGCAATCGTTCCCGGATATGCTCCCAAACTTTGGGATAACGCACTTTCGTTCCCATACGCTCTACTTCTTCTTATGTCTAGGGTTGTTTTTTCCAACCCATCATACTTGCTTGCCTCAAATTAGCCAATTTCTTACAACGGTTGCTGACTTGCAAACAGCGCACCGCCGGAGGACTTCGAATGGCGCGCAACCTGGCGAGCAACCTACCTCAAAACACCCTCAGAGAACATCACCTCCATCTCCTGTACCAACCTCTTCTCAGACGTACTATACCGCCCTTTCCAATGCGCCCACACACCCCTCAACCCCTACGCACGCAATATCCCGAAGTCCAACGAAATTGCGCGTCTCTCTGACCTAACCTACGAAGAGTACGCCGAAATCTGGGTCGACAAGCCCTTCATTCTCACCACCCCTGTCACCCAATGGCCCGTCTACGGCCTTTGGACCCCAGAATACCTCCTCTCCAAGTTCCCAGACACAAAGTTCCGCGCTGAGGCTGTAGACTGGCCCATGACAAAGTACATGTCCTACATGCACGCCAACGCCGACGAGTCACCCCTCTACCTCTTCGATCGCGCCTTCGCCGAGAAGACCGAGATCGATATCATGGCCCCGCCACACTCGAAGGAAGCAGCATACTGGAGCCCAACGTGTTTCGGTGAAGACCTGTTCAGCGTCTTGGGAGAACATAGACCGGACTGTCGGTGGATGATCATGGGTCCCAAGCGCAGCGGGAGTACATTTCATAAAGACCCCAATGCCACGAATGCATGGAACGCCGTCCTCACAGGGAGTAAGTACTGGCTCATGTTTCCCGCAGGCCCAGGCATCGAGCCACCACCCGGCGTCATCGTCTCAGATGATCAGAGCGAGATCACGAGTCCGCTGTCAATCGCGGAGTATATGCTCACCTTCCATGCCCTTGCGCGCCAAACCCCCGGCTGCAAAGAAGGCATCTGCCACGAGGGAGAGGTCCTGCATGTCCCCTCGGGCTGGTTCCACCTTGTTCTCAATCTCGAAGACAGTCTCGCTTTGACGCAGAACTTTGTCCCAAGGAAGAAGTTGGGTGATGTGCTAAGCTTTTTGCGGGATCAGAGAGGTGAGGTTAGTGGGTTTAAGGAGGACGTTTGTGAGCGGGCTTACGAGCTCTTTGTCGAGAGACTGAGGGAGCAACACCCAGATTTGCTGGAAGAAGGGCTTACGGAGCTGGAGAAGAAGGGGAAGAAGAGTAAGGGACGGTGGGAGGCATTGACGAAGGGTGGGGAGGAAGAGAGTGAGAGTGGGGGATTCAGCTTTGGCTTCGGGGGCGATGACGATGATGCTGATATTCCTTGAGCGCTTTTAATGTCCTGCTAGTTTGCCAGTGATGCCTATTCAAAGGATTGCATTTACCCGTACCCAGCATATGCAGTCTTCACTGTTCAGCACTACGGAGAACGCAAGACCCGCGCTATACAAGATCCGAGAGCGTGGAGAACCTCACACTCCTTCCAAGTACGTTGTGAGCGCTGAAAGTGGCGCGAAAACACTCTGTTTCTACTGTGATCGTTCTAGTCGAGCATGTAGTGACCTGTCGGAATGGATACCCTGACAGTGGACTCGGTAGAGCGTTCAAGTATGAACTGAGTATTTCTTAGATCATTTCCTATTTCTAATTCATCGTGGGTCCTTCCAAATATCTCACCGCTCGTGTGTACGTCAAGAAAAGATTACCATGGAGGTATCTTTTGTGTGTATTTTTTTGAACGATAGAGGTATATGGTGGAGTTTCTGAGCCCTATTAGTCTCCTCTCAAAGTGTCGTGGAGGTACGCAGTAGAGGTTTGAAAGCTGCAGAGCTTCTTCATAACGCAGCGTGGAGGTTGCTTAGGCCCTCAACCATGTTGTGGAGGATGCTGGCTGCAAGTTATATTATATATTATTGCGGTGTTCCTGCAGGTCGATCACGCTAACCGAACGGTTAGTCGGCTAGTTATGGAGACTTCGCGATCCGCCTCTCTAACCCTCTCTCGCCATCTTCTAGGATTACAGATACGAGTTCTAATATCTTTGCACTCCCTAGCACTCTAGCAATAGCTTTTAAGCCGTTACTCGCATAACCAAAAAAAAAACTACTACTCTCAACTCTACTTTTCTTTACCTCACCATACGCAATGGCGAAGCGCAAGCAGCCCAAAAAAGGGGATGAACACCCAGATTGATTAGAGATGCTAGAAGCAGCGCGAAGCTTAATAACATCCGCTAGACGCGTTCCCAGTGATGTTAACTTTCCTGAAAACGAAGTGCATCAACTGTCGGTTCTCCATAAGAGCCTAATGCAGACTATTAACCATCTCAAGGAAGATGACCCAGTCGGTTCGGGACTAGATAAGCGACGAAAAGCCCTGCTGGATATCCTCGACGAACTCAGACGCTCCTCCGGGTCCATGATGAGCGACAAAGGCGATGCGACAGTGCTCGAAATACAACAGCTGCGGACTGCAAACTCGGCCTTCACGATCCAGGTCAACCAGCTCCAGACACAAGAACAGACGCTCAAATCGCTCCTAATCATCACATACCAGGCCCGCACTCCCGCTACAAGCTCCATAGCAGGCATGAAGACACTCAACTACGTGAATATGGGCAAAAGAAAAAGACATGGCGCCATGACAGGGCCTTCACAGACGAGCTAGCACAGAAGGCAAAGGAAATACTGAGCGACCTTGAGTTTGCCCTTCACCGCGCATATGAGTACAAGGCTGCGTGGGAAGCTGCACGGGACGAAGCCGCTGCGGATGGGAAGGGCTTTGAGGATTCGCAATGGATTTTTAATTTGAGAGCTCCAACTCAGATGCTGCTAGCATTTTTTGACTACTTGCTGGTCCGCCCTGGCCATCATGGTTCGTGGTGTCGACGCGGGCTCGTGTAGGGCTCGGTCCATTACTCTCGATCGTCCTCTCCTCATCCGATATGTCACTCTCAAATTCTCGTGGCTTACTACCTGACCTTTTCTGCACCTGCATCTCAAACCCATTAACCAGAATATTCGGTCCCTTCGACATCCTCATACCACGCTTCCCAAACCGATTCTCCCGATCTTCATCCTTCTCTTCCCAGAAGCTCTCCCACCCCGCAAACAACGGCAACACAAGCAACAGCACCGGCAGAAACTGTCCAAAATTCCATTCACTCTCACTGCCCTCGATATTGATATTGGGTGTACCGAGCGCTTGCGTATTCTGCAGTCCGTCACCCGCCATCCAGATGCCATATATCGAGTAAACCGGGGCGATAATCCAGGTCCGAAACGCAGCGCCGACATACCACCACCACTTCCTGCCGTCGTCATCTTCAGGTCCCTTCATCCAGTACATAGCCAGTATAACCGTCACATGGCCGCCGATAGCGCCGATGATCAGCACCGCCCATTTCCCGCCAAAAGCGGCTTTGAAGGGTGGGCGCTCGCCTTTGAAGAAACAGGCCAGCGACATGGAGAGGTCGAGCCCTGCGAGATCGTACGAGTAGGCGATGAAGGATGTGTAGCCTAGGATTCCGAGGTTGGCCAACATGAAGAGAATGCGCGGGAGGTTGATCCAGCGGTTTTTGACAAAGTAGTCTCGCAATGCGATAACGGTGAGGAGATGCGTTACTGTGGTGAGGAAGGCGAGCTCGGTGACGACGCGGAAGTGGTAGATGGAAATATCGCAGTGTTTGATCATGGCTGTGAACTGGATAGCTAGTCCTGTGAGGAGTTGTGTGTCACTGAAGGCGAGGAGATTCTTGCTGAGGACGCGGGACCAGAATACCGGAGAGCGCCAGTAAGGCCTGTTATAGTCATGTTTGTATTCTTTCCTGTTCCTTGTGATCCATCGTCTGTAGAAGTTGACGATGCGCTCGTAGCGGTCCAGGAAGATGACTGTAAAGGCTATCATAAACGCGAGGCATGTTGTTGCTAGGAAGCCCACGACGACCTGCTGCTAGTTAGCACAATGACTGAATAACCTGCAAAAATTGGACGTACACCGATGCCTGCAATATCCGGATTAGCAGCAACAATCTGATTCTTCGCCACACAATTCGAATTGGAATGCGAGCAGTCCAGCAATTTCCAGCCCATTTTGATAAGTCGATTTGAAATTTGAGAAGGTTGACAGAACAATATACATGTGATGAGCAAGAGCTGAATGTTTGCTCTTTAGCTGCAAGTGGCTATTCTTTCAGCCCCAATGTTTTGCGCCATCACCAGAGCCTTGCGGTGTTTGTCACTACATCTGCGGCAGAGCCCCAAGTAAAGGCAATCACGACTAAGGCCCCCAACGGCTGCGGCGGCAAGAGTGAGATGGCATCAACTGCACGAACTGCTTGTATATTTAGTATGAACTAGAAGAAACGTGGAGGCTCTGGTCAATTAAGGCGCAGCCGTGCGAGCGCGTCTTCGCGTCTATTGGTCGGCTCTAGGGGCTCTGCTCTGCATCCGCTCATCATGTCGTGTCTCTTCATCAGCTGTGCCTCGCTCCCTGTCAGACTCCACGATCTCGACGTTGTTGGAGACACGATTGAACAGGGATAAGCCAGGTCGCGATGCAAAAATATTAATTGTGGAAAGTAAGAAGACGGAGCCACGACATCCATCCGGGGCCACGCTCTGCCTCTCGAACAATTAAGTATTAATAAAATGTATCCAGAAATTCGTAATGCCCGTTGCGTGGTGGCGCAACCCTCCACCACGAGGTCTGGTTCGTCAAAAGCCGATGCAAGTATGCAAGTATGCAAAAGTTGATGATATGTGCCGCCGTGTCTATTATGGGTGCATGAACAAATGTCGTCGTTTACTGCATGATCCAGTGAGGTGATCGCTAGTCTTTGCGGCCTTTGCCGTTAGCAATGCCGTTCGACCGCGCGTTCTTCTCCGACATTTTCTTGGGTATCGTCAGGCAGTTGATACCGAGGTAGTCGCATATGCTCGTGATAACAAGATGTGCCCATCTTCCGTATACGATAGCGGCAAAGACGAAGTACGCGCGGAGGTACCATAGCTCGAAGTTGGCGGAGATGGGTCCAAAGGAGGTGCCAGGTATGGTGAAGTAAGGGTGGTTGACGAGCAAAGCTCCGCCAATCATAGGTGCAAGCATAATGGTCCAGTACGGGAAGGGCTGGTGGGTGAGATGCGCCAGGATGATCTTCGTTGTCATGCGCCCGAAGACCAGGGACATGGTCAGGCAGTAGAGGACGAGGTGGTTGTCTTCCAGTAGTTTCGAGTACGGCGATCCGAGCCAGGCCATCGTGCAGACAACGAAGACGCCCAGCGGCGTCCATTCCTTGAGCAAGGGCAGCAGAGGTAGGTTCTTGGCACGTCGTGCTCGCGCAACGTTGACGATGCAGGCCGGGAGATGGGCGACAAAGAATGCGAACAAGATGATTGGTATCCAAAGCTCCTTCAAAGTGAAGTCGCCGATCTCTGCCTTGTAGGACGGGAAGTAGTTGGCGAGCGGAGTCGACCAGACTTCAGGGCCAAAGTAGCCGGATATGCAGATGAAGGTGCACGCGAGGATCAGTCCCTCTGTGGGTGGTTAGCATATTCTCGGTGACCGAGGCGTTCGATCATACCTGTAGGGCCGTTGAAATAGCCCAGGTACAGCGTATGCGTGTGGTAGGTCTCCCACGTCGAGAAGAACATGGGGAGCACCGGGATCAGCGCAGTAAAAGCGCCAATCTTGGTCGAGCCATACCCAACAGCTGCCGTCTCCAAAAGACTAGCCAATGTGCAGTTTAGGGAGTCAATTCCGTGGCTGCTTCGGTATTAGTATCGCGATTTTGGCGCATTGGGCTGGCATATCACGTACTCGAACAGCTCGCCCAGGGGACTCGATGTGCCGGTGCGACGCGCTTGCTTTCCGTCGACGTTATCCATGGTGGAGTACCTGGCGTCTGTGTTAGCGCCTGTCTCGAGATGCGTCGTAGCCAATGCTCTTACATCCACATGCCGAAGGCGAAGCTGTAGTACACCCATGAGGGTGCCGGGCCGACCAGATCCGGTATGTACAGCTCGAGCAGCACCACGTTCCCTAAGATGAAGAAGAAGCCCAATAGTGTGACCAGGTTCGGCGCAAGCCATAGCGGCAATAGCTCTACGAAGCCATTCCACTATATATGTGTCAGATCATGTGCGGTCGCGCGGGCTGATAGTGCGTACGTAGTGCTTGAGGATGTAGCGGGAGATGAAGGATTTGTCGACGCTCGAGTACTTGTACGTCTTGAGATGCTGCAGCGCGTCTTCGGACACGCATTCATGCCTGGCGGTTTCTGCACGTAGATCAATTGTCAGCCCACCATCTCCAGTTCGAGAATAGTCACACGCGGCGTCGTACCTTTGCTGGGTGGCATGGTGGGAGTTGTGACGGGCAGCGGTAGAGACATGGGGGTGACGGGGCAGAATTGAATTATATACCGTGTTTCGCGACCATGTGGTGAAGCGGGGACTGGTGCTGCAGGAACCGCCTGTTCTCGAGTGGGATGGGACGAGCATGTCAAACTTCAAATAAACGGCTCCGTCGGCTCGGTTGCGCCTGCTGGGTGCAGGGGTCTGGAGATTGCACGTCATGCTTGGCTCCAACCGCTCTTGCACGTGAAAATGCTCGACGACATCGCTTGAACGCTCAAACACCACCCAACCCTAGACTCGATTAGCCTGATACGCTGATCTGCCGTTAGCGGCTCATATAATGACCTGCATGTCTTCGCCGTAATCTACGAGCAGCCTAGTCGAAGCAACTGCTCGGGCTGGTGTTGAGGACGGTGATACAACTTTAAACCGGGTGTCCATTAAGCCAGCAAGTATGATCGCATGCGGTGCCCACGCAGTAGCTCATATATCTCCCACAACCTCTCACACGCAGCTCATCTGGGGCAAGCGATAGCCGTAATGTCATGTCATGACTAGAGTATAGCACCGACTACGAATGACGCCCTCATCGGCATGAATATCCGCCCAACAACCTCGCCACAAGGAGAACAGCTCTCAGATATCTCGCATGTTTACAGTCCATCTCACCGCCTAGACCCAGCCAGCCCAATGCCCGCAAATCCATATTACCACGCGCTCGGCAGACCAGCCTGGGCGGCAGAAGCCTGCAAGCCCACAAAAGAAGGTCCTGGCTAGACGCCATTCTATGACGTTGCAACTACCTTCTTCTCGTCCTCTTCTTTCCTCATACCCTCCAAGAATGTCTCCCACGTCTCAATCGTGCCTTGGAAAAAGTCGACGTGGGCATCTGCTAGATCGCCTAGCGTGTCTTTGAACTCGACCGCTTTGATGCGCTCAAAGTCTGCGACTTCCTTGACGGTGTGCTCGTCAAAGGCCTCGCTCGCTTTCTTCGACATCTCCACTTCGCCTGTGAGACGCTCGATTTCGACTTCGAGTTTACGCACCCTTTGGCGCCGCGCTTGGTCGTGGTCGATGCCCCGGAAGTCCTCCACCTTCGAACGCAGGAAGCCGGACGCGCCCAAGCCGGCACCCGTCGCACTGGCCAGGGAGTCGCGGTCCGACGCGGATTTGGCGAGGTATTCGCTCAGCTGTTCAAAGTCGAGCTGTTTGGCTTCCCGTGTGCGAAGGAGCGTCTTCACAGCTTGGATGTAGGCGTCCATGTCCCGCAGACTAGTCAGGTAATTCTGGTCTGTATGGTCTCGGATAGATTTGAAGCCTTGTGAAGTGGTATTGACCGAAGCAGCGAATGAAGTCAGGTTTCCTTCGACAGCGGATTCCATAGTCGTCAGCTTCTGGCACTGCGTCGCTAGATCGGCATAGTCTGTCTCCAGGTCACCCTGTCGCCTGGCGACCTTGACAGTGACCTTCTCGACGTTGTTCAGATCCTCGCTGAGCTTGTTGGCCCGCTCGCTGACTTCGATAAATCGCTGATCCGGTTTGTGTATCTTGGTGAAGGTGTTGACGAAGGTGTCGGCGAGCGCATCGACGAAGCCGCCGCTGCCTTGCTCGGACCCGCTGGCTGCTCTTGACGATCTGCCCTTCATATGCTGATTCCAGTCTGGGCTCTCCAGAAAATTGATAACTAGCGCTGCTCTCCGCAGCACCGGGTGCAGTGTTATTCGCTTGAGGAAGCGGTGCAGCGAATGTGCGCGCCGCTGGGTGAAGTCCGGGCCAAAGCGGTCTCCACGCACATACTCCATCTTGTGCTTGTCGGGCAGCGGCGGGACGGCGCATTGCGGGTACTCTTTTAGAAGCTGTTTCCAGAGGAAGACAAAGTCTGTGAAGCGGCGGCGGACGGAGAATTCGGGTTTCTGGAAAGACTGGAAGTCGGACTGTGGACGGTCAGCATGAGCTTCTCCAAATAACATGAATCGTTACCAACCTGTGTGGTGACCTGGTAGGAGACGTATTGGTTCTGCGTGCCTGACAGCTCCTTCTGCGGACTGCCTACGAGCGTCTCCAGGCGCCCCTCGCTGAAGTCGGCCGCCATTGCGCGTCGGCGGGTGGTAAGCGGATCTTCGTTGGTGTCGCGCAGACAGTCTTCTCGAAGCTCTTCTATGTCGTTTATTTGATCGTATTCGGTGTCGTCTAGTGAGCTGTCAAGTGGTGGCTGAGGGCCTGCTGGCGGCCGTGTTGGTGAGCTCGGAGTGACGTCGGTTTGGGCGTCGCAGGGATTAGCGCCCGGGCCTTCTCCCTCCACTGGCGCATGGCAGCGAACGCGCTCGTACATGGCTTCGTAGTCCTCGACCCTTCCTTGGAGGGGATCGGTATCAGACAGTATCGCCATATTGCATGTGAGAGTGACTGCTGATGATGGGGATTAATATTGCTACAGTACAACCCTGGCCGCTATGTACCCAAGTCGGCCAGATATCTACAGTGAATGAGGAAAGTGCCAATGGGCCTGACAAACATGCTGCCACGCGTGCCTCCCTAAATGCATGCCAAACTCATTAGACAACTATGTATTGGCAGATCTAGACATCAATATCTTGACACATCTAAACATCAATGCTCGAGAGCGCCGAAGCGCTTGCCAAATTCGGCAAACAGTTTTGGCGAAATCTCGTCGCTGCTGTTTCCAGTCACGGTCCATAGCACGCCCAGCTTGTCGTAGTGCTCGAGCAGAGGCTCGTTGTTCTCCCGGAAGCTCTTCAGCCGCGCCTTCCACACCTCGGGGTCGTCGTCCGCTCGCCGTGTCAGCGGCTCGCCCGTGACATCATCCTTGCCGTCGACCTTTGGCGTGTTGAAGGTGGTGTTGTAGACGCGTCCTGAAGGCGCATGCACCCAGCGGTTGCAAATACGATCGATGATGATGTCGCTGGGCGTGTTGAGGTTGACCACCAAGTTGATGGGGACGATGTTGTCGAGTTGGACCGCCTGCACGGCGGTGCGGGGGAAGCCGTCCAGAATAAACGAGGCCGATGGCCGGTCTGAGAAGGTGTATCGGGAAGTCCGCAGCGCCGAGGGGATCGAGACCATGTCTACAGTGTTGTCTGCCACCTCTACTGAGCTCGAGTAGACGGCATATGGTCGTAATGCGCTGTCTCGTATCCATCCGCGTGTTGTGAGTTCGTTAATGATGAGGCGCAATATCATGGCATCCGGTACCAATGCGCCGGACTTCATCTTGGACTCGGCCAGGATGCCTGCTTGTCGTTAGTATTCCACTACGCGCAAGGACGGTGAATTGGCATACCGAGAGGTGTTCGCTCCCTGACATTCTTCCGCAGCAGATCGCCAGAGCTGATTGACGAGAGTTCCCGATATCTGTTCATCAAGCGCTCCGTCTGGGTGCCCTTTCCGACGCCTGGTGCGCCCACCAGTATGATCCGTGCAGCCTTTGCAAGTTTCGGGACAGTCATTGTGGGTAAGACGTTGAGATGAAGGCGGTTAGCTATGCTCTGTCTGCGGCTATGTGTACTGGCTCGATAAAATAGAAGCTCAAGGCTTCGCCGGAAGTCCGCCGCTGCTAAAAAAGATCCATGGTGTGTAAGAATGTGAGGCAGTGTATAAATCACAAGATATGAAGGATGGAGAGTGGAGATGTGAAGTCTGGTAGATGTTGTAGATGCAAGCGGAGAGAAGGGCGATCGACGTCGTTAGGCGTGGAGGTGAGGGGACGTCAGCTATCATGGCCCTCTCAAGCCGCCTTCTCGTCGCTGCGGAGATCGGACGTGGACGCCACCTGCAACGCTTCGGCCATGACTGGCTACCGAGCATCGAAATCGGCACCTCGTGCTGCCCCAAACCTCTGGGTGCATTCGGCATCCCGACTTATTCCCTAGTGATCACGCGCATGCACGTCGTCCGCTGTCCAGCATGCGGGCCGTTGGTGGCGACCAAGCTCTAATAAGTCCCTGGAGCTAAAGCCGATGCCGAAATACGCAGCAACGTCAGCGCAGCGCATTTTCTCACTATCCACTCCTTGCATCAAACATCACCTCCATCCCCCTTTCCACTCTTCTTTTGTAGCTTCTCTACCAAACCTTTTTTAATACTGCAACCCGCATCCGTCGCTCCCTACACATTTCGTAATTGCTCCCGGCGCAATGTACGCCAGCCGCGTCGCTTCCCGGGCAGCGCCCGCTGTCTTCAGGGCGGGCATGAGAACCACCACACGAGCCCATCGCCCTATGCTCCGGAGCTCGCCGGCCATCCGCATCCTCATCCCACTGCGGGCCCTGCAGACAGAGACAACGTCATCATCAAGCGCACAGAATTATCCGCCTCCTGGCTTCGACTCCAAGCAAGCAAGCAAACCGCCCCTTAAGCAGGAGCAGAAGCCCCAGGAGAAGCCAAGACCGCTGCTGGCCAAAGAGGACACAATCATCACCAAGACCGGCGCGACCGCCCATCCCAAGACACCAGCCCAGGATGTACATACGATGACCGAGCTTTCGGTAGAGAAGTCGGCCGCGGGAACAAAGGAGGAGAAGAAGATCATCGCGAAGAAGGACGCCGAGCTGAAGAAGAATTTGACCCTGTGGGCCAAGGTGAAGAAGGAGCTGGTTCATTACTGGGACGGCACAAAGCTGCTCGGTTTCGAAGTCAGGATTAGTTCCAAGCTGGCTTTGAAGATGGCTGCCGGTTACGAGCTCACCCGGCGAGAGCGTCGACAGGTATGTATAGTGAGTTTAACGGTGATTCGGGATGCTGACTGCCTCAGCTGCAACGTACAGTCCAAGATCTCGCCCGCTTGGTGCCCTTCCTGCCATTTGTCATCGTTCCTTTCGCAGAGCTGCTGCTTCCCGTAGCACTGAAGCTCTTCCCCAATATGCTCCCCAGCACGTACGAGGGTCAGTCATCGAAGGACTCCAAGGCCCAGGCACTCCGAGCCACCCGTAAGGATGTCAGCGACTTCCTTCGCTCGACTTTGAAGGAAACTGGCTTACCCGTCTCTGCCGAGAACGCGCAGACGGAAGAGTTCGCCGAATTCTTCCGCAAGGTAAGCAGACCATATGCAAGACTGTCTAGGACCTTGGTGACTAATTCACCGCAGGTACGAACGACTGGCGAGAAACCAACCGCAGATGAGATTATCAAGGTGTGCAAGATCTTCAAGGATGACCTAACGTTGGACAATCTGTCACGACCGCAACTCGTCTCCATCTGCCGGTACATGAGCATCAACTCCTTCGGCACAGACAACTTTCTGCGCTACCAGGTCCGACTACGCATGCGCCAGATCAAACGCGACGACCGAGCCATCGTCTACGAAGGCGTCGAATCGCTCTCCGTCCCAGAGCTCCAGACTGCTTGCGCGAGCCGCGGTATTCGAACCTACGGTGTCTCTCCTGGCCGGTTACGTGATGACCTCACCAGCTGGCTTGATCTCCGTCTTAAGCACGGAGTTCCTTCGACTCTTCTGGTGCTCTCCAACGCCTTTGTATACGCTCAAGGCAAGGAGACGGAAATGACATCCCAGATCGATGCTCTGGAAGCCGTCCTTTCCAGTATTCCCGAGGAGCTTTACCACGAGATGGACCTCGAGGTGCGCAACGCCGAGGGTGCTGCGACCAATAAGCAACGTCTTGAGGTTCTCAAGGAGCAGCAAGAACTCATCAACGAGGAGAACGAGCAGATCGAGACCGTCGAAAACAAAGCCACTGCGTCGCCCAAGGATCACGATGATATCGACGAGGACGAGAAGCCCGCGCGGGAGGCACAAAAGGCGAAGGAAGCCAAAGCCGTTGAGGAGAGCAAAGAGGCCGAAGCCAGCACCGGTGACATGTCTGGTGGAAGTGCCGAGCGCGCCGAACAAGACGAACGCGCGAGGAAGGGCGAAGAACCCGCAGGCAAGGAGGAGAAGTCTGCGGAAGGAGCGAAGAAGGAGTGAAGAACTCTCACTTGCAATTCTCTACTTTGTGCGAATAGATACGAACCCCAGTCATTGCGCGTCTTGTAAAACAAGGTGCATAGAAAATACCCTGTCCTCATCTTGGATGAGATGAGATGAGATGATCAGAAGTGTATATATACAAATGTCAACAATAAGCAGAGAAGACTTACTTCATCCTTCCATCTCTAGTATCAACTGCAGTAACCTGTCCTGTCCATATCTCATATCTGTGGTAAGGAGGTTCAGAACGTTGACGTCATGGTCGTCCCGCATCTACTACCCCACTACCTACATAAAATCAAGCTTCCGCCAAGTATATACACCAACTTGGCAGTGAACGACGAACACCATACCCTTACTATTCTACCTATACAACACAGCAAACGATAAGATGCCAGACGCAGCACAGATCAACCGTTCTCTAGGAACCATCAGGACTGAGTTGGAGTACCTCGCATCCTCTGGCGTCTTATCGCCTCCACAGTTTCAGTCCATCCAGGCACAACTCCCTGTACGTCCTTAGTCTTCATTCAATTTTTGACATGGTAAGTAAGTAGGGTTTAGAGAAAAGTGTTAACAAAAAGACAGCAACCAAATGGCCAGCCCTCCCCTTACGTAGACCCAAAATACGTCTCTGGCGGCAACCAGTTCAATCCGGCATTGGTGGCGCAGCAGGCTCAGGATCCTAATCATCCTGCGAATCCGAATCATCCAAAGGTATTTGAGCTGCCAGAGAAGGCGAGGATGGAGAAGGGTTATTGCTAACTGGAATGGTGTGGTAGCATCACGAGTGGGCGGGTAAACTGGCGCACAAGTTTGGGAATGCTGCTATTATGGGTGCTGGGGCAACTTTTGGGGCGGATTTGGTTAATGATGCTATGAGGAAGTTTTGAGCAATGGCAGACGGCATTCAACGTAAGAGGGGGATTACTTGGGCAGGATGGATTCGCGGGACTGTTCTGTGCGGCAGTGCTAGTGCTTGTGATAAGAATATCTGCTATATGAATCTTATGACAACAAGGAGTTGCTCACTAGATAAGTGTAAGTTGGTTGTCATTGATGTTAGTTGTACGAGGTGCCTCCTGCCATAAGGGCGCTAGTCGCCCAGGCATTTAACTTCTCGTATAACCATCGCTTGCTTATATCCATCTCAACCCCCGTGATCTTTTTCGTACATAAAACGAACGTCTAGGATCATCCTTGCCATTTTTAGTACGCGTGCAGTCTGGATATCACTCACCACTCCCAAGCATGTCATCGATCAGCCCACGAGAGCAGTACAAATTTACGAAACGGCTCATGGCAGGGAACAAACACCAGTCAAGCTCACAGCAACAACCATCTTCGGACATGTCATCGGTACCATGGGAAACGCCGTCGGTTCCGGACCCAGCTACTGAAAGCGAGACGACCACACCCGGAAAGAGCAACGCCGAGCTCGAAGCCATCAGCGCCCAAAACCAACTCGCCTCACCCTTCTTCCGCCTCCCTGCCGAAGTGCGCAACCTCATCTTTCACCACGCCTTCGGCGACAATGAGATCTATGCCATGCCATCCGGTATGTGCAAGTTCGTCTGCATGGGCCGCCCTGACAACCAATTCGCCTGGAACCTCAAATCCATTGCGCAAATCATGGCCCTCCACCTAGCCCTCATCTGCCGACAAATCCTCTTCGAAGTAGGACCGTACCTCGCCTTTGATTCCAACTCTTTGGGATTCACAATGCCGGAGTGCTTCAAGCTGTTGATGGAGAGCTTGATATCGGAGCAGAAGAAGAGGATAGAGGTTGTGACTTTCAACCATGTTTACGAAAGGGGGTGACGTATCGAGACAGCGAAGGCAGGTATGGTATGCGGCGTTGAGGGGGATGAGGAATTTGAAGCTGCTGGTGCTGAGAGATTGGTGCAATATGGAGAAAGGGAGAGGGCGGAGGCCGTTAAGACTTTCCGGGTGATTGCTGGAAAGGGGACTTTGGAAGCGGAGATTTTGAGAATTCTCTAGATGTGAGGAGTTTTGCAAGCAGGGAAGGGTGTCTAGGTCTTGACATGGGCTCTGGAAGTGATGGTGCACTGAGTTGGTGGAATGTTCAGTACTGAGTGTTTTGCAGAGAATGTAGGGAAGGCTTCATCTCCCACTGTTCATAAAACGGGGGTGTGGTTCTACTACGAATTACAACAGAACTTATCATAATGTCATGACCTCATGAGAAACAGCCTGACCGGTCAATGGAACCCCATGTGCCGTAGGGCCAACATCGAGATTTCCTAAATTGTCCAGGGGCGACACACAGACGCGGATGGTGAGAAGGCTGAGAAGGCTTTAAGATGGGAGCGGTGTGTGGTTTTGAGCTGGCCAATCTTACATGGACAACATAGGAAGCCATTGGTGGCCATCAGAAGTGTATTGCTCAAAGATCTCGCTGGAATGCCAGTACTGATGTATTTGTGTCCAGGACAAACG
The DNA here is from genome assembly GCA_010015635.1 of Clathrospora elynae. NCBI lineage: Eukaryota > Fungi > Ascomycota > Dothideomycetes > Pleosporales > Diademaceae > Clathrospora > Clathrospora elynae. The sequence continues at coordinate 114,421 of ML976004.1, forward strand.
CTGAAGGGGCCGTTTGAAGCTGCAGCGCAAGGTAAATATACCAAATGGTGAAGACCCTGGCGCAGTGCGTCGAGTTGTACACCCATCGACAGCATGCGCGAGGACGGCGCTCTGCGTAGGCGCTTTCGTCACTGCTATTCATCGTTTGTTTGGCTACATTGCCGCCGTCGCACAACATGGGCCACTGCGCGATAGAGTTATCTGATAACGCGACAGCGCGCCAGTGGCACAGCAAGGTTACCCTTTTGCAAGGAAGATTCGTTCTTGCATCCCAAATAGCAATAGCTGTAGTTGCTGCCTGAGGGTGGTTTTGGCACTTCACATAGCACGCTTTATACGTGTGGATTGGCCCATGGCTACACTGAGCGAAGAAAGTTGGCGATGAAGTGCGTCGTGGTAGTGTTGAGGTATAGCGGGGTCCTTGGAAATTCCCCCAAGATTCGCTTGCTAATCAGCAAAGGAGCTTCAAGCACAAGTGCTACTTCCTCCCTTGCACCAGCGGACCTCCATTTCATCTTCGGATCTTTCGCAAAACACTGCATTGCCGTCTGAAGCATGACCGCGGGCCGATCCTTCGGCAGCCTTCGGTAGGTCGCTCCTACCATATGCAAGTCCACACACCATCCCACAACCCTCGCTTTCTTTTCAAACCGCAGAAAAGCCTTGCAAGGCCACGACGGAGCCAATGTGGTGTATATTTTCGCCGTCTGAGGCGTGACCGCGGGCCGATCCTTCGGCAGCCTTCGGTAGGTTGCTCCTACCATATGTAAGTCCACACACCATCTCACAACCCTAGCTTTCTTTTCAAGGCGCAGCACGACCTTGTAAGGCCACGACGGAGTCAATGTGGTGTAGATTTTCGCCGTTCGAGGTTGACAGATGCAGGTGCTTCTTAAAGTGAGGTCGAAATGGTTGCATGGCTCGTCCTGCAACATACCAGGGAGTCTGGAGTTGCATGTCCGGTAAGATGTCATATACATGCTCTCGAGGTGGTCCCAGAGTTGGTCTCAAGCGGTGTGGTGAAGACTCGAGCGCGATGGCTACTATTGGACGGATCGATCTCGAAATAGTGCGTTTTCACCGTCCTTTCTGCTCTCTCGGTCATGCAAGCTGTCTGACCGGAAAAACCGAGGGTCTTAGTGCAAGAAGCGTGGCGATAGGTCCGAGGCGATACTGTTGCCTTGCTGGATGACCTACGACTGTAGGTATAAGGGAGGCGGCTTTGCTGAGATTGTATAAGCCATTCTTGCCAGCCTACTCAACTCTCTTTCCGAACACCATTCAAACTCCCAGTCGAATTCGACGATGACGGCCAATAATCGTTCGGACCCCGACTGCAATCCGCCATCTGTGAAGGAATGTATCACTGCCTTGGTCAACCACAAAGATCTCTTCGAAATGATTGCCGATTATCCCCAAGCCGGGATCAACGAAAGGTTCGGCAAACACTGGGCCCTCAATTTAGCTTACATTGAAAGCAATGTTCACCGATATGCACGTGCTGCTGAGATATTCCTTTTGGAGAACGCGAAGCCTGGAGGAGGTAGCCAGGACGAGGGCAAACTTCAGACCCAATTGACACAGGTAATGGATCCATGGGTCGACAGCCTGTTTCTTCACAGTATGTATTTCCTATTGTGAAATATGAATATACCATCGGCTTACGAGGGTCATAGGTCGCGCTGTAAAGAATTCCCGGGAGATGGCGCTTGCACCTTCGCCATCTAAAGTGTTCACGCGCAAGTACCGCCTCTTCAACTCTATTGGGGGTCGCAGTATACGGGCCGCGAACGGGGAGATGTCATCGATATATGGCCGCGATGGAGATCCCATACCTTCCAATTTGGCCACAGCGGACAACGAAGACCTTGAACCGATGGCTCAATTCGTCAACGATTGGCTCATGAATCCGTTCATCGACTACGTCGGCAGGCCTTTCCAGAGTCTTTGCTTCAGTTTGCCGATGTACGAGGGGAACCGTCCGACCACAGGTGACGGTATGGATGTCGTCAACGCCAGGACCATCTCAGCAGTCGCCGAAGCTTTCGTATGTGTGGTAGCCATCCTGGTCCTGATCGCCCCTATCGCTACCATCAACACCATCCAAGGACAAACGTTGCGAATCGTGGTGATTCCGTTGTTCTGTTTCCTCTTTGCCGCGTCAGCACAGTTCATGGGACCGCGTTCCATGCCATTGTATACACTTGTAACCGCGTAAGGCTCCGAAGAATGACGCTCGCTTACGAAAGAACACAGACTGACGAGAAGACAGCTATTTTCAGGCGATGGTCGTGTTCGTCGGTACCACGAGCGAGCAGAGCATCCGTCAATAAGGTTGGTCGTGATGGTCGAACAAGAGGTTGATGTCTGGTCTCTTCACACCGCCTATTTTTACTAAGACGAATATGGAACCTTATACGCAAGAAAATCGGCACTTGCCGATTTGTCAGGGTCATGAATTTTTCAAGCTACGGTCCTTACTCCAGAGCATCAATCGACAATGTCGCTGTTTTCTCCCTTTGACTTCGCAGTATTGGCCTTTCAATGATCGTCGAACGTAGCTTGGACTAGTTTGATGCGATGAGCTCAAGTATTGGGCCTGAAGGCTGACCTGCAGGTCGACCGTCTGCACCAGGCAGCTCATCATCCCGACTCTTGGTAACATGTTGAGAGTCGCCCAAGCTTCCAGCACAACTTCAATACCCTAGGAGCGCCACGAAAAGATGTTCAAGCACGAGTCCATCCCAATCGGCTGATTCAGAATAGCTCTCATAGCCCATTCTTACCTTAATGCACCAGATTGTCTACATGAGGCTGGCTGGTGTTGTTTGTTTCGGCCATGCACCCGCATCCCCCCAAGCCACCGTTGCCTAGAGGCACACCGCCTCGAAACCATATCCCAATTGTTTGCACAACTTCCTAACATCTGCAAAAGTACCTTCCCCACAAACCAATTCCGTACTCCAGACCTATCCATACCCGAATTCCGGCACACCTTCAATTACTCTTACACAATGGTCAAACTTCGTGAGGTTCGCATACCTACGAGCGGAGGACTCAAGAAAGATGGTTTGATTCCCCTTCCTTGTAGAGTGATCTTAGTGGGCTGACTATGGATGTCAACACCGCAGAACAACAAGCGTCCAACAAATCTACAGTCCCTAATCAGACCTCAAACACTCCGCCGCGTCCCAGTGGAGGTGATGCGGAAGGGAATAGGGCTGGCGTTAGAGACACGAGCAGCAAGGACTCGAAGAAGTGAGCTGGAAAACACTCGCAAAGAAGCGCGACACGCATGTCTAGAAGCCTGCGGGACATCACAGCCAACATTGTCACTATAGACACCATCACCGCTTCACGACGCGTCTACAGCTAGCCATTCTTCAGGTTTGGCCTACAATCAAGAGCTACTGTTAGTTCGACAAGCGATTCGTTGGTCTCACGATTCAATACACCTGATAGCAAGACATGTTTCTACTAGAGTATATTTGTCTACTTTCGCTTTCGTATGTACGTAAAGAGCTTGTCTCTAATCCAGAGCGTAGAGTATATAGCTAGATAGCATCCACCATAAACACGTTGAAGGAGCGTCTAGAATATACATGACGTAAACTGAGAACGTCTTCCGTATCCTGTCATAAGCACGCTGATGTCCCGGACAGCTATCAGCCCAATTATTCTACTGACCACTCGTATCGTTATAACCACAGGCTCCATTACACCATAACACTAGCTTGCGCTATTGCTTCCAGCAAGCCCTGGTTAGATAGCAAGCTATTCAAATCAGAACATAACAATGAGCCCGCGGAGAGGTAAGGCCCAACGATAGAGTATCTATCCAACGCGTCTGTATGATCGCATGCAATATCCACCGTTGTACGTCCAAACAAGCATACGAGCTAATCGTACCGCCGCGTAAGGGGTTTTGTATCGTTCGCTTAGAGTTATTATCTACCGCATGAAGTATCCCCACGGGAGGGATCGAGCTGTGCCGTAACAGGCAGGTGGAATGCCGCTACACATGTGTCGAAGTACCCGTCGCAGGGCGTGCGTTGGATCGATTCGTCTGATCCGCTAGTTGGTGAGTTCTAGTGTATGTCAGCTTGCCATGTTCCGGACAACGAATGTCAGAAAGATGGATGTTCCAGCGATCGCGTGGGCCTCGCAGGTCGCCTCGAGTGGAAAGCAGAAGTGTGGGGAGATAGAAGAGATGAGTGCTCAGCATCCGTATTGTGAGCGAGGGAAACCGTTCATCGGGAAAATGAGAAGAGCGGTCAGGCGTCTGCCAAGTAATGAAGGACTCGACCTGGCGCGCCATCACGCCGAGCAACGGTAAGCCTACAAGCAGAAGGCTTCATGTGCTGGGGAAATTGGTGGCTAATTGGCCGATGCATGGGCAGTGATGGTGGGTGGTAGAAGCCGCCGCGGGGACGCGAGGCGAGCGGACCGCCTGATAGAAATCAAGAACCTATGAACGCGTTCCTCGTATTATCCTAAAGACCCCAGCCTAACCCAGCTAATTCGGATCTTTTCAGGCTAGCGACCGTCTGAATAAGATGGACGCGTGATTTCGTCGTCTTCAATAGTGAATATTTGGGAACACTTTTCTTGGAAGGGGACAACAAAGAGATTGTCAGCGCCTAGCCTTAGGGGACGAGTTCTGTAAAGTAAAACAACTCATAGTTGTAGCACGCCTCTATACGTAACTTACAGCAACTGTCAGTCTATCCAGATTAGTCTCCTTAGGTAATCTTGTCTACATATTGCCCTCATTGTACGTATCTTGTCATACAACCAACTCTCTTCTTCTTCTTCACTTGACGCCTTTGTACAGACTAATAGCAACATTCCAAGTGGCTTGGTCAGTGCAAGCTCAGGTACCTCGAGGTGACCAAAGCGCGGACTGTGCCTCCCTCAGGTGTACCGCCTCTTTTCTCGTACGATGGAACACGACAGGGTACCTTAAAAGATGACGGACGAATAACAGACACTAAAGAGAGGCATCTAGTGATATTTAGTGATGTAATTGGTTCGTCGTCTTCTTACGAATCCCTGTCATGTTCCGTCGTGTGTGAAAAGACATGCGCAGTAGGGTTGAGTTATCCATTATAACCCAAGAAGATGCTCGCTGTTGGTAGCTAGTTCCGTGGAGATCGGTTCTTCGTTGAGCAGATTTTCATTCCAGCCCATAGATTCTCGTCCTTCCGGGTATGAATCGCAATGGTAGGTAGAGAGCGACCATTGACGAAACTCACCGAGCGAGGACGTACATCCTACCGCTACGCCACCATACCAGTGTTCTGAAACCCTGAAATAGTGAGAAGAACAACTGCTTCGGCCCAGGAAACATTTCCGAGATCTCTCGGGACCGGCAACGAACCCCTCTATCCGACTTCTCTACCTGCAGCTGCGAGTAAACAAATGGGAAGGGGGAAGCAAGGCAGACGAAACAGCCCATGAATCGTCTCACCGATGCTGTTCGATCTACGCTGCTGTCTTTTGGGTCATAGCGTATCATGTTGACCGGTCAAGCCACAACTTTGCATCAACAACCGCATAATACCGAATACTGTTCTTCGTGGATCGACGAATATGGATATTTCGTGGGTGTATATATGGTCGAATGACTTGCAAGTACGCAAGTCCATGTGCTGCTGTTGCTTCGGACGCGTGGTAATGATGCTTTCATTAAATCTTACACCGATCAGCGGTATGGTCTACCGAGAACCGAGAACCGATGGTAAGCGGTAGTACCTGGGTACTGAGACACATGCTCTTCGAACCCAGAGCTGCGGGTAACAGGTTGCCATTTGGTTCCCTCAAAGTCTCGTCTTCATGCCCCACAAACATACCCCCCCCCTCATGCAAACGTGCTGGCGCTTTCCCCTTCGCCCTAACTAATCTCCCGTGTCTAATAACGAGTAACGGATGGACTGGCAATGCAGGCAGTCGGACCCAAAATTCGTATATGCCATGCATCAAAGCCTGATACACTATCTAGACCTTGGGCATCTCGCTTGGACTTTCTTCTTCTCGGACTGTGTGCCCAAACCTATTCGCTTTTGTATGTGTTTCGCATGATGTGAAGGTATGAGATGCTGCGTGGGATATAATTTGCTCTCGTGAGCAAAGCCGTAACCGATCAATAGTCGCCTCCTCGACCCCTGCCACCTCTCCCCCTCCTGCCCCCGCGCTTCTTGCGGTCCCAGTTGCCCCTAAACCCGCGACCGCCGCCTTGGTGACCGTTCCTATCGTCACGCTCGCGGTCCTCCTCTTCCCTCCTCATCATCTGGATTTCGCGCTCTACACGCTCGGCCTCGAGTTCCTCGGGGCTCTTCTCCACACGCACCTCGGGCTTTTTAAGGTCCGTGGGGAACCTAGGATGTGCTCCGTACTTGCAGCCCTTACCCTCAGGACAGAAGCCACACAAGTAGAAAGGACAGAGTTTTTCCTTCTTATTGTGCTTGAGTGCGCAGTGTGGACCGAGAGGGCAGAAGCCTCGTTCGTAGTGCGGACATGACGGTCGCTTGGCTTCGGGGTCGATGTGGAGGTACAGGCAGTCGTCACCGTTCGAGCACGTCTGGGTGCGGGCATAGTATGAGCACTCGGGCATCCGACGTAGATTGTACTCGTGCAGGAACTCGCATGTCTCGCCTTTCTTGCAGAGCCCTCGTAGCCAATGCTTGCATACTAAGCTGTGAGAAGCTTGTTAGCCTACAGGAGTAATACACGTGACTGATCAGGGCCACTTACTTGTTGTAGGATGACGTGACATGGTGCTTATTAGGACACCGATTACCGTCTGGGCAGTGTCCTTGGAGGTATGCTTTGCAGGATGGGCGGTCGGGGTTTAGGCCAAAGCGGTATTCACGTCGGAGGAAGTCGCTGAACTTGAACGTGTATGTAGGCTGTCTGGAATCCTCGATCTTCGGCTCAGATGCCGGCGCGGCTACTGGGCTCATAACCTCAGTCATGTTGGCGCAAGCAGTGTCGCGTGGGAGCTATGGCGCGAAGCTGTTCAGAATTCCGGACAGGCGATTTAGGAAATTTTTGTTGGCACCAAACAAACTACCGCACAGCGATAAATGCTATTGATGACGTGTTGTTTGCAATCGATGGTACCGGGTTGGCGTCTGAGGTCAGTGCAACACCTCCGGGGCGGGCGCGTCCGAACAAAGGTGCACGTGAATGCCAAGCATACTGCTACCCAGGTCCGCCGGCGATCATGCCTACACCTGCACCTCGCATGCATCTCATCAAATCCCTATTACTCTGCGGCGACATCCAAACTTGACCTTCTGCTGACTTTGGCCCTCCGCCTGCTGCATTCGAGGTTCCTGTGTGCCGTTGAACCGATGCAACCCCACGAGATGATACTCGATAGTTCTCACCTCGCCGTTCACGGCCCGTTATTACGGTTCGCATGGCTATGCGTTTCCATGTTCGCAGTCAGCCATGTGAGTAATACGCCCGAATATCTATTCGTGGCACTCGGATACCTGTCCAGTAATTCCGTCTTGTGTGTTTCTCTGCGCCAAAGATCTGCGTCCGGAAGGCCTTCTTGATCGTGTAATCATCGGCTCACATCCCAGGTCGTCTCCTTTTCCCTGCACACAGCATCGAGGAGAATACCTGCGCTTACCATGCATGTTTCTCTCTGCATGAGTATTTCTCACCATGTCCTTGTCCCGAGTCTGCATACAGTCAAGTTCAGCCACCTCATGATGAGCTTCGGCCTATTGCAGCGTTTTGCTGTTGATATTAAGCTAGTATCCACGGTGGTCTCGAACAACTTGAGGAGTTATCCATACCACTCATACGAATCAAAAGCGCCTCACTTGCTCGATGCTTCTCAGCGCAACGGTACACCAAGCTTTAGAAGTGCTGGTTCAACCCATACGCACTAACTTCACCGCATAATTCCTAGTAGAGACAAGAGCAGCTATGCTAGGCCCCGCATAGGAAACTTTACCGGTTCTAAGACAAGGACTTAGTCCGCTGGCCTCTAAAGCGATCACTAGACAGTGCATCACCAGCGGGGTTTGTTCCCGCTGTCAATTGCGTTGCATCTATATATATACGCACGTCCAGTGCATTTTTCTGGAACATCCGCCGATCCAATAACGCGCTGTACACTCTCCTTCTTCCCCGTTCAGTTTCCCCGCAGTCACACAAAGAATTGGGAAACAGAGCAACGGCTGCGGCACTACGACACGTACAAATACCTCTACTTTTTAACTTGTATGTTGAAACAGCGAAATATACTAACACAGACAGAGGACAGCGCTTCTGATTTCCGTCGACTTTGCCTTCCAAGATCTGGCTACCGGCCTTCACCTGCAAGGTGCTCTGACGTGCAGCACCAAGAACGCAGCTAGCAGCTAGCTGAAGACCATGAACCGACCCTACTTCAACAACCCCCCACCTGATCATAGCACCACATTTTCTACACCGCTACAAGCCATGTATTGGAACGGAGTTTATTATCCCAACTGGCGGATATATCGTGATCAGCCGCCGGTGTCATTGAACTACGATGTTATATCGCATGTTTTCTATGCGTTTGCCTGGTACGCTATCTGTGAAACAAACCTTGCGCTTACACTAACTGCAGGCAGGGTGAAGGAAGATGGAACTGTATATGTAAGTCGAGCATCCATTGTATAGGATTTATCACTGACTGTGTATAGCTCTCAGATGAATGGGCCGATGCTCAGATTGAGGTGCCCGGCGCTGGCGACATTCCCGCAACAAAAGGCTGTCTGAATTCGTTCGCTCTGCTGAAGAAAAAGTACACGAGACTCCGAGTGGTTCTCTCAGTCGGTGGTGGTGGCAAGGGTAGTGAGCCGTTCGCGGCCGTTGCTGGAGATGCAGCCCGCCGTGAAAGATTCGCTCAATCATCGCTGGCATTGGTGCAGCAATTCGGCATTGACGGGATTGACAGTAAGTCGTCCCTTCGTCTGTGTTGTGATCATGTACTAATCGAACGATAGTCGATTGGGAGCATCCCTCAGATTCACAACAAGGCCAAGATTACATTGCTTTGCTGGCCATACTCCGCCAGTATCTACCAGCTCCGCAGTACACATTGTCTTCGGCTCTTCCCGCTGGCGAATGGGCTCTACAACATATCGACCTAGGGCATGCTTCGCATTACCTCGACATGATCAACCTCATGGCATACGACTACTCTGGTCCATGGGTCAGCAAGTGCGGTCACCAGGCTCAACTCTACACGCCGAACGTCCCACACAGTCCCGAAGCTGCGATCTCTTGCCATTCTGCTGTCTCGTATATGGTGGGCCGGGGCGTCCCAAGGCAGAAGATCGTCATGGGCGTACCGGCCTACGGCCGAAGCTTTACTGGCACACATGGGGTGGGTCACTCATTCTCTGGACAGGCAGGCGAAGAGGGCACCTTCGAGTACCGGGACTTGCCGCGTCCTGGTGCGGAGGAACATGTAGATGAGCAGCTCGGCGCGGCCTACTGCAAAGGTGGGGATGGAGGTTGGGTTACGTACGACACCCCGCACACTGTCCGGATGAAGGCAAATTATGTGCGACAGAATGGACTCGGAGGGCTGTTCTATTGGACCGGCACGGGCGATGCAAGCTCGCTCACGCAGAAAGACCGCAGTCTTGTGTACAATGGGTTCCTGGGTCTGTTTCCGCAGTAATCTCGCACAAGACAGTATTCTAGCAAGTTGTTAATCGCATGCCCTGAAGATACAGCTGGTGTGTTTTGCATGGTGCTCGAAAGCATCTCCCCCAGGGTATTCACTAGCGTGGAGCTTGGATCCATGAGCATCGAGACCCTAGATTGAGCATGCGTGGTCGGATATAGACGTGTGAAGCATGAATCACAGCATTGCCAATAATACACAATCGCGAATACCCTTTCCCACTGTGCTGATACCTCATACTACCACGTGTCCAATATCCTACTCCGCGTCCTTTCCCCCTGCGTCGACTGCGACTGCGGCCCGCGAGCGCATTGCGGATTGATGCGGGCTTCCGCTGTACCATATGCCTGCACCTTCCACCTCGCTGGAGTCTAGTACGCCGCCGCGTGACAAACATGGGCATAGATTCGGCGCTGACGCTCAATGCAGCTGAATACGACCCTATCGATCATCTGAACGCCATCTTCGCCCACCCCGCCGCCCTCTCCTCCGTCTCGGCCACCTCTGCGGCGCTCCGCAGCTACCACAAGGATGTCGACGAGGATATCGCGGGCGTCGTCGCCTCGCAATCTGCCTCGGATGCCGACAGTGTGCAACGCATCCAGGCCGCGAAGACAGAGCTGGCGGACCTCTTTAAGAAGATCGAGAGCGTGCGGGAGCGCGCAATGCAGACGGAGCAGACCATCACCGAGATGACGGCGGACATCAAGCGCTTGGACAGCACCAAGAAGAACCTCACCCTCTCCATGACGGCATTGAAGCGGCTCCAGATGCTGACGACGGCATACGAGCAACTGCGGAGTCTGAGCAAGTCGCGGCAGTACCGGGAGGGCGCCCAGCTGCTGCAGGCCGTCATACAGCTGGTGGCACACTTCAAGAGCTACCGCTCCATCGACCAGATTGCTACGCTGAGCCGCAACGTCGCCGACGTGCAGGGCGAGCTGCTGGAGCAGGTGTGCGAGGACTTTGAGGTGACCTTTGCCAAGGGTGAGACTGCACAGCGAAAGGCCATGCTGGCGGAGGCGTGCCTGGTCATCGATGCGCTCGGCGAGCACGCCCGCACACGGCTTATCAATTGGTACTGCAATACACAGCTGCGGGAGTACCGGCAGGTGTTCCGCGGCAATGACGAGGCCGGCTCGCTGGACAACATCGGCAGACGCTATTCATGGTTCAACAGAATGATGAAAACATACGATGTCGAGCACGCCGCCATCTTCCCAAGCTACTGGCATGTCAACGAGATGCTGGCCAACTCATTCTGTGAAGGCACAAGAGAAGATTTCAAGGCCATCCTGCAGAGATCGATGCGGAGAGGCGATGGCCAGACTTTGGACGTCGATCTGCTTCTCTCATGTTTGCAGGAGACGCTCAACTTCGAGCAGAGCTTGGAGCGACGCTTCGCCAATGAGTCCCGCTCTTCAGTCGATACCGTAGCAACCGACAATGACCGGCCACATGGCTTTAGCCAAGCCATCTCCGAAGCGTTCGAGCCTTACATGAGTCTCTGGGTAGAGTCTCAAGATAAGTATGTGGTGCTATCTCATCTAGCGATTACAGTGCTGACTGTTCAGACAACTTGCAAGCCTTATGCCCAAGTACCGACAGCAGCCGCTACGGAATCCGGAAGACGAATTCTCACATCAAGCCGTTATACCTTCGTCAACAGAGCTGTTCCATTTCTATCGTCTTACCTTGGCACAGTGCGCTAAGCTTTCGACTGGAACGAGGCTGCTTGAGCTCTCTACTACATTCGCCAAGTATTTGGACCAGTACGGTCAACAGGTGCTCTACTACTTTCTTAGTGAGAAGTCCGGCGCGCAGGGACCATCTGTAGAAGACGCGATCCTCATCCTCAACACCGCAGATTATTGTTACATCACCTGCAACCAGCTAGAGGAGAAGATCAAGGGTCGTATTGATGAAGAGTTCAAAGAGAAGGTTGATCTGCAAAGTCAAGCCGACGCCTTCATGGGCATCGCCAGTGCCACAGTACGTATGCTGGTCAGGAAGGTCGAGATTGCATGCGAGCCCAGCTGGAGGGAGATGCGAAACACGCCTTGGGCCAAGCTCGATAGTGTCGGCGACCAGAGCACCTACGTTGCGGAGCTCTTGCGTAACGTCAAAGAGAAAGCAGGCGAAATACTCAAGTACCTCCACAAACAACAATATGCGCGAGCATTCTGTGACAACCTTGTCGATCTGATGGCCGGCACGTACATCTCGAACATTGTACAAAGCAAACCGATCTCCGAAGTTGGTGCTGAGCAGATGCTGTTGGACTCGTATGTTTTGAAGCAAGGCTTTACGGAACTGCCCACACTGAACGAGGAGCCTGGGACAGCACCACCAGCAAGGTATGTTATTCCACCTCCTCATGCTTTGAGCACGTCACTAATATGTATGTTAGCTTCGTCAAACGCGTAACCCAGTCAATGTCGAAGATCGACCCCCTTCTCAAAACCCTCCAAGTCCGCCCATCGCCACCCGAAGCCCTCGTCCAAGCCTACCTCATCCACATCGCCGACAAGTCCGACACAAACTTCCGCAAAATACTCGAACTTAAAGGCATCCGCAAAACAGAGCAAACACAGCTGCTCGACCTCTTCTCTGCTTTCCGTGCATCGCCCAACCACGAGAACCTCGTGCAGAACTCACCCTTACTCACGCCTTTGCTGATCCAAGGTGCACATGGTGGTGGGATGGTGAGTCTAGGAAACGCAGGTAGTGTGATGGGCACGATGGGGACACCGAGTCTTGGTGGGGGGAGGTTCGACCCAGCAGGGTTGGGCAACATGCTTGTAAATGCGGCGAGGGATGGGGTTGATCGTTTCGGAAGTCCGGCACCCGGGCAGCAGCAGGGTGGAGCTGCTACAGACGGCGGGGCGAATCTTGAAAGCAATTTGAAAAACATTGGGAAGTTCTTCAGGAGGGATGTTGGCGGATTCAGGGGGTTTGGACGGAGTGAAGATGCACGATAGACACGAGGGGTTTTGTAGGAAAGGAATAATTATATACATTGGTTCATGCCTTGCGCCGTGTTCGCCGCAGTTGAATATCATCATGATTCATTAAGCTAATCGTATCGTTGTAACAAGGAGGTATCACCAACGGTAGTCCTTTTCCCCTTCACACGAATGGAAACCAGAGAGCTCCCATGCTCAGAACGAAACCAGCAACTCCATATCCAAGTCCTGCAACTCGGTATCCGAGTCCGGAGACAGATCCTCGGCTGCTCTCATATTAGCTACAAGTCCTCCCTCCTCACTCCCCATCCTTCCTGCCTGATTCCGCATGTACACATCCTCGCTCCCCACGGCTCCCTCCCCATCATGTATCACTATAGCTTCTCTCCGTCGTCTCCTCAGATCCCGTTCCGGACTCACTCCCTGCTCGTAGACAGCCTGTCTCTCCATTAGTCTCCAGGCCCCTCTTGGGGGCAAGCTGGAATCCCTCCACAAACCCATGTCCCCCAGCAATCTCATGGCCAACTCGGCGCGGTGCGCTACTTCTTCATCTTTGCTCTTCAGATCCCTGAGCAGCAAGATCTTGGCTGAGGGTGACGCAATGAAACGGTTGCAGAGGATCTTGGTAGCCGAGGCGCGGATATCGGTGTTGTGGGATGTTGCGAGGGTGAGGAGGGAGCTGGTCTTGATGGCATCTTCCTGGTGGGTTGGGGCCGTGTCTGGGATGGTGCGGCGGGGTTGCGGGTTGTGGATGGTGGTGAGGGTGCGGATGTGGTGCAGGCCGGCGGAGACTTGTTTGATGGCTATGAATGTGAAGACACCTGAGGGATAGTTAGTGGGGAAGGGTAGGTAGGCGGAGAGAGAGGAAGTACCTAGGCCGAGCCAGAGCCAACTATCGGGTATCTTGGATGCCATGGTGGTGGTCTAGCTCGGAGACATGGAGACATCATGCTTTGGACCTGTGGTTGTTTGCACTTGCGCGCGAACGATGATGCGCCAGTTGCGTGTGGGGACCTCGGGAGCTGCAGGGCTATCGTGCTAGACAGGGCCCACCCCTGCCGAACTCTTGGCTGCCGAAATAATTTCATCAACGTCCATCTCGTGTCGCCTACCTGCGCACGACAACACACTTCGACGCCCCCGCGGCTTTAAACAGTTTCTATAATGGCGCCATCACAGCTGAAGCGCCTCAAGGCCTCGCTCCGCGAACAAGGCATCACCGGCCCTCAAAAGTCGAAGAAGCAGAAGAAATCTCAATCGAAGAGTGCCGACCACCACGCCCAGAAAGCCTCTGCGCTCGCCTCCATCCGCGAATCCTTCAATCCCTTCGAGTTCAAGCACCTCGCGCGGCCCGAGAAGTTCGAGTACGTCTCCGCTCAGCCCGCAAATGCTCCGAAGAAGATTCTTGGTAGACCCGGTGTCATGAAGAGCAAGGGTGAGGAGCTAAGACGGAAGTCGCTGTTGCCGGAGATGAACCGCAAGAACAAGGTCGGCGGCATACTGGATAGGCGGATAGGCGAGAATGACCCGACGATGAGTATGGAGGATCGCATGATGGCGCGGTTCGAAAGGGAGCAGCAGCGCAAGAGGGACGGGAATGTCTTCGATCTTGAGGGTGGAGATGACGACGAGGTCATGCTCACGCACGGCGGGCAATCGCTGCAGTTTGACGACGAGATCGGGGAAGAAGACTACGATGCTGCTAGTATCGCTGGCTCAAGCGACGACGAGGATGGATTTTTGAAGAAGAAGAGAAGGAGAGAGGACGTCGATGGTGAGGTCGATGGTGGCGCGCCTGAAGAGGAGCAGCCAGAAAGGAAGAAGACTAAGGCCGAGGTCATGAAGGAGGTTGTGGCCAAGTCGAAGGCATACAAGTACGAGCGCCAGACACAGAAAGAGGACGACGACGAGCTGCGCGATGAGCTTGACAAGGGCCTCCCGGATGTCTTGGCTGCTCTGTACGGACACATCAACCAGAAGCCTGAACCCGAAGTGCCAAAACACGCATCGAACAACGAGTTTGGGATCAACGCGGACCGCGCAGCGCTTCTTGCCGGAACGACCCAGCAAGACAAGGACAGAGAGTACGACAAACGGGTGCGCCAGCTGATGCAAGACGAGCGAGCTAAGCCGACGGAGCGGACTAAGACCGAAGAAGAGAAGGCTAGGGAGGAGGCTGATCGATTGAAGGAGCTTGAACAGAAGCGCATGAAGAGGATGCGTGGAGAGCCAACAAGTGACGATGAGGGGCCCCAAAAGAAGGTTGAGGATGATGATGATGATGATGACGAAGAAGACGCGGAGAGTACGAGAGACGATGCTGCCGAGTTTGGCTTGACAACGGCACCTGGTCAGCTCAGACCGGATGGTGTTGAAGACGAGGACGACTTCATAATGGACGACGATCTCATTGCGACCGACTCGGAAGCAGACATTTCCGACGACGAATCCGATGCAGGCTCAGCGGTCGACGATACCATGGCCATGGACGATGACGACGCAGACTTCTTGAAGAACGTCCTGCCAGAGCGCAAAGAGCAGCCCAAGGCCGTCAACGGTGTGCTTACTCTTGGTGCAGAACCCACATCAAAGCTAGCTTTCACATACGCATGTCCCCGATCACACGAAGAGCTATTGACAGTCTTCAAAGCCGTCGCTCCTAGTGACATCTCCACTGTCATTCAGAGGATCCGAGCGCTCTACCACGCTGGGCTCAGCGCAGACAACAAGAACAAGCTTGCTGACTTCGCATGTGCACTGATCGACCACGTTGCATACCTCTCGAATCAGACGCCAGCCGCATCTTTAGCGGTCATTGAGGCTATGATTCGTCACGTACACTCCATGTCACGTTCGTACCCGGTTCAGGTTGCCACGAAGTTCCGAGAGCATCTGAAGCAGCTCCAAGTTTCGAACGACCCTACACCAGGTGATTTGGCGATCCTCACAGCCATCGGGACGATCTTTCCCACGTCTGACCATTTCCACCAAGTTGTCACTCCTGCCGTTACTCTGATGGCGCGCTGGATGGGGCTCACTACTCCTGCTTCCGCGAAGGATGTCGCTACCGGCGCTTTCATTGCCGCGGTGTGTCTTCAATACCAAAAGCTGTCGAAGCGTTACATCCCAGAGCTTATCCGCTATACCAGCCTTTCCCTCAGGTCCCAACATAGCACACCGGCCCTCTCAACCGCGCACGCCAAGAACATACTCACGGCCGCCGAACTCTGGAGCACTTCTCCCGCCTTCATCGAAATTTTCACCCCACTTCTCGCTCCTCTTAGGTCCGCAAACCAAGCCTCAACGCTTCAAAACCTGCGTGCCCGCCTCTCCCTCGCTCGCTCGAAGCGCCGCCCCCTCCTCCTACACAACCACCGTCCCCTGCCGATCACGATGAAAGTACCCAAATTCGAAGTCTCATACGACCCGAATAAGCACTACGATGCCGACAAAGAGAAGGCCGAGTCTATTCGACTTCAGAAAGAGTACCGACGGGAGAGGAAAGGGGCTATGCGAGAGTTACGCAAAGACTCTAACTTTATTGCGAGGGAATCGCTCAAGGAGAAGAAGGAGAAGGATAAGGCGTATGAGACCAAATACAGGAGGTTGGTTGCGGAGATTCAGGGTGAGGAGGGGAGGGAGAAGAATAGCTATGAGAGAGAGAAGAAAAAGAGGCAGAGGGGTTGATTTGGTGTGGTTGTGACGGCCTTTAGTACGGCAACACTGCGTGCGCGCTCTGTACGAGGAGCAACTACTTGGCGTAACGTAAATATCTCCGAGCTGCTTTAGTTGTTTGGTGTGAATCTGTGAATAGCGACTTGAAGCTATCTAGGCTTTACTTACTTCCTTGATCTGTACATTCATTCTCCTATCGACATGTTGCCCCTGTAGCGCTATCAACACCTCATGCAAAGCCTCACCCCAGTCTGACATCGCTGTTCTTCCATCCTAGCGCCCTACCAACTTCGTCGAATCCTCAATGGTCACACACTTAAGCTTACTAAGCAAAGGGAACAGATGCGGGATGCTGGGATGCTAAGTTTTGTTCTATCGGCACTGATGGCATAGGGGATTACGCAGAAGCGGCTTGTACGCTAGTGTTGAGCGTGGATGTGAAGGACTTTCCTAATCTCTTGATAATTTTCTACGTTTTCAGTCGTACATGCAGAGGCCCAGTGGATCCAACTATTCCATCATAATCAAATCCCTCGCCATGTACAGTCTCAAGCTCCTTTACTCAAGTCTTTGCAAAACTGCACTTTTCCCAACTCCAACTCATGGCCCACAACCTCGACCCGAAAGCTCATTTGGCTTCTTCTGGTAGCCTCTGTTTGTTTATGCTAGCCATTTAGCCTTGACCTTGATATCAACATCGCCATTCCCGCAAACTTGTGCAACAGCCTTCTCCATAGCCTTCAAGCCCGCTTCTACCCCACTCATGTCTCGCCATTGATACACTGCAACAGTGGCACTTCGTAGACCAGCAAGCTTTGCGAACTGCGTTGATCTGGGGAAGCTGCCGAAACTAAACCTGACGTCGAAGAGTTGAGTGCAGTCCATCGCAACACTCTGGATAGCATTGCGCTATTCCCTGAGCAGAGATGTCGTAAACATCTGCCAGGCCCTGAGACCCACTACCTAGAAGTCGCTTCATAGGAAGGGCGTCAGGAAAGCCTCTGCGTTGGTTTGTCGGCACACCTGGAGAAGGGATATAACATGGCGCCGCTGGATCGAGATTGGTCGCCATGATGTATACGCAGTTCTGTGGGGAGCTGGAGATGACGCGAATTTCGCTGGTTCTGGAGCGAGCTGTAGAACGCGTTATCAGCCGAGTGGTATGAGCATGAGGGTTCGCACAACTCACATGGCTGCTTGTTGATCATATATATCTATTTCACCGGTGGGTTCATCTCGCTAAGACTTGCTTGTTAATTCCAGTGAAGCCTGTGATGTGTGCCTATAATTGCTTAGTTGAGCTGTCGTGATTGGAATATCATGTCCACTGAGTACGGCGGGGTGAGCTTGTGACGCGTAACCCAAATTCGCAGTGAAGAGTGCGCGAGTGAGAACACAGACCACGGACGCAAACTTGGTGTTCACTACACTCAATCACTCACTTAGCTGGACGTGTAGCATGCAAAGCCTGTCACGAAATTCTTGTTCGCTTAGTTTCTTACACGCAACCTGTCATATTCAGAGACGAGCCGAAGAGGGTTAATCGCCTTCGTTAGCCAAAACTTCGAAGCATTTTGATAACCCCTGCGTTTGCCGTCCTAGGTCGTTGCAGTGGCCCTGCACTGTTGTCGAGGTGTGTATAGAAGCCGCCCAATCAAAGATTGTTCGCTTAGAACGAGGCCCAGTTCCCCACATGCTTTCCTTTGGGAAAACCTTAATTTAACCTAGTAAACCTTGCTAACGAACGGACAGCGTTGGGAAATGCCGTGACAGCGCTTCTGAGATGCATGCTAGGGTAATCCAGAGCGAGATGCTAGATCGCGGCGAAACCGCAAGAGCCGTCTCAATATGGAGCCGCGGAACACTTCAAGCCGTGACGTCAACCGCCCCGATTTGGCGTCGTCAAGCACAAAAAAGATCGATATGTGGCTCTAGGGCCTCGATGAAAGCAGCATTGAACATGTTGGATTTTTGCAGTTGTGGTGCCCTCCCAGCAAAACTAACGGGGCTATACCTGGATATTCGACGTTTCAAAATCGTCAATCGTAGAAGCAATTACGAATATCTACCCTAGCAACAGCAGACGTTCCAAATGCTGTAGTGCCACCGCCGAGAGTGTGGGCATGGCGTTCCACCGGTCCAAAATTCGACATCTCTGCCTCCGAGCACGCAATTAAGGTGTCATCTCTTGCTATTGGACGTTAGCGCCAAGCGTCAGCGACTATCACATCCTTCATGCAAGACCCCTGTCGCCGTACCCGGGCATCCTTGACTGCTTGACCCACCTGCGTTCAGATGAGGCCAAATCCGCGGCGAAAAGCGTCACCATCGTTAGATTTCTTACCGCAACGGAAATTGTCGAGGCATTATGTCACCTGTCAGCCCCCTTATGGGTGGACATTGCTTGGAAATATTCCCTTTTGACCGACTCTTCATTTGTGTGGCTTGCCCTACTGTCCCAGCCTCCAGTAACCTGCGTATCTGGAAAGCGCGTGCATCGAATCGTTTCTGCCAAACCTCGGTACTCCCAGCATTTTTGTCTAACGAAATCAGTCACGCAATCCTGCCACGAGATCAAGCAATCTTGAGGCATAGTCGAAGCTTCTGACCTTCCCACAACCAGTACGTCTTGAACGCCAGGACCAGCTCGAATTCGAAATCCACGAGCCGATCCTACAGCCTGGTCACAAAAACAAATTCTTGTCACTCGTTAGTCCAGGAATAAAGGCTCTTGGCTTGAAGCCATCGATCTCCCGTGCATTGCTTCTGCGCACTCACCCGCATGGTTGCTTGGATAAATAAGCTTCCCAACGCCTGGCATCTCTTGTGTTAGGTACCCAAAGCTTGTTCGGTCTTGACGATTTTCGTTCCGGAACAACGGCACGTGATATCCGCCAGCGCCCTACATTACACTTGGTTGGCCTTCCTCGAGTCAACCCAGCCCTATCATGGCTTCTACAGCCACCAACGTCGGTCACGGCCTTGCAAAGGTCTTGGGTATTAACCTACACTATCGAAATGAGACCGGCTCGGACCGTGTAACACGAGGGGAGAGTGCGTTCTCGATTGAATCTGCGGATTCGTACGTCGAGGGAGAGCCCACTGCTCGCGAATGGCTACATGATGTTCTTCCTAACGGCCGCGAGCTGGCCGAGTATTTTGCCAGCCTTTTCCCATTTGTCCATTGGATCTCCCGGTACAACGTCCAATGGTTAATCGGAGATCTTGTCGCTGGTATGTTATGGTACATCATCCTACGAACCTTTGCTGACTCGTCTAGGAATAACGGTTGGTGCCGTCGTTGTGCCCCAATCCATGGCCTATGCGAAACTAGCTGAACTTCCTGTCGAGTTTGGACTCTACTCCTCATTCATGGGTGTTCTTATATACTGGTTCTTTGCTACGTCCAAAGACATCACCATCGGTCCGGTTGCAGTCCTATCAACAGTCACCGGCAATGTTGTACTGTCCGCAGAACAGAAGTTAGCCGGCCAAGGCATATCAAGAGACATCATTGCGTCCTCGTTGGCCATCGTTGCTGGCGCGATCGTTCTCTTCCTCGGCTTGATCCGACTCGGATGGGTCGTTGATCTCATCTCTCTCCCTGCGATCTCAGCCTTCATGACGGGCTCCGCGATTAGTATTGCTGTTGGGCAGATTCCGTCAATGATGGGTATTACAGGCTTCTCCACCAGGGACGCAACGTACAAGGTGGTAATTAACATTCTCAAACATCTGGGGCGTTCGAACCTCAACGCATCTTTCGGTCTAACGGCTCTTTTCTTGCTATACGCGATTCGCTTCACGTGCAACCAGCTTGCAAAGCGCTTTCCGAAAAGAGCTAAGCTGTTTTTCTTCCTCAACACTCTACGAACCGCCTTCGTTATTCTGCTCTATGTTTTATTTAGCTACCTGGTCAACCGGGGTCACAGAGCCAATGGAACAAAGCCGGTGATCACCACCTTGGGGACCGTACCGCGAGGTAAGATATTTCTTGGAGTGTGGAAGCATAGTACTTACACATAGCAGGTTTTCAGCATGCTCGTGTGCCCCACATCACAACGAACATCATCTCCTCCTTCGCTACTGAGTTGCCCTCCACCGTTATCGTTCTCCTGATCGAACATATCTCCATCGCCAAATCCTTCGGCAGAGTCAACAACTACGTAATCAACCCTTCACAAGAACTGGTAGCTATTGGTGTGAGCAACTGCCTAGGTCCTTTCCTAGGAGCGTATCCCGCGACCGGCTCTTTCTCGCGCACCGCCATCAAGTCCAAGGCCGGCGTACGCACTCCTTTCGCAGGTGTGATTACGGCCGTGGTAGTGCTCCTCGCCATCTATGCCCTCCCAGCCATGTTTTGGTACATCCCCAACGCGGCACTCTCGGCTGTCATTATCCATGCTGTGCTGGACCTGATCACACCGCCAAACACCGTCTACCAGTTCTGGAGGATTTCGCCGCTCGAGGTCATCATTTTCTTTGCTGGTGTCATTGTTACGGTCTTCTCCAGCATCGAAAACGGGATCTATGTCACGGTCTCTGTTTCCGCCGCTATGTTCGCATTCAGAGCTTTCAAAGCTAAGGGACGTTTCATGGGCAGAGCCAAAATCCATTCTGTTGTTGGCGATCATCTCATTGACCCAACAGAAGAAGACAAGAGGGAATCTGGCGGGCGAAAGACTCCCTCCGAAGGCGAGCACTCTGTCCGCGAAGTCTTCCTACCCATTGACCACAAAGATGGTTCCAATCCGAATATCCAGTTGGAAGATCCTTACCCCGGTATCTTCATCTACCGCTTCAGCGAGGGCTTCAACTACCCGAATGCCAACCACTACCTCGATCAGTTGACCGACACAATCTTCAAGAAGACACGCCGCACAAACCCAGGTAGTTACAACCGGCCGGGCGACCGTCCCTGGAACGACCCCGGTCCTCGCCGTGGCAAAGAAACCGAAGAGGCAGACGCTCGCCCAACCCTCAAAGCCATCATTCTCGACTTCTCTTCGGTCAACAACATCGATCTGACGTCAGTCCAGAACCTGATCGACGTCCGGAACCAGCTCGACAAGTACGCTGCACCCGACACTGTCGACTGGCACTTCTGCAACATCAACAACCGCTGGACCAAGCGCGCCCTCGCCGCCGCCGGTTTCGGATACTACACCCCCGAGAACCCCGACGACGGCGTCACACACCGCTGGAAACCCATCTTTAGCGTCGCTGAAATCGGCGGCTCGTACTCCGCTGCCGCCGAGGCCGAGGCACGGGAAAACAGACACACACAGCGCACTCTGTCGCAAGGACGGAGTCAGGATATCGAAGCTGCACATGCGGGGTCAGAGGTCAGCTCGGATGCGGGCAGTCTGAACAAGCAGCTCGAGTACAGCAAGGCGTATGGAGGCGTGGAGCGGAATGAGAGGGGTAAGTCTAGGATTGCGGTTGTTCAGGGGTTGAATAGGCCGCTTTTCCATGTCGATGTCACAGCGGCGCTGAATAGTGCGCTTGCTAATGCGCAGAGGAAGAGCCATTGAACTGGAGTACAGAGAGGTTCCGGTACTTTGTGTAGTTTGATAATTATGCACCTCAGTTTATAAGGCCGTGAGTTGTTTTGTTTGATCACCTGTATGAGGAGAAAGCTGTTTCGCGTGTGATTGTATGTGGGGATGCTGAGAGCGGATTTGGCGCGCCTCTGACTTCTTTCGAGGCGCGAATTTGCAGTCATGGACATGTGATTGACATTCTAAATTGTGCTAAGGTAAACGATAATCCTGCTCAATGCTCGTGCTCATACGTGGGTATCTGTACCTCTTCCTGATCGGTATGCAAAAACAACGCCATTCCATGCCTCGCCTCGCCCGTACAGTTGTGAAAGAAAAGTCCTGCTCCCCATAATCGACTGTACAAGAATATACAGCCTTGCGATGCATGTTTTCGTAATGTATTCCTCCTGTTGCTGTGTGCGCCTTCCTGAATTCCTGCTTCGTGCTGCGCAAATCCTGTTGTTTGGAAGATATTGTCTACGCCTCCCCCGAACCCCTACTTCAACAAGCGCAAGCATCCATCTCCATGGGCTCGTAGGCGGAAGGCTCCTAGTTATACGCTTCGGCGGGTAGACTCTCCCTGCTCTGTGCGAAAAGTGCGCCCGCTTGGTCGAGATCCCAATTCCCTGCTTCAAGACACTGGACTGCGAAGTCGCGCTTCAAGTTGGTTTCGCGCTGCACGTAGAGGACCATTTCTTCTTTCCTCTGCTGCTCGGGATCGGTGATTACGGGTGTTGGTGTTGGTGTGGTGGATGCGGGTATGTTTAATGGTTGTGTGTTTGTGTTTGGTGTCGGGGTGTTGATGTTGCTATCGGGGCGGACTTGGGTGCCGTTAAGAAGTTTGAGTTTGGGAAACCACGATATAATCTCCTCTTCCCAGTTCACGGTGGGGAACGGGTCAACAATGAGGTGTTCGACGAATTTGAAACGTCCTTTCCAGGGTTTGAGAGCTTCCAGGTTCGCAAATGCGTTTTTGCTGAGGTCAAGGTTTTTGATGTGACGCTGGTGGTTGCACAGCTGGTAGACGGCGTGTGTGTTTTCGAGGTTGTTGCCGGCGAGTGTGACGCTCTGGATTGCTGCTTCTTTCGCTTCTTGCGTTTCGAGGATGGCGTCGCAGACAATCATGAGGACGGGGAAGAACTTCTTTTGCGCGCCTTCTGTAGCGAACATGCCGGATTGGAGGATCTCTTGATCGCTGGCGATAACAGAGAGATTGAGGAGTTTGTTAGATGCGTCGTAGCGGCGACTGAGGAATCCTTCCATAAGCGGGTATGCGGGATTCGTCTTGAGCTTTTCTTTGTCGATAGGCGGATCTCGTGAGCGGTTATCTTGATTGAAGTGATCATGTCCGCCTCGGAATCCTCGTCCCCGTCCCCGTCCTCGCCCACGTGCATTGGCGTCGTACATCGGTTGGTCACCGTCAGTGGTTTGTGATGAGAAGTTGACGCTCCAGTTGCCTCGGCCTCGACCGCGACCGCGTCCCCGTCCTCGTGGTTGATCAGACATGTTTGAGAGTGCGAGTGTGGATGTAAGAGATGTGTAGAGTTCGAGCAAGACAGAGGAACGACTCTTAAAAGGCGTCGGGTCCGTGCGTTGCCAAGCCACGCGGTTTCCTCTTACCTGATTGCCATTGGCTAGCGCATGTGGTATTCCTGATGTCGAACCATGTTTCGCTATTCATCTTTACTTTTTGCTATTGTTATACTGAACAAACTTGCTCGTTCACAATTTTATAACAGTAGGAACAGATTACTAAATATTATATTTCCCGGCGTTTTTGTAGCCAGCACAGAAGTCAACAAACAAATAAGTGGGGCTTAGAATTCACAATTTGATTTGATTGATTACTGCTTTAGGTTTAACGGCTTCCTATATAGGCTTAACTCCTACCTTGCTGGGTTAACGGCCATGTTTGAGCAGTCGGCGTCGGATTGTAACTGTTAGTGTTGCATGCACAGATGTCAACAATCAAATCAAATCACAGCTCAAACATGGCCGCTAACCCAACAAGGTAGGAGTTAAGCCTATATAGGAAGCCGTTAAACCTAAAGCAGTAATCACTCAAATCAATTTGTGAATTCTAAGCCCCACTTATTTGTTTGTTGACTTCTGTGTGAAATGCCAACAGAGCTTTCAACCTCCTCGATTATAGTGTATCAATAAAATTGTAGATTCAATCATGTCGCATCTTACCAATACTGAGCGCAGTAAAGCAGTAGAACAGTACATGTACAGGCCGTCGCAGGGGCGCTCAACCCCCCTAATACTGACGATCACGATATGTTCGACTTCACCAATTGGGATATCGGCATCGATCACTTGGATACAATGTTCTTCAACGACGGAAACCAGGCTGAAGATTGTTACAGTGAAGTAAAATCTGGGAATGGCACGCCATGGCTTGCTTGGGATTCATTCCTCCGAGATGTCAATTACCCAGCGAATTTGAGCTACACAAATTGTCAAGGATATCTCAATACACTCCAACTTTCAGTGAATGAAGCCGGCCATCTCGGGCGAAATAAATTCGATCCTTCTCATCAAATCCTTCCACATCTTCTGCTGAATCCGCTGGTACCTCTCACTCTGCACAAACTGCCACTCCGGCTTGAACTGACACTAGGATATGTACCGACCATGGCTCTCGTTCCCCGCCGCCATCGCATAAACATACGCCCGACTCACCTTCTCCGCCGTCCACCCCATCAATCCAAAGGCTAACATCTCCCCTAAAGGCTTTGGCTTTGCGCGCGACAGCTCAGTCCCGCATCATCCTGGATTGACGATGTTGACCACGACCTGGGACCATTCGGTAGCGCTTTCTGACAGCGCGGCAACAAGCTCGTATAAACATAGGTGGTTCATGAGCTTGCTCAATGCGTAGCGTCATATGATGTCAGTCTTCGTGGGGTCGCTGAGTGCGTCGAACATATCGATGTCTTCAGGTAGACCGGCATCGAACTCCACATCAGGACCAAAGATGTGGTACATTGAGCCGCAGAATGTGAGGCTCGTTTGGAACTTGTGGTCTTTGGAGGTTTGCCGGAGTTTGGGCAGGATGGCGATGGCGGATAGGAAGGTCGAGACGACGTTGACGGCGAGGTGGATCTCGAGACCTTCTGCGGCTTAGAATTCCTGGTCCTCCATTCCAGCGTTGGCGATGAAGGCGTGGAGTCGGGGTAGCTGGGTGCGAACGCGCTCTCCAAAAGCTAGTATGGATTGGTAATCGGCGAGGTCCAATTCCCAGACTTCAATGTTGGTGCGGCCTTTGCATGCGGTGTCTTGGAAGACGGCGTCCTTTTCAGCTTGACCTTTCTTGGTGTTTCGACAGGCGAGGATGATCTGAGATGCGTTCTTCCTTGCTCTGTAATGCTTGTGGTCAGCGAGGGAAACAGACCGGGCAGGGTATGAAGGGGAAGAGAAGCATTCCACGTACCGGTACTTTACGCACTCCAAGCCCAGTCCGGTATTTTCACCGGTGACGACTATCGTCTTTTCTTCTAGATCCATGTCAGGCAGCGAGGTCTTCCAAAAAGCCTGGCTTACCAGCATCTTTCCGATCTCACTGAAGGAGGCCATGATGCGAACGGATGTTGCAGTTGCAGGAGGAGTTGAGTAGAAATTATTGTGGCAAGGATACAACAGTTGATATGAATGCAGGGTGGAATTGAAGCTTTTATGTATTCTCGCTCAATGTTGGTTCCCCACTCCCAGAACCCACAAAACCCGCTGAACCCGCGGAGCCCTAAGAAGCCAAACACACATTCGGGACACGTCGGTGATGCTCGCCGATCGTTTGATTCCGACTAAGAAATACTGAGCGTCTATATCGCTCATATTCGTGACATTTCAATGTTCCGCAGGCGTCATCGAATATCCAAGACTGCGATCGCACGCCTCTAAGCCGGATCGATCCCCCTTTCCTAGACCTCGCGGCGAGGTCTCTTCGCCTTCCTAACCTCGATGATCTCAATTCCCTTGTCGTAGTCCTTTTTGGTGACGCTGTTGATTTCAGCTGCTCGCTTTCGCTTGGACTCGTGCTTGACGGAGACGGGCTCCTTCACGCGCTGTTCCACAGCGAGGTCCTGAAATATTGCTAGCTGAAGCTGATTTTGAATCCGATTTTTTACGTACCTTCATGCGCCGCACGAGCTCTCGCAGCTCCGCTGGTGTGGCTTCGCGTAGGATGTGGAGCGCGCGTAACTCATCTGCGGAGTATGTCAGCACTGTGGCGTTTAGGGATACTATAGGGCTGACCCATGGAACGATATTTGAACTTGGAGATGGCCACGGGGCTATCGCCGATGTTCTCAAGGTCCCAAAACTTGGTATCTGCTACTACCTCAGATTCTGTCAATAGGACCAGGAATGGAACATGGGGAAATGCGTGATGTATTGACTATCGGGATGAGAGCTCTATCTATACGCTGGTAATCAGGGCACAAACACCTAGAAGGCCGTGGAGCACCGTAGATAGCAAACATGTCTCAGGCACAAACATATCTTGGGCACAAACATGCCTCGGGCACAAACGTACAGAAGGTCATGGAGCACCATGTCTGACAGATTCTGTGAAACTTCGAAAATTAAGTATACATATTCCCAGTATCGGAAGGTTGGAAT
>ML976004.1:140919-199183 GCA_010015635.1 Clathrospora elynae
TATAGGCTTAACTCCTACCTTGCTGGGTTAACGGCCATGTTTGAGCTGTGATTTGATTTGATTGTTGACATCTGTGGTAGCCAGGCAGTCCCTAAACTTCTCCACTGTCACCCAAAAAGTCCACGAAGACCTCGAGGTCGATTCAAAGTGTGGCCAGCAAGCCGCCATTCACGGATCAAATTGAAGGGACTTCCAATAGGCAGCCCTGGAGCTCTTCAGCGCCCCACGGGAATCAGATTGCTAAAATCCCAGCCATCCGGTAATCATCACGCGTCGCTTGGCCTCAAACGAGGGATAGGGTTGTAGTAAGTATGTCATTAAAGACGTGACGGATCCAGGGAGGAAACATACAGGTATGGAATTAGTTAGAGAGTTAACAGTAGCGTTTGGACAATTAAGTTACATTTTTTCATATTAGAAAAAGGGTAGCCAGCATGCTTATATAGTATGATCAGGCCGGGCAGTAATAGTAGTAGTTTAGCCGTATGTATTGCGTTTCCTCTTTCTCTCTTTTCATTTTAGTGCCCTAAGCTAGGATAGATCCTACAAAGCCTCCCTAAAAAGCCTTGTTCATAAGGCTAACACTACACCACCCAAACTCCCAGGGTGTTTAAACCCATAGATCTAGTCCCTCTCCAGTGACGAAAAGAGCCCGAACCCCAGACACGCAACCCACCGAAATGGCTCAAGACAAGGTGAAGACGATGGATCCTCAGGGGCTGAGACCGACTACTGCGAGTGTATCTTCTTGATCTTGTTGACACCCTCATACAGCGCGCGGTCCACGGCCGCAGCGACGGTAAGCGTACCGCCAATGACTGCGCAGAGGCCGACGAGGAAGCCTGAGAAGGACTTGTCGCGGACTTCGCGGTTGATGACCTTCATGGGTGAGATGTCCTGTTACTAACATTAGCCACCACATCCCGGCGTTGATTGATAAAGGGAACTGAGAACTTACGTATGAGAAGAAAACACCGGGAATACCACCCCTAGCGTGAACTCTCTCCTTGTGCCCATCTTTCTCATCTGTACCGCCCTGCAGACTCCTCTTATGGCTCGTAACGGAATACTGATGTGTCTCGATGCTGCCCTTGTACGTGGCGTCGATAGTAGATCCGAGGAGCTCTTCGTGTTTCGCCGGGTGTGCGACCTCCTTCTCCCAACCCAGCGGCAGGTAAGCGGTCGAGACCACCTTGATAAAGTACATGTAGTTGAATGCCTTCTCGTCGGTGTGTTGATCGCTGTTGTCTAGCGGATTGACGTGGTGGGAAGTCCATCCCCAATGACCGCTTGCTCGATGCTTCTGCTGCACCTCTTGGACAACTGCATCGCTCAATTGGGGGCCGAAGCGGAGGTGGTGGATCCTGTGCGTGAATGTATGCGCGTACTCGTCCTTGAAGTAGTTCTCCAGATCGTGTACGTGCATGTTGCCGTTCGAGAAGGACTTTCCGGGTGCGATGTGGAAGTTTCCGACGACCTTGTTGACTCGGATACTGCCCTCGAGACGGCATCCTTCCTGGCGCTGTTGATCGAGGTGCTCGCTGTAGTGTTCGCGTTCGCATTGCTCTACGCCCTCGCCGCGACCAAAAGACCATGATATCGAGGCGTAGGCGTCACGCACTTCGTCGCAGGTGTTGCAGCAGCCGGCTTTGAGCCCGTTGGTTGGCGGGGGTGCGCCGTAGCAGTCGCCACAGTAGTCGGGGGCGAGATGTATGGCTTCATCTGCATGTCTGAAGCAGCTGTTAGCACCCGTTGCTACTCGCTTCGAGTTTGTATACTTACAGATCCAAAGCCTTGATCTCTAGGACCCGGCTGCCCTCCTTCTCCGAGCTCAACCGCACCTTGTTGATACCATGCGTCACGCCCATCTGCAGTTCCCCTGACACATCCATTACATCGAGCGTGACCAGCTCGCACGGCATCCGCGGGAAGGACACGTTCAAGCTGATCTCCATGCGCTCGCCTCGCCCCTTGTCCACCATCAATTCCGACCTGACTGTTACTCTCCTGTAGTCTGCCCACTCGCTCCACGTTAGCCAGAAGATAACCACCAGGCTGACTAACGTGACAATTCCGCCCGAGGTTGTGCGTACGCGCGCATCTTCGACCGTCTTGGTAAAGGCGTCGAGCCTCGTGAAACGCGATTTCGCGGGCATGTTGGCGGACCACCGCTGCAGGGTAGCTGAAACTGTAAAAGGTTCTACAATCGGTAGGAGGTTATACCGACGAGGTGCTCGCGTGTAGTATAATCTAAAGGTGAGGCTGCGGGGGTGAAGGGTGCTCTAGGGAGTTGCCTCGGGCTCGTGTCGACTTATAGGACCGAATCACTTAGATTGCAAAGCGATTGGCGCTGCTTTTGGAGGAAGAGCGGTAAGGAATGGAAATTAGCACTTTGAGTGCCAAAGCCGCAATATCATTATACAGGGAAGCAAGATAACGCGTCGACGTTGCGACGCTTTGGCTGAAACTAAAGGACAACTATGCGACAGCTCGGAGTGCTGCGGGGCGCTAGCGTGCATCCGGCAGGCGCGCATGTCCGCACGTGGCGGGCACTACCCCACGAACACGCTTCTAGACACGGGAAGATCAACAGCATAGAAGCAGAATTGTAGTATTCGTATCAAGTCAAGTCAAGAGTGAACTGAATGAACTGGAATAATAGCTCTAGATCTACTGAAGTCGATCAGCACTCGCTGTGGTGCTATGCGAACACAACCCCAAACGACATGTACGGTGTTCCCACGAAGAATCGCCCAACCCATTACTGAGCAAGCACATTCCTCAGCATGCTGTTAAACCCATCACTGAGCTTGTAGAGCTCCACGATCGGTGGTTTCTTCGGTTCTCCAGCCTTTCTCCTGAGCTTCTCAGCAGCGCGAGCCCGGTTCTTGCGCTCGGCTTCGATGGGGTCTGCAACGTCTGCATCGTCCATGTCTTCAGAGTTCTCCGAGTCACTGGCGTCGTCGTCAAGTTCTAAGTCCTGGAGGTCGAGCTGCTATGACGTTAGTATTATGTATGAGCCAAGCAATGGAAAGAAGCGCAACGTACCGCATTGAGTCCAAAATCACTTGACTTGAACCCAGCCATACCTCCCATCAGCGGATCCGGCTCATCGCCACCACTCGCCATCTTCTGCCTTGTCTTATCTGAGTGCCACTTCTTCCTCGCCATCTGCCACTTGATCAGATTGTTGATCTCTCGGATTGCCTTGTTCTTGTCGATAATATTCGAGTCCATGCCACCCTGGAACAGTGCGTTCATATCGAGCTTGCCACCACCGCCTGGGCCATGACGCAAGAAGTCCAAAATGCCTTCCAACCAGCCCATGAGCTGATCGAAGAGACCATTGTCATGCTTGTGCACTTCATGGACAAACTTGTAGAAGTTGCCCTCGTGGCGGGCGCACAGGTCGATGAAGGCTTGTACCGTTTGGTTGGGATCTGCCGAGACTTCTTGCCGTTGGCAGGCTTCGATTGTCTTGATAGTGTCATCCGCGAACATGGCGAAGTCAGTGATGCTGTTGTATACGTTCGCAGACTTGTAAACGCGGACAAGGGGTTCGTAGAAGATGGTGAAAAGATCTCTGAAGAGTTGTAGGGTTGTGGGCTAGCATTGGGTTAGCTATGTTGTCTTCCTGACAAAGCGTCAGGCCGACTTACCTCTTCAATGATTTGAAGCATCATGAGCTTGTCTCGCTGTCTCAGGCAGAGCTTGAGGTATTGCTTCAAGTGCGCGAAGAGCTCGGCGCCTGATCGCATCTCCTTTTCAACCCGAGCGGACGCGGCCGCGTCAGTAGCTGTGCTGAGGTTGCTGCGGCTGCTAGCTTTTCTGCTCAGGCGACTCGATCTCACATTTTCGACCGCGTTGTTCCAGGCAACGTAGGCATTGAACACTTTCTCGACTTGTTGTGAACTCAGTTCCGGTTTGAAGAGATCCGAGCGCAGTATGGTCACCACCACATCGACATTGTCGCTTAAAGCCTCCTGCCGTATTATCTCCTTCACGTCTTCTTCTGCCTGAACATATGCTTTGATCTTGTCGCATAGTACATCGTCTTTGATCCTTGTTGACCCTAGGCTGTCGATTGTCTTTTGCACAGAGTTGACGCCGTCGTTGATGGCCATGCCGAAAATGCGCTGGAGTAGTGACCGGGCACCGAACGGCTGCGCAAGGAAGAGGTCCAAAACTCCGCTCATCACCGCGGCGGGGTTGGCTATCCTGATGACGTTCTTGAGTACGCCGTAGGGGACGAGGGAATGTATCCGCTTCGCTTGTGCAAAAAGCTCGGGCGAATTGTCTTCTGCAAGGAACAGGTGGTAGATGGTAGCAGCGACCTCTATCCGTAACCATTCCGCAAACTTCTGGTACTCGGGCTTGAGTTCTCTGATGGTGTTCTTGATTCGGATCTCTTGGAAAAGATGCGAGAGACCATTGCTCTCCACGATTTCTCTCCTGAACTTCTCCATGTGGATATCAAGCTCTGCTGCTCGTTTCCGCGCGACTTCGTAGAACTGTTTCTGCTCTTCTATCCGCTTGTTGTCCATGTCTTCTCGCCTTTCGATGTCCTCCATCTCTTCTTCGTTCACTTCTATGGGATCGCGTGTAAGAAACTCGGCCATAGCATGCGATTGCGCGATTCGCTCGTTGTTAAGGAATGATCGAAGGAAAGCGCGAAGCGACACACGTTGCTCCTCTCGATATAGCTTCCGTGGTGATTTATATGTGAAATTGTCTCCTGATGCCCGTGGGGAACGGCCCTTTCCTAATGACGACTGCGAAACGTTTTTCTTGTGGCCAGCACCAAAGATGTAGCCACGCAGACCACCACCGCCGCTACTATGCTCGTAAGGTTCCGGCGCAGGTCCCTGAGTAGAACCTGATGAGATAGAGCTGACATCGTCGTCATCTGCGCTTGCCTGCAGAAGCCCATCCTTTTTGTTCTTCCTGGGCAATGGTGCGAGCACTTTGCCCGGAAGCTCGACGCGTATCCGCTTGTGGAGCTGGACGAAGTCTGCGTACCGGCGACCAATGTAGATGTCTTTGTCTCCACCTTGCTTGACTCGGATGATGTACTCCTGCAGTTGTCACGTTAGAGTGTACCCTCGTAGACGTGGTATAGTACTTACCGCATGTGTGTGATAGCGCAGATGCTTCTTCACCGATGTGGTTCTGACGCCGGAGACGTTGACATCCCAGCCATTGATGAAGTGTCCGCTCGGCGCATTCATCGTAAGACCCTTCTCGTTCGCCTGGCGATCTACGATTTCCATCTCTGCGAAGCGTATCCTTTCCTCGTACCCAGACGCAGTGGGGATGCCAGAGACCATCATGAGCTCGACCAGCTTGTGTGCTTTCAGCGCCAGCTTTCTGCGCTTGGTCTCCTCCAGTCGGTCTTCTGACGACGAGATGTCTTTGCTCGCGAAGGACTCCAGGAACTATGAGCACCTTGGTTAACCTCAGCCCCCACCAGTAGGATCCCATCTAACGTACAACTTGGAGCTTATCTTGCCAAAACTCCTTCTCCTTGGCCTTGTCGAGGAACGGGAAGTTTCGCACATGGTGCACGAATATGTAGCGGAGGAGGGGCAGCTCCGAGTCTTCTGGCGCAACCTCGCCCGCGTCTGAGCGGAAAGGTGCGCCGAAGCGTCGCAGGGCAGTGGGTGAGGAGAGCTCGGATATCTCGTACTTGGTCTGCTCGGATATCAGTTCGCGCTTGAGGTCTGCGCAACAGTCAGTGCCGCCATGGAGTCGTGGTGATGTTGCGCCGCTTACAATGCTCTTGCTTCCCTGTCAGGATGGATCCCTCCGGCGGCATCGACATGACGGAGAACTTGGAGTAGGTCGTATCATTGCGTGGAGCCGCTGGCCGCGCGGTCGGCTCGCCGAAATTCTGGACTGAGGGCTGCGGGTTCATCGTGGGCTCGGTCGCGCCGTTGAGCTGGATAGCAGGCGGGCTGCCGGCGGGCATGCTGAATTAATGGCCACGACGGAGATGCAAGCTAGGGGGCCGCGACCCGGAAGACGCAGGACAGGCGTAGGAACTAGCTATCGAAAGCTGCCACTAGGTCCCTGCAGGATAGAGTCGACGCGTGGTGTGTGACGCCGTGTGTGGCTGCACACGAGGCTGTGAGGCGCAGGTGGAGATGCGGGAGAAACACCCGAAACGAGGATGACAATGGCACTGCACCGCCCAGTTCGCTGCCCAGAGACGATAGATGCAGTGCTTGACAGCGCTGAAGTCCGGGTCGCGCCTCAACGATTGTGACTTGTGGTTGCGTCACTCGGCCTTAGCTCGCGCACCGCAAGCCTGACGTGTGGTCATCTGCGTACCACTCTCCAAGAACAGACAAAGGAATGTACGGCATCTCGAGTGCTTGGCTACATATGACTTCTGTTTATCTGACTTCCAAGGTTGCTTCACGTTCCGACTCATGGATAGCTCCCCAGGGGCACAACAGATGCCCCTCATCGACCTCGACATCACTTGGCGCCATGCGTGGCTTGTCTTTAGCAACTCGAAACCCTCAGCATTCCACCATCCACACCGTGCCGAGCAAGAACCGCGTTTTTAACCTGCATTGCTTTTCATCTACCTAACCAAGTAAAATATATAAAATACATGCCATCCACAGGACATGAAGTATCGAAATGCCGATAAATGTTCTGAGACAACCCTCCAGACACCGTCGACTCGCATCCCTTTCCGAAGCAGATTACCAGGACAAGCAGGTACAGTCTTACATGAAAGGAGAAGATAAAATAAATCAGCCCACCCGAACGCCTGCTTATGACTAGATTACAGTTATGCCTGGCAGAGAGCACCCAGCGAACAGATGACTACGCCTAGTAGTTGAGTTCGCCACTGCCACCACCGCCTACAGCATCCAGATCCTCATAGCTCTTGATGGACCGGCCTTGCACAGACTGAACAGGACCAGGGCCACCCTCGCCGTAACGCTGAGGACCTTGGCGACTACCACGCGGGGGAGGGGTCAAACGGCCACCGACAGTACCGTTGGGTCGGATACGGCCATCCCGGGGCTGCCTGTCATAAGGTCCGGTGCGGTTGTTGAAGCGATGGCCGCCTCGTCGCATCGGTCCGGCACGGTCATCGTGGGCAGCACTGGGATCCCAGTTGCCGCCCATAGCAGGGTTGAACATGCCGAGACTCATACCATTCTGCATCCCGTTGTTGGCTGACATGGCCATGTTCATGTTGGCCAGGTTGAATCCTCGAGGTGTACCGGTGGCCTGGACATGGTTACCCATGGGAAAGTGGCCGTTGCTGTTGGCATCGCTACGGGAGGGAGCGATGTGGGCAGGGTCGACGACGTAGCTGTTAACAAGTCGGAGCTGTGATGTTGTTAGTACATGAACCCCTCAATAATGATGCAGAGACACTTACATCTTTCTGCAACTTCTCAAGCCACTCAGGATGACGCTTCTCAGTGTGCTTGCGCCAGAAATTCTGTCCCTTGAACAACTTCGAACACTCTGGAACCTTGCAGCGCCACTTGGACTCATCCTCCTGCTTGACGTAACGGGAGAGCTCATCTTCTATAGCCTCTTCCAACGGTTTACCACCCAGCTTCCGAATGTCGACGTTCTCGGGCTCAAGCAGCTGGAGAAGCTTCTCCTCATATGTCTTAACCCAGTTGAAGGCTCGCTGAAGCTGCTGTTGGTTCTTGGTGCTCAGTCGCAGAGGCTTCCTCTCTTGCACTGGGCTTCCCTCACCGTTCTCAGCATCACTAGAAGACTCTTGCTTCCTGTAGGGGAACAATTCTCCAGAGGCCGTGGCCCTTGCCGTCGCCTTTGCGGCAGTCGTCAGACTAGCACGAGGACGACGAAGATGGCCGCCTGCACACTTGCGGATCAGCTCGTGGACCGAGTCGCTCTCGAAGACGCAGAAGAAACAGAAGTTGTGCACTCGTCTCAGGTACTCGATGAGGAGGTCGAGCTTCTTCTTCTTGGCTAAGAGCTCTTCGTCGTCGACTTCGTCATCGTATGCACCCTCGTCGTCTTCCATGGTGTCATCCTCGCCCTCTTCCAGGTCTTCAGGATCACGCTCCTTTTTGACAGGAGCTGGAGCATTTGCCGGGGGCTGGAGCCAACCTTTAGAGCGGAGATCCTCAACTCGCTGCTCGACTTTGCCGACACCATCGACGTTTCCAAACTCTTCTACGTGCTGTTCCCTGAGGTCGTAGTCCAGTTTTCTAACGAGCCGCTCAGCTAGCTCCAGGTCGCGCTCAATCCTCTCAGGGGCAGAGAATAAGTCCCAAAGTGCCTTCTTACGTGGTGCAGCAGGCGGCTCGTGGATACCAACGTGGCAGGTAAAGTTGCCGCGCACTTCATCCATGACAGTCTTGCCATTGAGAGCTTCGAGAGCCTTAAGTGCGGTAGTCGGAGGGCTCTGGGTGGGTTCAGGCTTCTCATCGACAGCACCCTCTTCAGCATCATCATCACGCTCGTCGCCACGGTCATCAACGACCATGGGCTGCTCGTCGCTCGGGTGGAGAATGACCCAGCCAATGCGGTGACACTTCTTGAGTGGGTTGGGATCGCTCATGCTGAGCCACTTGAAGCCGCCAGGGCCCTCTCCCAAGTGCTCCTTGCAGAACTCCTCAACCTTCTCGCGGTTGACAGTGGGTGCGATCGTCTTGATGAGCAGCGTAGGCTGGAATGCAGTCTCGTCCCGTATCTCGCCGCCTTTGCAGGGCAACAGATCACCGACACCCAAGACCTCGTTGGCAGCTGTGGTTTCGCCCTCCTCTTTCTCAACGATTCCACCAGCGCCGTTCGATTCGTTCTTGTATATGCCCTCGAGCGTGAACTCATCAAAGTATCCCTCCTCAATCTGGCGCTCCCATTCAGCATAGATACCAAGGCGATATTGGCGAAGCTTCTCCTTGAAGGCAAGGTCGTAGTCCGGGTCGTAACGCTCCTTGAACCACTCCTCTCCCTTGTGCTTTTCAACGAAGGTTTTCGCCATTTGCACCTGAAGCTTCTCCTTGTATTCATCGTATGCGGCTTGGATATGTTCACGCTCTTTGCCTCGCTCTTCCCGAGCTTCGCGCTCACCCTTAAGCGCCGACTTGCGACCGCCGTTCTTTGCGCGCTCCTTCTCCTCCTTCATGACTTGCTCCACGCGCCACCACTCGGCAAAGTAGTTGAAGCCAACTTGGTACTCGAGGTGCATGGGGTTGTGCACTGGATTCGTCGTGAAGGTTGGCGCGAAATTGTCTTGCCCGGGCACATAGCGATCTATGCCAGCTTGCAGCGGGGGAGGGGACGAGCGCCGTCGGTTTCCCTCGCGGCGTGGGTTGTCATAGTCGCGAGCGCGATCAGGCTGGTATCGGTCGATGCCTTGGGGCGAGCGCGAGCGCCGTCTGGCGGCCCTACGATCTCCGGAGCCTGTGAAGCGCATGTTAGTGTTTGGGTGGAGAGGTAGACGTGATCGAGAAATCGGAAGATGACGCAATCTACGCGCCGGAGACTGCTAGCGAGAGACGGCTTACCTGGTGAACGCCGTCGGTAGGAATCCGTCGGCGGCCTAGAGTCCTCGCGGGTGCTACTGCCAGCCATCAGCATCCTTCTTTAGGCAATGACGCGAGCGATACATACGCGTACGATTCCATGGCTGCAGATGCGATGGTCTAAGCTCAGATAAGCTCTTTGTGATGTATGGATGTCGAATAATGTGAGGCCGAGAGTGCTGATGTTCACGAGGTTCGCAGGCGCGGTGGATCGATCATCGGCGCAACACGTGTAGACTGTGCTTGCTCGAACGCGCAATCTCGCCAGGAGGATGCGGTGGGTGGTAGTCGACGCTCGGGAGGCAATCGGGCCGGGTAGCTGTTTGCCATGATAGCTCGGTCAGAGAGAGGACAGATAAAAGACAAGATGACGTAGAAGGGACGCAGTTAGTCACGAGGAAGAGGCAGTGAGGAATGAACAAGAAGAAGATGCGCCCGATGCGATTGAGCGCACGCGAACAGCACCGCAAGAAGGGAACGTGGAGCTGAGGGTGGCCGGGGCGCAGGCCACGCAGTCAAAGCTATGCGAGCTATCGAGATAGCTGTACAAGAGGGGAAAGGGGTACGAGCAACGGGCAGCAGGAAGGACAAGAAGCGGGTGCACTCACGATGTGCTAAAGCGTCTCCCGGGCAGAACGATGCCGGTGGAGGTGGAGATGAAGGAAGAAGGATGAGGTTGGTCGCGACGGCGGGAGAAGCCCGAAGGCAGCTGAAACAAGGCTAGCGGGCTACGGAACGACGGCAGGTGGACCATCGTTCGACGCGTGCGCTCGTGAAGGATCGAGGTGTGATTGGCGGATCGGCTCTTACGTACACGCGGAAAACATCACGACATTCGTCTTCGTCTTCTTTTTCCGTTGACTTCGTGATATTGAGCTGTTGCACACCCCAAACATGACGACCTACATCCCCTCCCTCACCCTTCCCAGCTTTGCCTTTGAGAACCCAGCAGTAGCCATTCTGCTACCCGTGCTCTGCGGTACGGCTACTGGGTTCGCAATGAGCCGTGAGTGTGAGGGCAGGCACAAATACGGATCTATCTAATATATACATAGCAAGCGTCTCTCAGACTGCATACCGCAAGCTGAAGCAACCTCCGCTGCATCCGCCTGGCTACGTCTTCGGTCCAGTATGGACGGCACTCTATGCTACCATGGGCTATACAGCGTATCGAGCATACACCACCGGAGCATCGTCTATGAACCCTAACACTGTTGCCCTTGCCAAGGTATGCAATCATACATTGGCATATGCTCCCGCCACGTCTAATGTGTTACAGCATGGAGCTACTCTCTACACCATCCAACTCGCGCTGAACCTTGTCTGGACGCCTCTTTACTTTGGCCTAGGGCGACCTATTCCTGCGACAGTCGACATCCTTGCCCTCGGAGGCACGCTTGCTTGCCTCGTCAACATCTGGGGACAAGTTGACCCTGTCTGCGGCTGGCTGCTCGCCCCATATCTGGGCTGGGTCAGCTTCGCTACCTATCTTTGCGTGAGTATATCCCGTCAATGATGTGAAAGCATGATGGACTGACGATAGAATCAGGTCGGCTCTGGCTATCTTAACAACTGGGACTTCAGATCCGCCATGAAGAAGGACTAGAGGAGCTCATGGAAGTGAGTGGTCGACGCGGATGAAGATGTCGTTGATATGGGGCCATATGCTGTTGTGTTCCAGCACAGGTCTCAAAACGGGATAGTAGACCCTTAAGGTAGCCGCGGGCGTTCTAGCTTTCATAGCAACCCCGCAGTATCTCCACTTTCACAAGCACTTGTCTCTTCACGTTTGACACTCACTCTTTCTTTGACAACTCCACAACCTGGAGTCAACCCGCAAGTCTGGATACACACGACAAGATCACGATGAACACACCCGATGTCTGCGCGGCCATGTAAGTGCAACAAACGCTGTATAGTACTATCCACACCGCTCACACCGCAAAGTTTGAGAAATCAACAACAATCTCCTCTTCTCCGCCTCCCAGCAGAACTCCGCAACGACATCTACGAGTACGTCCTAGGTGGAAATCGGGTTCTCCTTATTCACGAAGTAAGCGTCCTCCGTCGCCGAGAAAATGTGACTACATTCTACTGGTCCGGCCCAACATCGCTGCCTAGGGCTTGGCCTCAACTTCAAAACTTGTTGGCCTTGACTGAGTCTCATGACAAGTTCATTTTGAGACTCACGTCTTCCCTTCATGTTTAATGAGTTCAGAGGTTACTCAACGTGTCTATTGCCTATCTTCTCCAAGCTCTTTGATCGCGATCAAGGTTGTGCGGATTACCATGCTCAAGATACAACTCCACAGTCGATCATGTCTATACTCTTCTACAAACACTGCAGATGCTTATCGGGTTGGAGCGGGTTGTTATACAGTTCATCGACTTTCGCAGAAGAGGCACCTGGGCGGTGTCACCACGAGAGGAAGAGGTGCTTCTAATGGTGGCGCAGACGGTTGGAACCCATAACGGTGTCAAAGTACAGGTAGAGCATTGTAATATCGAGTGGTAATCAAACTGGTTACTCTATCGCACGATACGGCAAACGGAGAAGTGCCTCAAGGGACCGCCCGGGCTCATACTGGAAGGATGAATTGCGAGCTATTCGTCACACGTTTGCAGGAACCATGACTATGCGATGCTAGAAAGCTTATCTCCTATATTTCCCTCTGCTACTTTTTTCAACATCCGATGATTATTGAACTCCGCTACACAATCTGATCGTTATGTTCGCCCCACCTCGTGGCCGACCGTTTTCCGCATTCACTGCGGGCCGCTCCTTCCTTCTTTATAAGAATTTCCGTTTGTCCCGCCCCAAATACACAACAACTCGAGACCTCGCCGTCTCGCACGTCGCACCCTCACCGCCGCAACCTCGCAACCTCACCAGGATCCGGACGGAAACCCCAGGAAACCCCTACTAATACACGCTCTCCAGGCATGGCGCAGGCGGACTTGCCCAGCTCCCAAATCACGAGCGTGCAAGATTTCATGTAAGCAGTGTTTGTTAATTGCCTCCAACCTACTAACACAGTACAGCTCCCTTCGAAACCGGCGCGAGTCACCGCTCGTCCGCGTTCCCGCCGAGATCAGGAACAAGATATACGGATACGCTCTCGGCGGTCTTGAATTCCACATCAAGCGCAGCGATCATGAGGGCAAGTGGTTCCGTGCCAAGCGGCTCGCCATCGCCACGAGGCCGATTGATGCAGACCGACAGGAGCTTCCGAAGTTTGACCCAGAGCTTCTCGCCTTGACAGCCACCTGCCGCCAGATCTACATCGAGACGAAGCTGCTCCCGCTTGCGGCCAACGAGTTCATCGGGTCACTCAACTACCTGAAGTCCCTTGTCTCCGGCTGCATCATCGACAGCACACGTCTGCTTTTCATCGAGAAGTTACGCATTTATGTAACAGACACGGAGATCGAAGACGAAGACGGCGAGTACCAAATCAGGCGGTCGTTAACGAACTTGTTGCTGGTTCTTTGCGGGATGACGGGCCTCAAGCGTGTTACCTTGGAGTGGACTGGAAAGGAGTTTGTTGCTACTAGCTCGGACTTCATCCTCGACTTGCTTTTTCAGGAGGGTGAAAGAGTCTTCGGGGGCGCCAACCAGGTCAAGGTCGTGGTGGTGAGTGACCAGAATTGAGTAGGGGAAGGAGGCATGCGGGTGAGTTCTCGCAGCACAGGTGGGCCATAAGACCGGACCCGGACAGCTACACAGGTCTGAAATCAACGTTCAAGACGCAGTCAAGTACCCTGTATTCATCGTTCACTGCCAAGTAATGGCGTTCCTTCCCTTTGTCGATGTACGATATAGCCCGACGCACCATTATCCCCTTCACGCTCACCGCGTAATCGTGCACCGAATACATCCCAACCCCTTCTAATCACCTCAAAAAAACTTCGAATCATGACAAACCTGAACAAGATGAAACAAGCTATCGTAATTCTTGGAGAGCAGAACACGGCATCGATGCCGCTTGCACGAGACAGCAGGATTGAGCTCGACACCTCACGCTTCATTACCACCATCGCTACAAATCATAATCCTGCCGGTGAACCAAGCCATCCCCATTCCTCCGCGCAAACCGCCTTCGCCCTCAACAAAGTTTGCCGTCAGATCTACAACGAGACAAAGCATCTTCTCTCAGCCTCGTACAGCCTCGATAGCTTCCTGTGCTATCTTCTCGACAGCCCTGAGATCTGCACAATCACGGAGGTGCGCATGCTTATGCAGTTCCGTAACAGGAAAGACCATCGGGCCTCATGTCGTTCGCCTTCGGCAGCCCTTTCACGATATGTTGCATGTTTGGCAAGACCTGGAGGGGGTTGGAGCGTCTGGTGGTTGAATAGGATGATGCGGGTAGGCATATGAGGGTTGAGATGGTGGCTTGTTAAAGTGTGGAGGGAGAAGATTGGTGCTTGGGATGTGCTCTGCCTGTTTTGTACGTGGTTGAGAACGCCTGAGCGTGGAGGGTATATGGCGTTACAATAGAGAGATCTGAGGGAGGTTCTATATCGGTCTGGGGGACTTCCGGCCCACGAGCGACATGACAGTTCAAAAATGGATCAGCGAAAGCTTTGGCTGACAGGCAGTCGCTTTTTTTTTGGACTGTATTGTATACCGCCCCTTACCGTGTCTGGGTCATACCTCGTTATCTTTACTTATTAGGTCTCACTTACCATACTTCAAGGCTATAGACTTCTACATCCCACTTATTCCCTCACATCAAACATCAAACTTAAAATCCTGCTAAGAACATGAAACCCAACATCACAAGATAAGGACCAGACTTGTCAACAATCAAGCCAATCAAGCCTCAGCCTCCGGCTTGACTTGAGGCTTGAACATGGTGTGAGAGGCTTGATTGAATGACTTGATTGCGGTGTTTTTGATGGCTTGGCTTGAGGCTTGATCAAAGACTTGATTGATTTGGTTACAAATTGTTTGCCTATACTACGGTAATTATTCGTTCTCATGGAGCCTAGTTTTTAGATGTTCCTCAGTGTGACCTTTGGAGAAACCTTGAGAAGGTTCTTGAACCACCATGGCTGCGTGTCGCCAGATGTATGCCGAAACAAAGTTCCTCCCGTTTATCGTCAACAAGTTCAAGGGCTACCCGAAGCATGCTATCAATGTCCTGGGTGCGAGTCGTGTCTTACGGTTGAGCAGGTGAACGCTGTGTCGAGTGTGCGGCTTTATGTGGATGCGTTTGGGATTTACAGGGACGGTCCTGTTCCCGGGTGTGGACTTAGAGGCTGGTTTATAGGGATGCTAGAGGAGTTGGGGATGCTTTGTAGGGGGCTTGGAAAGTTTACGCTACTTTGGTGTGATGGGAAGGTGGAGGATCTGTTGGAGGGGTTGAGAAAGGCGGCTGTGCGAGAGTTTGAGACGGTGGGCAGGGGGCATGTTGAGGTTTGGGTGGAGTATTGGTCGTGATGACACAGGATTGAGCTGAAGAGAAGGGATGAGGGCTGTGAGAAAAAAGGATAGGTGGTGATAGAGAGACTGGGAATTGGGAAGACTGGGCGTGGAATGACATAAGAACATCGGACATTTTTGTTCCCGGCCATTCTAGCGCAACTATGTTTTATTTTTTTTTTTTTTTTTTTGAAATGTGTATTCCTTCCCCGGCTTGTAGAGTAGGTTGATTGAGATAGGGGGATGGAATGAGAGATTGCGGCGAGAGTTGGATTTATGACTGTGGGCTTCAACTGACTGGCACTGGACAGGAGCTCTCGAACAAACATGTAGATAGAGATGAGGGCCGATGTATGACATGATATGAACAAGAAAAGAATCTTTTCCTCAAAGCTCAACACGGGTATATACAAACAGAACCGCTTGAACCCAACCACCAATCATGAAGTAATCTCAAGTTCCCCAAAAGCGCCATGCTATACAAAAGCAACGCTCAAACGCTCAAAAGGCGGTCGCGAAAGGGGGGTAATAAGAAAGCAGGCAACAACAAAAAGAAAACCGACATCTCCAAGTACTCCAAACCCAAACACCTCATCATACAAACATGAAGTTTTCCAGTTCGCGCCATTCTCTAACGTCAAAAGAATGTAAAAAAAACATCGCCGTAACTCAAACGTGTCATGGATCAATCAATCAATCAAATCAACCACTCTCCAACATCTGCCTAATCTTCTCGTAGAAGCTCGCAGGATAATTCCGTATCTCATCATCCGTGGGGGCAGATTTACTCGGATCCCTAAAGCGATCTGCAACCCTCTGGATGATTTGGCCAAGCAGTTCCTGCGGTATCCTCAAAGATTCACCGCCATCCGGGTACAGAAACGGATCTCTCTCGTCGAGCAGCTGGCTAACATTCGGTCGGCGCGACGGGTCGCGTTGCAAGCAGCGTCTCATCGTTGCCTTCAGGCCAGGCGGTACACGTACCCCGCCGACACCGAGGTCAGGGAAATCGATGTTGTGGTTGCGGTTGACAATGGCGTAGACGCGCGCCATTTGGTTGGGGATGTGGGCAAAGGGCGGGCTACCGTAGACCATTTGGTACAAGATGCAGCCGAGACCCCAGACGTCGGATGGCTTGCCGAGGGCCATGTCTTTCGATCCGATGCCGTTTGATAACTTTCCTTGGGCTCCGCCGGCAGAATCTTCGAGAGATTCTGGAGACATGTAGTTGGGGGTGCCGATGTGCGAGTCGCGGTGGACGTTCACGGTGTGGTCGACTTCGATAGCGTTGGCGATGCCGAAGTCGATGAGCTTTAAGCGGCCGGAAGTG
Source organism: Clathrospora elynae (assembly GCA_010015635.1). Classification (NCBI taxonomy): domain Eukaryota; kingdom Fungi; phylum Ascomycota; class Dothideomycetes; order Pleosporales; family Diademaceae; genus Clathrospora; species Clathrospora elynae. The sequence goes on from ML976004.1 coordinate 157,211, forward strand.
AGTAGGAAATTTGCAGGTTTCAGATCAGAATGAACAATGTCGTGGTCGTGGACGGCGCCGACGCACTCGAGCATTTCTTTCCAGTAGTAGCGGGTAAAACTGAGGTCTAGCTTGCCGTCGCCATCTGCAGGATCGAGCTTCATTCGTATTATGCGTGCCAGATCTGATTCTCCGATCTCCATGAGCTGTCTGACGTTAGCTATGTTCCCAACAACATGTAATTGACATGGTTTAGGAAAATATAGACGTACCACACTGAGGACCTGCCGTTGCTCGTCGACCTCCCAGTCATAAAGTCGTACGACTCTGTCGACGTTCTTCAGTTTTTGCAACAGATCGATCTCGCCCTTGTAGCCTCGCACAGCTGCCTCATCCGCATCTTCAAGTTTGACTCTCTTTAGCGCCAGCATCTTGAAGTTTTCCGCCATGACGCGATACACGGCTGAACTACCGCCCCTGCCAATCCGATCCATCTGCGAGTATTGCTTCCCGTTGACTGACAGTGTGCTCCTCTTCTTCCGTTCTCGTGTCTTCGTAGTGGAAGCTCCAGCGGCAGCAGTAGCCGTTTCCAGCACAGACATCTTCGGGGGGGGCGGCGGTGGGGCTGGTCTACGTGGTGTATTCGCGCTTATTGGCTGTAGTGGTATAGGCTTCTCTTGCTGCTGTGATGACCTCTGGATGGGCGACTGATGCTGCGGTGGCGGTTGCATGTTGCGATCCGCTGCGACCTTCATGACGGATCCGGTGACCTTCAAGACGGAATCCGGGACGTTCTCGGGTTGGACTTTGACGACCGAGGTGGGCAAATTCTCCTGGTCTTGCGAGGGCGGATGCTCCTCTTCGCCCTGAGGCGTCCTTCGCAGCCGTCTCATTGGTGCACCCCGCAGCGGTACTCGTTTGATTCTTAGACTGGGCGCAGGCGTGACGGTATCTTGGCCCGGCGTGTTCGCGCCTGGGGAGTTGCGCGATATCCGCAGCTTCGGTTTCCTCTTTTCAGGCGAGCTGACATCGTTCTGCGCGAGGAGAGCCGTCGTCAAGGCGCTGAGCTTCATGGGCTGCGGGATCTCGTCGTCGGAGCTATCGCCAATGTTGATGTTCTGCATCATGGGCGCGTCCGCCGAGAAGCCTTGCGACTGCCCCAGCACCGAGAGCGGTGAGTCTCGTCGGGGCCGTATCGTCGAGTGCGCGCGCATGCGCCCATACGAGGAGCCGCCCAAGGGCGTGGGAGAAGCGGTCGCCATTCGAGTGTCGCGGCGCGTCGCTATATCCGGCGGCGTCGAATTGTGTGGATAGCGATTGTTGGCTGGCGTGTTAGTTGCGCATACATAAGGCGCCGAGGGAAGGCGGGTGCGCGTCGTAGGGATGCTGGTAGTGGGTGGTTCTGAAGTTGACACACACAGCGCGGCAAGCCGATCCTGGTTCTCGCGTGGTCGCGTTGCCGGGCAACTGCGGCCGGAGAGTAAACAAACACGGCCGAGGTAGGCATGAGAACTCGGCCATATTATCTTGGATGCTAGCCTAGGAAAATGCTGCCCATACAGCGACCAAGTGTTTACATTTGCACTATTAGATCAATCGCGGTCTTCACATTGTTCTTTAGGTGTTTCAAGATAGGTTACAATGAAGGATGAACATGGTGTTGCCCATTCTATCCTCCATATGTAAAAAAACTGCAACCGACGCCTTGGCCTGTGTAAGGCAGAATGTAGTGATATAGGCGCCGCTCAGATCAATGCGTTCGTCTCTTGTCGAGATTGCACAATCCGAGTTGAAGTGGGTGCTGAGTAGCCTGCGCATGCAAAAGGGCGTAAAGACTTGCGTATCGCGAAAGCTGAATAAGGCGAGATGGACGAGTTTGGGAGCTCAGTGTTGTGAACAAATGCACGTGCTCCGTCTTGGTTGACCATCGTTCTTTGTCTTCCCAAATTCGCCGCGCCCGTCAGCGCAACGCTAGGTCAAGCATGACTGTGTGTAGACAAAGGGATAGTACTCGTCGCTATTTTCATTGCCTTCCACACATCATCACTTACACTCTCCGTTGCCCGTCCCACATCACTCATCATGGGGCACCTCGTGGAGGACTACTACGACATGTCCTTCGAGTTGTTGCCTAGAGCAAACTTTGCCGGTTGCCCTACGAGTGACATCAGTATGCCCTACATAAAGTCAGACGTGCAGAGCCGTAGGCTGCCGAAGCGCGACGACAATCCAGACGACGTGGGCTCAGCAGGAAGGCAGAGGATCTACTTGCCTGGAGCGATCGTTTTGGAGCAGCATCCAGATATACTTCGCAAAGACTCAGTCGCTGGCATGAATCCTTCCGCTATCGATCCCGACCTGGACTCCAAGGGAAATAGCATCTCCGATATGATGGGGCGAGAGAGCTTAGTCGTGTTCTTCGAGGACTTCGTTGTTGCACAGGTCACGGAAGCCACCCTGGACCAATACTGGCTCCGCGAAAGCCGTAACAGCCACAACGACGACTACGACGGTAATTGCGACGACGTTGTTGACGTTTTTGACATCGCAGCCACGCAGAAACCGAGCGTGTCAAATGAAGAAGCGACGGTGCCGAAGGCCCGTTGTGGATATGAAGGTCCTCACGAATCAAAGTTCTTATTTTCCTCGGCGTCGCGGAACAGGCTGAGAGAAATGCTATCCCCAGGCCTACCCGGTTCATTCAAGTCCCCTGCAAGCAAGTAGGGGACCGCATGCGGAAGGATCGAGATCGAGTTGGAAGCGATAGAATCGAACCAAATTAAACCTCGGGAAATGAACGTTTTCGTGAGACAGAAATGGGATCTAGTTCGCAAAGTATGATTGCGATGAGTTGCAACTATGACGACCAGCCTGCCTGGACTCGCCCTCTCATCAAGTGCCCAGGTGCAATGAGGGCGTCGAAGGCTGATGCACGACCCGTTAGTCCTTGTAGATGACGACCCTGTTTGCCTGGCAGAGTCACATCGCGCACGAAGAGGGACGATAGCGCAACGCAAAAGTAAGAATGTGTGGACGCCGCCGCTGCCACTGACAGCACAAGAAGCCGGATGCGAAAAGATGCATGGAAGCTGTTGGTCCTTCGCCGAGTGTGGGCTCACGATAGGGTAGACCCCAGCGCCAAGGATACTGGGGTCGGCCCACGCGCTGCCGTGACCAAAAGTGAGGCAGCGAATTGCATTAACCGTCGCGCCGTTTCGTCCAATCACATATCAGACGAGAGACTCCAATCGTCCGCCTGTATTGCCCTTTCGAGCCCAATTCGGCCCTTCGTCCACCGCTCAGCGCGGGCCGCAGTCGTCAGCCGTCCTCTGACACGAGCCAGCGCATCGCCCGCAACCAGGTGCCCAGGTGGTGCTAAAAGCCCGACCTCCCCCGCTCTCGCAACTTATTGACCGCCTCGCTATTCTGACAGCTCCCAATTCGCATTCTTCTCGACAATCAGTGTTCACCATACTGTAAGACATCCTGCAGAATAACCATTCCATTGTCCGTTGATGCTGACCACCGTCATCGCCCAGCTTGCTCAGCACCACCATTTTTACCATCCTACCCCCGACGTCATGGCTTCGACTCTCCCCAATAGTAGTAGTGCCTACCTCCATATACTCGAACAGGCCAAGCAAAACTTCTGGAACAGCAATGCCAACCTCTCAGAGGAGCAGCGACAGGAATTCTGGTTACAGGCCGCCTTCAACTCGACGCAGCCTTCCATGGTCCACCAAACACCACGGTCGATGGCCTATACCTCACCAGATGTGACATATCTCCCAGTATGGAAACCAGTTTGGTCTACGCTCTCCTCTTCTAACACCTTCTAGACGTCCTGCCTGGGATTCATGGATCGCACTCGGTCAGCCCCCGTCATGCACCGCTCGACTTCTGCGACAAACATGGGGAACATCAGCCTTCAACGATCAACAACCGCGTTGCCTGATTGTCAATCCATGTCTCAGGAACCAACAAACGACTACGCGCTCTATTCGGACACCTCAATGCGAAGACAGCCGGCTCAACAGCTTCTCCCCGATCTGGCGTGCTACCCCAACGACAGCATGGTTGAGTACAGTCTTGACGACTACGTCAGCAACTGCATCGAGCGAGGCAGCTCGTCTACTGTTCCCCTCCCCATCCCCCAGCACCCCCAACAATTGCACATGCAACTGACACCCAACCTGCAGTGGAGTTCACCTTCGGATGTCTCCACACCCAGCACGCCGTCCACCGCTCTGATGACGCCTGTTACTCAAACTAGTAACATGAGTCGTCAGGGTAGTTACAACCCGCAGTTCTTTGATAACGTTCCCATGTTACGCGTTCAGTCTGATTCTTCTTGTATGCTTCCCATCCTCCCAGAGGATGGGGTTTTTCCTTATTCCTTTGATGTCGAGTCAAAACCCATCAGCGATCACGCTGGTGATTCTCAGTTGCTCAACTTCACTGGCTCTTCCAGTGAAGCTTTCCTTTCTCCTTGTTTACAATCTGTCTCTGCAAGTGCACACGCACTTGCTTCTTCCGAAAATGAACAGTCGTACCTGGTGGAGGATATGCGGAGGTCGGCATCGACATCATCCACCGAGAGTGACGCGAGCGAAGCGTCAGCACCTTACTCAACTTACTCTCGCCAATCGCAACGCGAACGAGAGGTTACGCAAGCAGCCTCTCGCAAGATTGCCCCCAAAACAAACCACCTCAATGAGACCGAGTCCGCGTTTTCAGATGCACAGTTGACAAGGATAAGGTCTGAGGATGGGTCCTCGAAAACTGTAGGTGTCTTATCTAAGACACCGTATGTGCGACCTCAACACCCGAAAATCAAGTGTGTCTACTGCAACGAACGGCCCGATGGCTTCCGCGGCACGCACGAGCTTGATCGTCATATTGCTCGTGCACATGCTGTAAGGAGGAAGGGCTACATCTGTGTAGATTCTTCAATGGACAAAAAGTTTCTCGCCAACTGTAAGCACTGCCGTAACAAAAAGGTATACGGTGCCTACTACAACGCTGCAGCGCATCTACGACGTGCGCACTTCCATCCCCGCAAGAGGGGCGGGAAGGGCAAGAACGGCGAGAAGCGTGGTGGTATCGGTGGTGGTGACCACCCTCCTATGGAACAACTCAAGACACATTGGATCAAAGAGGTGGAAGTCGTCGACAAGCGCTTGCCTCAGTCGCCTGATAGCGCTTCCGACGATGGGCCCGAACCCGCCGACGACTCTTTCGAACCGGCATACAACACCGATGTCACCGCTTCGTATCAACAACAACCGCAAATGCCATTGCCATTGCCAATGCAAAACCAAATTCCCATTGACGATAGTCAGTACATGGACTTTGGTATGAGTATGCATGCGAGTGAGCCCATGGTGTTTGACAACACCGCGTTCTTCAACCCCAACACCGCCGCCACGACCGATATGAATAACTTTCAGTTCGACGCGTATATGGGTCGCTGAGCCCATATACTGTTTTTGACTTCTTTCTCTGTCTTGTTTCTTCATGTACATAACGTTGGGCTGTTTGTGTTGGCGTTTCGATGAACTGTGACCACCAACCACCTCATTCGGGGCAGTTGCGGTAGGTCCGCATCGTGGAGCATGTGATATTATGTTTGCACATTTTTTTTGAGAGAAGCGTACGGGTTTCCCTATCGTACGCTGTGGATGTCTTCACTGTATTGCTCGCTTTTTTCATCACGGTCATCATCGTTTGATGGCGTTGTTTTATTGGATACTTCTCGTGTAACGCATCGCTTTCATTATTGTATAACGTTATGATGACTTTGTCCTTAGCTGTAGCTACTGGCTCCATGAATATTACATATCAACGTTGTAGTTTTGCTTGTTAATGATACGCCCGTCGTACTTTCCATGTCTTCCCCATGTACTCCTCGCGCCTTCCCCACAAACAGCTCAGAGGAATCATGCATTTCTATCTCCGCCACCATGTCCCGCCCACTCGACACGTGCGCTAGTCACCCCTTTACACAACGCAGAAAAAGCCTCACAGACCCAATATTTTCTTTCCCCCATTCTTCTCAGGTGTCGGAACCTTTGAGAACATTTGCAAAATGTGTTTGTTCTCGCCCTCTGTCTCCAGACAAGGGCCTTTGCCATGGCTCGCACAGCGCACGAATTGAATTATCTCCCCAACCCGAGCGCCTTCCCAAACCAGCTTTTTCAACCCCAAATAGCACCGACCATAGCTTATCAAACACCGCATCCCTTTCCATCAAACTCAAGCAAGTTAAAAAAAAAAAAAAAAAAAAAGAGGAAAGAGCAGCGTCAACATGTCGGGTCTCGGCACAACGGGCTACCGCATCAACGGAACGAATACTTTTTACTTCACCCCATACGATGGTGAGATAGTCACGGAACCCGTTCGACCGGCGCTATATCCACGCTACGAGCCGCTTCGCCAGAGCGTCAAGGCGGGCACAAAGTATAATGTGCGGGCTACGTACGCTGGGGATCCTGTATTGCGGAAGCAGAAGAAGAACAATAATCAATAGAGGGTGAGCAAAGAGCGGACAGCACAGGCACGGGGGGTTGTTGCAGTTTAGGAAGGGGGTAGGAGTATTGAAAGTGGCGAGAGGAGGGATACAGGGTGTTATTTAACGCGCGGAAGCGATTACAACAGTTTCACAGCCGTGAGATCATCTTGAGAAAACCGAGGTTGTAGCCGGGAAGTTGGAGGATAATGCCCAGCGGCTCGAGGTGAGCATGGAGCCGCGGCAGTTGCTGCGTCGGTGCGAGGAGATGAGATGTAATGTTGGCTGTTCGGTGATACGCGGGGAGAGGCGGTGATGCGGAGGGTGGTGAAGAGAGGGTTGAGGAATTTGTTGCTTCTTGTTGATATTTTTCAGGGATGAAAGATGAGATGTGTGTGGGAGAGATAGCTGGTGGTAATGTAAGATGTGAGATGGGGAATGTAGTTGCTGTGAAAAGTGTTCTTGTCTTCTAGAGTATTACATGTATCTTTCGTGGACCGAGATGTCCAAGCTTGAGTCCAGTTTGTAGACTTGGTCCTACGACCCGGAGTTGGGGTACGTGCCACCAGCCTGGTTGTCAACTGGGTTCGCGGGTCCACCAGTTTGACCTGCGGCACCTCCAGCTCGAACAGCCTCGGATCTCGACTGCTTGATCGCGTCTCGTGCATCGGCTTGCTCTGCCTTCTTCCTGTTCACATGTCAGCATACACTCTCCAACCCCATTCTCTTCGCGTAACCTCCAACGAGTAGTAACTCACCTATCCAAGTCCGAAGCCAAATCAGGCTGCTCCCCACCCCCTCCCATTCCCTTACCCCCCTTCGCAACCGCATCCGCCACCCGCCCCTCACCCGGCGCCGCCATCTGCTCCCCATCAAGCTCATTATGCCTGCCTACATCCTCTTCGGTCAAGCCCTTTGCCTCTTCGCCCGCCGGTGCACCATGCGTGCCCTTTCCCTCCCCAAACTTTGCATTCTGGAGCCCTTGCGCGTCGGTGGCTTGCTTTGTGGGGATGCGCTGGTCGACCGAGGCGCTGTTGTCGGCAGCATTGAACTGGGTTTGTTGTTGTTCAGTGGGGTCTTTTTGCGCGGGGTTGCCGGGCGTGGTGTAAGCTTGGTCTTGGGTTGGTTGGGAGGGGCCTTTGGGGTCAAGTCCAGACATGATTGTTGTGGTGTTGGGGTTGGAGCTGCGGTTTGTGTTGTTTTGGAAGTGAGGTATAAGTCTAGCTCTTTTCAAATACAATTGAGTCAATTATCCGAAATAGGGTAGTTAGAAGGTTAGATGTGAGTATCAAAGGAACTTGCAGTAAGTTGGAGATCCGAAAGATGTCATGCATCTGCAAATGCGATGACGTCTGCGGGGTGGGACCGTCATTCATTATGCCCCACTAATCGCTCGTTGTCACGTGAATACGCGAAAAAATAATTTCCCGGGAGGTTAGTTTTATCGTAGTAAAGGAAACATATACCTAGTTTGAGTGCAGGATGGGCCTGGGGAGCTGCTGCATGCTGAGCACGCAAGTAACTTCTCACGCGCCAGGTCCACCGAGGCTCTGTGAAGCCTGCTTACGGGATTACTAAAGTCTGGCATATACAAGCGAATATAACATACGTGATAATTTAGTCCCAGAGAAAATGTTGTAAAGTAGTGCCTGGAGGGACTCGCTGCCTATTTGGCGCATTTCTTGTTATTTCCTGACCACCGTCATGTTCGCTAGTACTTTCAGCTTTTCCAAACGCCTTGAAATGATGGAACCTGAACGCCTCCGCTATGCTTGTGAAAAATCTCCCTGGGTATTACTCCGTTTCCATGACCACGTCCGCTGAGGGTTCTCTCGTCTCCGCTTGCTTGGTGGTCTCGCGACTCTCTCGCTTCGACTCTGCTGCTTTGGCAGCTCTTTCTCGAGTCTTCCGGCACCACTCCTCTATTGAGTCTGCGCCTCCTCCTTCGATTTTGACCGCCCTTGGCTCGGCGGGAACTCCAAGCACTGTCCCTTGGAATCGTGATTCGACGCCAGTCTTGCTGTGCTTTTTCATGAGGGCTAGACAAATGATTAGCAACTACGTAGCTAACGCCGATGGAATGCAACACACTGTTCAAGTAGTCCTCCATCTCCTGCTGGTCCAGCTGCTCGATCGGGTTCGTAGGCACGGGCTTGTAAGTGCCTGCTATCCGCCTGATCTCCTTGTTCTGGTCGCCCTGGACCCACTCCACGAACTCGGTCACGTCTGCCGTGTCCTCGGCGTTGCGTCGTGCCTCCTCGTTCGCACGCGCCTCGGTGTCTGCATTGTACTCGGCGAGGGGCTTCCGCAGTATCTCCTTCCACAGCTCTTCGCCCGCGGTCATGGTTGGCACGAGAAGGCTGCAGTCCTGCATCGCCATGCGCACATCGGTGATGTCTGGCGTGAGGTCGTTGTGGTTCGAGTAGGCGTTGTAGGCGGTGCGCTCGGCGAGCAGCGACAGATAGCGCGCGGTGAGGTCTACTATAGTGTCAACGGCCGAGGGTTTGCCGTACTGGAAGCCCGTCGCGCGTAGGATGTGGAGGACGGCGGGCCGCAGCAGGTTGAGGAACAGGTCGTTCTGGGACATGCTTGCGCGCGCGCGTATTGAGTCGGGTGCAGCGATCCGGTTGGTGCGATGGGGTTACGGTGGAGCAGACAGCGCATGGCTGGTTCTGTGCGGCGCGTCGTGGTTGTGGAAAGCAAAGGTGGTTCAGAAGCTTTGGCCTTTCACCGTTGCGGCTGCCAAGGCCGGCATTGCCTGACCTCACTTACCCCAGCTTTCACTCATCGCGCATCCTCACAACATCTGGAATGCCGCGCCCGCAGGCGCATATGCGAATCCGCCCATAGAACACTGCCATTTATCGTCCCGTCCGCCGCTGCCGCCGCCGCCGCCGCCGCCGAAATGAAGATGAAGCTCAAGCTCAACAACCCCAAGACCGCCCCGAGCGATGCGCCGGCACAACCTCCCCAGCAAGACGCTCCCACGCCCGTATCCGCCAAAGGGCCAGGCCTCAAGATCAAGTTCAAATCCGCGTCTTCTGCGCCCCCGACACCCGTCGATGGTGCCGACAGCCAGAATGGGGACGCCTCCAAGATGAAGCGCAAATACAATAAGAAGCCCAAGCTCGATGACGGCGGCAACATCATACCTCCGGGAAAGCCTGGGCCCAAGAAGCGGACCCGTGAAGAGGGCGACGATGTGGACTCACCTGCCGCCAAGCGCAAACCAAAGCCTACCGCGAAGAGCCTCGCCATGGCAAATGAGAGCGAGGACGACGACGACCTCACTCCACCCGCGCGCGCGCCTCCACCACGACCGCTAGCCAACCACGCCCACAACCGTACCCCGTCTATCAAGATATCGATCAAGACAAAGGGCGGCATGGGTGCACCACGGAACGGTACTGCCATCCTCAAGGTCAAGGGCGCAGGGAAACCGCCCGTCAGACCGTATGGCGTGGGTTACGACAGCGAGGCGGAGGAGGCAGAACCAGATCCCGCGATAGAGTCCCAGTTCGTCTTGCGGATGAAGCCAGGCCCGGACTGCGACTTACTGCGAAAGTCCATCGAGGAGAAAACAATCGGCAAGGGCACATCACACGGCGGTCCCAGCGTGCACTTCCGCTTCTTCGACCGCGAGGGTCGCCGCGCTATGCTTACTATACAAGGGCGTATGTATGCGGCGACTATGGTTGAGCTGCCAGCCGTCATTGAGTCGCTAAAGAGCTGGAACAAGAAGGACTGGGTCAAGACAGCCGACGTCTGCCAGATGCTCCTGGTCCTGGATAGAGTCCAGAACGAGGAAGAGGCAAAGAAGTTCCCGCTGCCCTCCTACGTCGAGAAAGACTCGCACCGCTTCCCTCATGGCCTCACCCCACCCATGAAGTGGGCGCGCAAACTACGATTCCGGCCTCGCAAGTCATACATTGACGTCGAGCGAGCTGAAGCACAGATGAATCGACTGCTGGCCGATGACGAGAAGGCCGCGTCGACAAAGTACGAGATGGTGGACAGCGAAGTCGGGAGTTCCGAGGAGGAGTCTAGCTCGGAAGAGGAGGACGAGGAGATGGCGAATGCCTCCCAGATGGAAGAGGTGGCTATCGACCAGGTTGACGACGCCGATCTCGAGAAGATGCTGCACGCAGGCTTGCTGGACGATGATGTTGAGATTACCGGCACGGGTGAGGACCTCAGCGCCTTGCTCGCGAACAACAGTGTACGGGTCGAGACGCCTACCGCCCACGATGCCGCCATGCACGCTATCGGCAACAATGGCAGTATGATGGTCGAAACTGAGACTGCAGCTTCCACCCCCGCCGCTGCGACATCCGCGGATGACGACGACGACGACGACGACGCTGATTCAGACGAGGATGTTGACGAGGTCGACGAGGCCGCCGTGGCTGAAGAGCAGCGTCAAGAGCAGCTCCGAACAGAGATTGCGGAGCTGGAAAAGGCTATTGCGCAGAGTATCGAGTTGCGCGACAAGCATACCAATGGTCTTTTCAAGAAGCGCGCGCAGAACACGATCGATAAACAGAAGGCGGACCTGGCGATCAAGCAGAAGCAGCTGAACGCGGAGCCGGATGAGTAGGGTCCACCGCTTCTGCTATGTACTGTTCTTTCAATTGCGAGGGATTTTTCGTCACTGGGGGCATAGACTTGTATTGATTTCAACAGCTGCATTGCTATGGCGTCTTGGGTTACAGCATTTTCACGGAGTCAATAATTGCACCGTGAGTTAGCTGTCTTTGCATGGAGCATTTAATTACTATGGTATCTGAATAACAAGTATGCTAAACGGTTTTCAATCTGTGTTATGATTGCATGCATCATCATCTGATCTCAACAAGCCATTAAAAGTCACAACTGAACATCTTACTCATTCTCTTTCCTGAACTGCAGATGCAAAGTCTCCACATATGCAGGGCTGGTACGCTAACGAATGAGCACGTGCTGCGGTCACTGCCAAGACCTGTAACCGCTACTCTCATTTCATTATCCTTCGCCCCGCGCTCTTCTTTGTTCCACCCTCACCCAGCAAGCCTGCAGTGCGAATAACAAACCTTGGAACAGCACGCCCAAACAGAACTAACATAATTTTTAGGTGATCAACAGAACTTCTCAAAGCCAACGGCAATATGGCACCGCCTGGCCCCCCACCATATACACAAGAACAAATCACGGCGATGACGTCGCCTGAGGAACAAATACGCGCATGCGCAGAACTCAAGAGTATGTGGAAGAGGAGGTCACGGAGGGGAAAGATGTTGACGAAGTGACACTAGGCTACATCGCACGGTTGAAGAAAGAGAAAGAGCAACGCGAGACCTACCAGGCGAATGGTTACTCTGGCTATGCTCAGCCGGGTGGACGCGATAATCGTGGAAACCACACCTCCTACCGCTTCGGTCCTAGACGAGGCGGCCACGGCCCCTACCATCCGTATCAGCGCCCGCACGTCGCACAGAAGTTCCCGCACAACTCTGTCACCTTCAATAAGGCAGAACCTACTGCTGATGCAAGCGATACAACGAACCATACACAGCGACCCGTCAACACTACTGTTTCGACATGGAGCGGCCCACGGCAGACCGAGCCCAAGACCCTCTGCCCGGCACTCACTTCCACAGGTATCTCGACGAAACGACATATTCAGTCAAATTCTTTTTCCTTGTCCACGTCTGACGTTTGTGTAGGTGTGTGTTCCCGCCACGGATGCCGTCATCTCCACGATCCGAATAAGCAGGCCCTCTGCAAGCGCTGGCTATACAAGAATGACTGCCCCAGGAGAGACCACTGTCCGCTGTCACACGAGGCTTCACCGCACAATGCGCCGACTTGCCTCCATTTCCAAGAGGGCCGATGCAACAACGACGACTGCCGCTTTGCTCACGTTCGCGTCAATCCCGCGGCGCCGAACTGCGAGCCGTTTGGACGTTTGGGCTACTGCGAGAAGGGAGATTCGTGCCCCGAGCTTCACGCACATGAATGTCCTGCCTTTGCCAACACTGGTGCCTGTCAGTATGGGGACAAGTGCCGTCTGGGACACGTGCATCGCGCCTCTCGCATGAGGAAACCCACGCGTCTCTCTTCGGCGGACCATTCTTCTCGGTCAAACACGCCCGATGCGTCGGATACCCCTGAGGAGGATATGGATACTGCTGAGGATACGCACGAGTGGATTAGACCCGAGACAAGATCTGCCCAGAAGCCCCATCAGTTTACTCAGCAAGCAGACTTCGTCCCTCTCGATTCGGACAAGTGAGCGTGGCTTACGTACTGGCCTGGTGCTTTCCGGATATTGTAGGTGCTCCGTCCTCAGTTTCCGTTGTGATCCCGCCTAATATTCATGTTTCTCAAGTCCTGGCCTCGCAGCAGCGAGCCTTCTGACTAACCCGGTAGGTATCTTTGGTGATACCCCTTTCCACGATTTCCTTTGCAAACCCTTTCTTTCTTGTTCGGCAAATTCACATTGCAAGCGTACTCAACGACCAAGAGCAAATCTTCTTCACGTGTAGTCCTACTTCCGCTGAGCTGCTCGAGGTCGGTGTTGGCCTGCTGGTAGATAAGATTGTCCTGTCTGGGACATGTGCATACGAGAAAGAACAGAAAAAGCATGTAATGAGAAAAACAAATGAACATTGACGAATACTCGCTTCCTGCCTGTAGATGGTGATGCATCGTGAATGGTTTTGACCCCCATGATACATGCGTGTGCAATTGTTCAAATGCTCCATGCTCTAAGATCTACAGTCAGCCGCATCAGCGGTTCACAGTGGTGATGATCTATGCATTAGGTCCGATACATCCCAGGATGAAGAAACACTAATACCTGTTATCGGTCCTATACTCTAGAACCTGTTCATAGGTAGTTTTGGATATCTCCAACACTGTGTATTAGCTAGAAATGGAAAGCAAAATGGCTTGAATATATCAAGCATCATCCATCATCCAGCAGCCTAGCATTCCGCACTGTTATTCTCAATTTCTTCTTGCGCTGGGGTGACTAGGTACTGCGACTGGTCGTACCGTTGTGTCTGACATATGCGGCGCGCTATGGAGGCTGAGGCGGGCTGCGGCTACTCTTGGCCCTCGTCCTACCAGTCGTTGATCGTGCTTTGCAATTCGACAGTCTGCGCCAGCATAACCATGTGCGCTGCCACGTTTGCTGAGAGTCTTCGCAGGTATAAAACTACCCTCAAGATTGAATAGCGTAGAGCAGCACGAGGCTCCCTTTGCGCTTTTTGAATTGATTCCTAGGTGTCCATCCGCCGCGCACCCCTTGCCTATACCGGCAGCGCGAAGCTCACCTGCGCGACAACATGACGCTCAAGGACCTGCTGAAGAAGAAAGACAAGATTAGGGACGAGGGCACAACGCAAACAGCTCCAAAAGGTCCCACGCTATCTCCCGACGTCCCAGAGTTCCAATTTTATCGAACGACGACGTCCACGCAAGAGACGATTGAGCCGCCGAGCTTTCCCGGCGATCCCACGCGCGAGACCCCTCTTCTCTCACCCAAATTGCGGACCAAGTTTGGCAGCTTCCGAAGGAGTAGCAATGCGTCCCCTCAAGGCACCGCGTTTGATGCAGAAGACGGCAAGGCCAAGCAGCATGAGAAGCTAGTGGAGCGACTGCACTTTGGGCGGAGCAGGTCGGGCAGCTCAGCGAACGTGCCGGATAACCTCCCTGAAGTGGGAGGAGACGGCGTAGCGCGGACAGAGGAGGAGGAAGCCAAATGGGAGACGAGGGCTACGGTGCTGGTCACAGAGGGCCTCCAACACGGGCCTAGCCAGCCTGCGACACCGAGCTACGAGAGTGGGAGCCCGCTGTTACCAAGGCTGCCGCCAAGCAGTAGGAGTCGCAGTGGTACTGTCGGCGCTCCTGCGGACGAGGTATGCGCAGCACGAAGGGAAGGGCAATAATTGCGCTAAACCGTGAACAGCAGAACATTCATGAGGCTATCCGGTTACACGAGAAAGGAGGTGAGTCGTTGCACAGAACGACCTTCACGACGAAGCTGACAGCATGACCAGATCTCGAGGCATCAACAGCACTATTTGGAAGACTGGCAGACCCCAACGGCGCAAACAATGCTCTAGCGCAGGTACTTTATGGCCTAGCTTTACGGTAAGCTGAGATTCCTCCATCCCAGCCTGACATCGTAACGATATGCCCAAATGTTGCTCTGAACTAGACCCAACGCATCACTGACTGGACATCAGCCACGCCTGGGGATGCGAATCGAACCAAGAGCAAGCCGTCCAGTACTTGTCCATGGCAGCATCAAACAGCGCTGAGGTCGAGAAGCTGGCACTCGGAGCCGGCATGAAAAAAGGCGGCGCCGCTAAAGGCGAGCTGGTGCTGGCCATGTATGAGCTAGCGAACTGCTTCCGCAACGGCTGGGGTATCAAGAAAGATCCCGCAGCCGCGAAGCATTATTACGAGACTGCTGCTAACTTGGGTGATACGGATGCGATGAATGAGGTCGCCTGGTGCTATACCGAAGGCTTCGGCACGAAGAAGGATAAGGTAAGCAAGCTACGTCGTCTCTGTTTCCAGCCCAACTGTCGATGTTCTCCATTTTAGGGAGCGTGTACGTCTGCTTCACCGGTCGATGTCGATGTCGAGTCGTCTATGTGTTCATGCAAGGGCAACGGCAACGCGAACGGTCAGCTTGGGAACGGTATAGTCTCGATCTCAGTCATCATGCGCGGAGGCCCACTGAGACACGAAGCTCCCTTCTATCTATTCCGCCTCACTGCTTGGGCATCATTTCGCGTTTTGCTGATGCGGATGATGCTAACTGCGCCTCGCCAGTTCAAAGCGGCTCAATTCCTGCGCCTCGCGGAGTCCAAGGGCAACAAGACATTAGGCAATACATGGTAAGCTCACTATTTTCTTTACTAATCATATTCTAGATCTCAACAAAGAGATGGACGTCTTCCGGACCGAGGTTCACTATATGCCGTACAAGGAAAGCACCCGGTAAACACCACGGGCTACCATCACCGTTCCAGCCGCGCCATCCCGTTCCAGCCGGTGGCAACCTCAACATCACCACCAAGCCCACCAGACATGATCATCCAACAATAATACCAGCGCACAAGCGCTATCCTCCTTTCCAGCCAACCCAGTTTCAACGCGCAGACGCCAAGCCCCATCGATAGGCCATCAGCGCACCATTCCACCCACTACAGTCCTCGCTTAGCCCTCGCCCTCATCCGCAGCAGCACCTGTCACACACTTTCTTTGCCCCTTCCCCTCTCCCCTGCTACGCACACATGATGCCTAGTATTCGCAGAACCATCAAGGCCTAATTACCTGTTTGGTGCGATTTGCTAGCTGGGCCAATTGTGCAAGTGTCATGCGCGACCCGGGGCGCTGGGTTGGTGGACAAGCGGCGTTTATGGGGATTACACGTGGCGCGTTGTTGGTGGTCTCGATTCCGGAGGAAAGATGTAAGCGGGAGGGTGTATCCCGATGACGGAGTTGAGCTTTGTGAAGAAAGGGCTTTCTCAGATGGTGGTGATGATGATTGAAGGCTAGCTAGCTGGTTGGCTGGAGATTGGATGCATGGCATGACGGCTTGAAATGCCGTTGTTGCTGAAAGAGGTGGTGGACTTATCAAACGGGCTTACCGCGACAATATCGGCAGTCCCGTCCCGGGACGACAAATCATGGCCATCTAGATCCCAAAAAGCGGAACCAAAGCCGAAACCCTTCGGCATCCCGTCGCTCTTCTGGACACCGGAACTGGATCGCGCTTTTTCGGTTTTTTTTCTTTCGCCCCGGGACTAGTTTCGTTGGAGTAAACGAACACGTGCTAACTTGTGTTTGTGTCGTTATAGGATCTGGAAAGACAAGTACGATCCCAAATAACGCCGCTTTGGGATGGTAGTCCGCCGCCGTCGGTCCCGTCGTTAGCACACACATCTTCTATTCTGAGGTGTCATGGGGCAAGTGTGTCGTGTGTCGTGTCGTGTGAGCGAGCCTTGCACCCGCGCGCGGGGGGGGGGGGGGGATGGCTTCGTTGGTTTAGGGTGTACTCAGTTCTTTTTGTTATAACCCCGTACGGTTTTAGGCTTTGAGTAATACGGATTATCTCTTCGCCTATCGTAAGTGGTTGGTTCCACAAGTAACATTATTTTATGATTTATGTAGCTTTCTTCGCTTGAGGAAGGTGGCGTGCTTAAACTCATCATTTGGGAACTAGGCCTGGTTGCATATGAGATGCATCGCCTATTGCCTCTTCACGCGATAGGTTCGTTAGGGATAGGTATTGTTGCACCACAACGAAGTGCCACAACAACGGAACGGAACTGCACTGTCAGTGTCACTGTCACTGTATGGAGGCAGATCGGTGCATTAGCGATTTGGTTTGGGATCTTGTGTGAATGTGACGCCCATCCAGACCTATATGAATGTCTCACTCGGAGCATTTGCCACACCCTTCTTTTCTCCGAAGAAAAAAAAAGTACAAAGCAGGCAGGCAGGTCATGCATCTATCATTCTCCAGGTATATTGCCCTAGGAATTAATTCACATAATTCAACAACCAACCCTATCACACACGTCCATTCATGGCCGTGTTAATATTGCATTAGAACTGTCTATCTCTGTTTTCACCTAGTCCAGTCTTATGCTCCGTTCCGCTCTGGTGCCATTACTAATGATGATGATGATCGAAGCATACTAGAAGCCCTGAACTATGCATGATCGGGCCACTTGACTGTCGAACGATGGGTTTTCCTAGAGTAAATACTTTGCGGTCTCTTTTGGGGGGCATTTAGGAGGGTGGCGGCTCAAAACCACGTCTCAGTGTCAAGCCTGGGGATCCGGATCGAGTGTGTGTGTATGGAGGAACGTACATGGTTAAGAGCAGTGCGTGTTTAGTAAAGTGCCTTCTCGCACGTTTGTTTGGTGAGAACCGTCGATGCGAGGTACACCTATGCGTTCCTGCATGGGGCCGAACGAAGAGCAATCACCGAGTTCGGGTATCCATCTTATTCACGAGCAGAACCTGCTTGAGCTAACGAATAACACGGTGGCCAAGTCTCACAACCAACCAGTAGATGAAGTCTCCGCCAATAAGAAAAAAACGATAATGCATCATGGGGCTCGTAAATGAGGGAAGCGACCTAAGCGCTGAATGATCCGATAGACTAGTATTACGGACTCATTCTCGCCAATAAAACGGCGATACAAACGTCCCTGCCTCAACCGGGCCAATGACGTCTAAATAAACACGACAACATCTGTGACCGAGGTCGCAGAAAAGGCCTCCAAGGCTAGTCCCAAAACAGCTGGTATCTCTCAAAGCCCAAAAAGAGACTTCGGACATGTGAGTCCGAACAGAGGGTATCATGAAATAGTGTTATAGTAGAAGAGGCGTAAAAATATGTCGTGATTATATAGTCAGTTCGTTTGTGAAAGAACAAAAGGGAGAAAGTTCGTCTCTTGCATAGAAAGAAAATATCATATCCAAATTGTTCATCATCCATGCTTCTCAAAAAAAAAACCTGTCAATCTCGTTGCCGTCATATACAGTGTGTGGGTCGTCGTTGTTGTGTCCATGTTCCATCGTGATAAACGATCAAAAGATAAGAGAAGACAAAGGAAATTCAAACGCTCGCTACGCTGTGCAAATAACATACAAGAAAACCCAATCAATCATCCATCACATTGTGCTCGCTCACTCGCTCCACTAATCAACTAAAGGTCAAGGAATAATGTAAAAAGGCAAATAATAACACCCCTATGCCAAGAATGAGTCGTGAATGGAGTTCGCGACGTGAAGAACAACCGCAAGCGCCATATATGCTCAAGCGAAGTAGGTAAACCAAGCCACGTTACCCAAAATCGACGTTGCCGTCTCAGATAGTGTATAAACAAGGGCCAGGCCCAGAGCGTTGGAAAGGGGGAAAATGACCAATGGCGATAGATAGCTCCTCGTGAAGGCGTTTCGAGGGGGCAACAAAAAACGCGCAAAAGAACGAGTTCCCAACCCTCCATGATGCAAATCGGTGTCCCTACAGGTGCCCCCAATGTGGTGGTGGGGTAAGAAGTGAGGCGCTATGCTAGGAGGTGACGAATCTTTAGGAGACGACGGGGCGTTGACATAGGAAAGAGTTTGTATGTAGATGTGATCAGCTCATCTCAACCTTGGTGCCGTCGGATGTGTTGGGTCGGGACATGGCGGCCGACTCCTCGACGATGCGCTTGAACTCGTGGACGACCTCAGGTGCGATCTTATCCCAGAGCAGACTTCGCGTATAGATCTCGGCAGCGGAGTCGCCCTTATTTTGCTCGCGCATGGCGGCGAGGGTCTCGGCGAGGTTGCGACGGTACGAGGGTTGAGAGCCAGGCGATAGAGGGTCGTTGAGGTCATCGCTGGTCATGCTATACCGTTGGCGAGTGAAGTCCAGAGAATTCATGCTGTTGTATTGATCAGGGGTGATGGAGAACAGTTGCTCGTGCTCTTGATCCTTTGTTGGGCCGGTGAGATGAGAGTGCAGTTGGTCGATGTGGGAGCCAGATATGCCAGCGAGTTCGGAGCCGGACATTGTTGTCTTGGACCAGGCGAGTCCAGATGGACTAGGTTCGAGACCATTAACGCGGTTGGCAATGAGGCCTTGCTCACTCAGGGTGGTGGATACGCCAGCGTCCTTGAAGATGCTGTCGAGCACGGTAGCTGAGGCAGCACGGACTTCTTCAGGCATACGAGGAATCGGTGGTGCAGCGCTGCCAGATTTGCTCGCGACAAAGGCCCCACAGAGAAGAAGCATAAGTAAGAGACCGGAAGCGACAGGCTTGTCCTCGTCCTTTGAGCGAGAGACGAGGGACATTTCCTGGTTTTGCTGGGGGGTGGCTTGTTCGTCAGATGCGAAGTCGTTGACGAAGATGTAGTTGTCCCAGTCGCTGTGGCCCATGTTGAGGTTGTCCATGTCAGACGCGAAGTCGGTAAAGGTAGTGCTTGGTGCGGCAGCCATTCCGTTGCCGGTGGCAGCCTCAAGTCGTTCAGTGAGGACCGAAACCTTCTTGCGGAGCTCGCCAGTCTCCACAGTGTGGGCGCGTACTAGCTCCTCTTTGTCGAACTGCAACTGGTTGACCACGTGGTGCATCTCCAGAGATTCGCGATGCCAGTTCTCTTTCTCTGCGATGAGAGCATCATACTCAATACGCATTGAAGCGAAGTCGTCTTGCATGCCACAGATCTTCTCCATCCAAGCCTTCTTCTCCTCTTCAAGCTCCTCCGTGTGCTTCTTCTTTCGTTGCCGGGAGTCAAGTCTACGATGACGTTAGCTAAGGGACAGGGAGAGCATAGACCAAAAAAGTAGATTGGACCAAACGAGGAACGCCGAACCAAAAGCCAAGAGGGGGTACGTACGCGGCCTGCCTGTTGCGGAGAAGTCGCTTCTGTTGCTTCAGCTCTTTGAGATCGTCGTCATTGGTGCAGCTCTGGATGAGGTTGTCGATGTTGAACAGATTGCGCTCGGCGGGGATGTCGAACCGGGCGTTCTTCTTCCTGATGCCGCCGTCACGACGGGGGGAGAAGGAGCGAGGAGGGGTGTTGGGCCTCATGCGCTTGGGTCCGGGTCGCGAGTCCATCTCATGCTGGTTGAAAGCCATCCAGTCGGAGTGGTTGTGCGGCGACATGGGTTGCTCGGGACCAGATTGCGGGAAAACAGCGCTCGGTCTGACGTTCGCATGCACGGGGAGTCCATGATACGGCATCTGCTGCTGCTGCTCGACGAAAGATGCGGCTCCAAAGTCTCCAGGACCGAAGGGGTTCAACGGCTTGGCGGCTGTCGGCGTCCTGGATCCGGAGTTGTCGGCAACGGGCCATGACTGCTGGCCGTATGTTGCAGCTTGGTTGGGGGGCAGCCGGGCGAAGGGGTTGTTGCTCTGCTCGGTGAAGAACGGGTTGTTACCGTTGGTGTTGACCACGGAACTTGTGGCGGTCCGGTCGACAAACTGGGCGGTAGAGAAGTCTTCCCAGAGGGATGTGTCGGGTGAGAAGATGCCCTGGGTGCTGGTGGTGGGCGACATGAGGACGGGCGTGTCTAGGATGCTGGAGTCCAGTGTCGCGTTATCGTCGAAAGAATAAGCGGAAGATTTCCGGTCCAGAGAGCTCAGTGTCGACGCGGGTTTGTGAAAATCCATGTGATTTGCGTTGGCGGAGGAGTAGTCCATGGCGGGCTCTTGTAGCAAAGTACCGGTGTAGCCGCGGGACTGGCGGTGTGGATTGCTCTTTTCGGTAATCACGATCGCAGGATCTCCACACAGTTGTATTCAGACTGCAACGGTCAGAATTCTGGGCCAGAGACGGGCAGCAGAGGCGATGCGCGTCTGAAAAGCGAGCGGTCGTAAGTAGCGGCACAGTGAGAGCAGGGTGGTGGTCAGTTGTTGTGCCCAGGTGGGAGCGCAGGCTTAAAGCTGAGGGGAGGCTCGAGCGGGGTGTGCAGCACCAGAACAGGCTTGCAGAGGCGGCCGGGGTCTCTCTCCGTGGGAAGAATCTGGGCACGAAACACGGGCAAGCCATGCGATAGGACGCCCCAATAGCGTCGGGTATGGATGCATCATTCCAGCACCCTTCCCAGCAGCGACTGGCTGGGGAGGTCCTGTCAAGCCTGCCATGGGCCCATTCACTGCTCTGCGTTGACGACCCAGTGTTTGCCCCGGTGCCAGAGCTGCGTCTCGCTGGAGCGCAGCCGTCTGCAAGAGTGATGCTCTGCCGTTCGTCGTCTGCCTGCTGTCACGGATCGTGCGCGCTGGGTTTTGTGAATTCACAGGGCAGGTCACTGACGCGCATGGCTCTTGGTACGACAGCTGCCACTCTTTCGGCCGGTGCTCCCGTGCCGCCGTGCTATCGATACGTACAGCATGCCTGGCTAGCTGCGCGGGCCGGCCCATGTACTGCGAAAGTCAGTGAATTGCTGATTCGCTATACCCAGCTGGGTCGCCCGCCGTGAAAACTCTGCTCGAAACAGTCACGACGAGATGCGCGCTTGCCCCGGAGGACTCGCATGCTACAGTGGTAGTGTTGTTGTGGTCTGGGAGCGTAAGCATGAGCACGCTTTGCTCCGACGACCATCACCACACTTCAGTTTCAACACCGTTCACAGCCTGGCAATTGTTCCGTCAGCCGACTCTGATCTCACTCTGCAAAGCCTCCCGCCTGGCTGTCTTGTCTGATCTCCATGATTGTGTCATCTGTCCATCTTCCGGCTCCCTTTGGCGTGCACGAGTCATCTCACCGCTATCTGTGCGCAGCCTGCCTCCTTGTCTACTTTGGCGTTTCGACATCCTTTCCTGTGCTCCTGTGTCCGCTCTCGTTATCGTGAGGAGTTCCCTCGTGCAAGGTACCAGGCGGCCGCCGCTCCAAGTAGCTGGAGCATGCCTGCTTGCGCCATCTGAGGCAAAAACTGCAGCCACAGGTGCAGCCACAGGTGCAGCCATTCTATTCCAATATGCCCTTTACCGAATGGCTGGGACTCCAGCAGTGTTGCTCTGTGCGCCAATGATCATTTTGGGGGTTTGGTATGCTTGCTAGTCCATCCTGCCGGAACAAGATCGGACGGTTTGTTTCAAGTCTCGCCAGACAGCCGTACTAGGAAAAGTGACAAGCAGAGACATCGCTATCATCTTCCAGTCACTATGCACCTTCACAGACCATGGCGCTCGCTACGGGCGGTTGTACTCCATGTTCGCAACCGTGTAACTTACTCTACAATACACCTCTAATCAGAAGCCTACAGATCGCGTCGCACAAAGCGAGCGCGCCGTCGTTTGGGAGCGGCAAAGGGCTACGACCCGACTACAGCCGATGCGCAAATGCTGCTTGTGCCGGATCTGGATCGACCGTTGCTGTTGATCTTTCCTACCATGGATGGCGCGCGTACTGTAGCACGCGTACGCCAGGGTCATGACAGGGAATAGCATACCATGCTCCACTCAATGTATTCAGATGCTTCCAACTTCACAAACCTTGAGACATTAACTTACTCGACCGGAAAGCGTAACTGATGTCCAAGCAATAGAATCAAAATCAAGCCCACAGAAACACATTGAAGCCCAACATTTAGGGCGCATAGCATAAACGGCCCCAAAGCAGCTTTCCACTACCTGTGGTTGAAAATGTGAGGCTGTAGCGGTGAATAACTCGCTTGCTCCACTATCCGCTTCCGCGCTTGGACTCCAGCCACTAGCACTCCAGGTTATTCTTGTCGATAGGAAAACCTTCGTCAGCTTGTTGACGTTCTTGGCATAGGGGACGAAGTTTGATTTCACAATCATGAGTCATTATTATTTTCGCTTTCCGGAACTCGGAGTAGCCATGGAAAGCTTTGCGAGATGACCGAAAGCTCAGAGCATCGGGCGGTGACGGCAAGCGCTTGTCAAACAGCGAAGACTATCTGGAGAGGAAGTCTGTCGCGTCTTTGCCCGACTTAGTGGAGTTTTGAAGCTTTCGCGGAAGCGGTCACGCTTCCAATTGACCGTCTTGAATTGCTAAAGCTATACCGCTCTCTAAGGTCCACGAAGAGGCCGTCACAGGTCCTGCTTTGGTGTCGATTGTTTTGCGGTGAAGAAGAGACATTGTTTAGTGTTCAAGACGCGATCACTGCGGTGAAGACTGAGACTCGCCCCTTGCGGCAATGGATGTGTGTTTTAAAAGTGTGAGTGGAGAAGGTGATCCGATGCCATGCTACTGGCGGAAGGGGTGCTTCCTTTTGTGTAACGAATGCCGAGCAGCTTTGATGGGGCACAGTGCCTGTTTCGCATGGCAATGATGAGCACTTCGTGACGCGCCCAAGACTCATGTGACGTCGAAACTGCCCACATGGAATGCCGACTTCATCCAAGTACATAAACAGAGAAATGAGAAAGGAGGGCAAGAGCGAGATTGTAAAAGTAGCAGTGAGTAGGTGTTGTTGAGACAAGCAATCTGAGAAAAATGCACGATAGTAATGCGGTTGAAAAGGATGTTGCACAGTTTGGGTGCGCAACGTACTGTGTATTCGTCTCCACGCGCATGACGATGGCTGCTGGGTATCTCGGTTGAAGCTATGGACATCTTGTTCATCATCCGCATTACAGTGAGGCTTGAGGAGAGCACTGACCTTGTGGATTGCGTTCTAGGCTCATCACCTTCGCTTGCTTAGAATCGCCGCGTGTTCGTGGGGCCGCCCGGTCGATTGAGTTCTGCGATGTCGTCCGCCTGACATACCTGACTTCATATTCCCTCGTTGTCGTCTCTGGCCCATAGTTTCACGGTGCGGTCTTTTCCGCCACTGACGATCCAGGAAGCGTCGCTCGTCACGTCGGTACTGAAGACGGGCCCTGAGTGACCCTGTAGAGTCTTGCAGTGCGCCCAATCGTCTGCTGAGAATATTTGGATGTTCTTGTCGAAACCGGAGGAAATGACGAAGGTCGAGGCTTTCTTTGGGATGAGCTCTCCTTCACTATTCGCATGCAGCGGTACGCCGCTCGCCGGTCCATCGGTGCCCTTGTACCATCTCAGATCGGTGACACCTCCTGTGTTGGCAGCAATCGAGTTCGTTTCCCTCATCGCCCGAATGTCCCAGCACTTCATGAAGCCGTCACCTGAGCCGGAGAGAAGGCGATGGCCGTCTGTAGCCCAGTCCAGACCATAGATGGGCTTGATGTGACTTTCCAACATGTAAATGACGCGACCTGTGCGGACATCCCAAACGCGACCGATACTGTCGAGGCCGGCAGTTGCGACCAGCGATCCGTCGCCATTGAAGCTTACAGCATAGACTTCCTTAGAGTGACCTTCCTGCATGAGGAGCTCCTGCCCAGTGTTGACGTCCCAGAGACGCCATGTAGTATCGTCGGAAGCTGAGGCGAGGTATCGTCCGGAGGGATGAAATGCCAATCGACAGACGCGGTCGCTGTGTCCCTCCAGGGTGCGCAGGGGCTTGTCGTCGTCTAGTGACCACAGCTGGACCTTCCCGCCAGCTCCGCCAGACGCAAAGTTCACACTAGAAGTTGACACATTGCTGCCCGGAAGTGTCGCGCCTGGCATCCAGTCGAGGCCAGTTGCGCGCTCGGTGTGCCCGCCACGATAGGCCTTCTTTTGCGCCAGACTAGGAATTTCCAACAGCGCAACCTTCCCGCCCCAGGTGCCGTATGCAACGTATTGGCCATTTGGCGAGACGCGCACTATGCTCACCGGCCGGTCTGCGGTTTGCGACCCGTACAGCTCGAAACCCTTCAGCCGGTCCTTGATGTTGTTGCGGAACTCGACGTGCGTCTTCAGTGCTATCGTAGCTTCGCGCCGCTGATATGCGACGCGCTCTTTTGCGCGCGGTAGAGAGAATTTCGCCATGTCCCGTCGCGCATCGAGCAGCGCCTGTGTGCCTTGGGTATAGAACTCCTCCTGCTCGTCTCCGGGCGCATTATCCGCATCTTGCATCTGCACATCTGCCGCATCCTCGCCTAGCGCTTCCGCTGCCTCGGCAAGCAGAGCGCGGAGTCGGTCGCGTCGCTCCGAGGGTCCTTCGCCGAAAAGCGTAATCGGTTCTCCGCGTGAACGCAGCCTAGCCTTGACATCGCGGTCAGCCGTCGGTACGATTAGTTGGGCGGCTCGTCGCTTTCGATCGAATTCGTCCATAAGCGTTGCGGCGTTCTGGTTTCCTCCGCCAGGCATGGCATGGTCGCGATCGAGAGCTGGACATGTCAGCGCATACGAAACGTGCGGGGAATTATGTGATGATACATACGGACATTGGCAAGATCGATGCCCTCCATAGCGTCTCCCTGAATGTGTTCATCAGCTTCTGGGCTTTCCTTAGCAGCTAGATATGCATTCAATGGTGTAGACAACTGCAGAAGCACGTGCAGCTTCTGTACCAGGCCGTGGAGCCGAACAATTGGGTACGTACCGCGCCATTCTCCTCCTCGACATAAGCCTGTCGCGCCGGATGCATGCTCATCTTGGATATGTCCCGCCGCGGGGGAGGTTGTTGGTTCTCGAGGCTGGCATCTCGAAAAGAAGTTCCCCAGCTTAGGCGATAGGGCTGCACTAGCGCCGGTTATGTCATTCTCCGCGTATGAGAAACCAACCTGCAAGTGTTTGGCCTTGACAAGTGTATAGAATATAAGAACAGATCGCCTGAGATTGCTGCCCTACTTCTTCCCCAGCAGATCAGTTTACGTTGAGTCGCTTCAAATGCTCCAAGTAATAGTAAGTACCGCGGCTTCTAGGGACTAGCCGGATCGGCATGACGACGGCCAATGCGAATTCCTAGCCCAGAAGTACCCTTTCATTTTCACTTCTTTTGTCGCAAAGGTACCGCACTGCCAATATGTGCTTTCTTCACTACAATATACCGTCTCTCTAGCATACTAAGCTCTGATTCCTAGGCCTGGGCTGCGGCCATGTCACTTGCAATTACCAGTGCCACGGGTTTTGCTCGGCTTCCACCTGTGTCGCGACGCGGTACATCTACTGGCTTTGTATCATTTGCCCTCTCCGTACCTTCATTAGTAGCCCCTGCGCACTCGAGTCGAACCGCCAACGTCCATTCGCAACGAATACCATCACTTTACGCACAACCCACATGTCCCCTGGATCGAGATACCTCCTCGGCCACCGTCGGCCTCCGATCGTTTCACTCGACTTCGCACAGCTGGCCGAGTACGCCACGATTCACCTACCATGTTGCGGCATCGTACTCGGCCAAGCAAGATCGCTTCAATGCGGACCAAAATCTGTACACACAACCGGTGCATGATCCCAGCCAAAGCAAAATTGACCGTCTGCGGAATTGCAAGGAGGCCCTGAACAAGCGGCCTCGGGCACAGAGCGGGCAGGACGCCTTCTTCTTCAGCCAGGTTGGCGACACAAACACCACAGCATTTGGTGTAGCAGATGGAGTGGGAGGGTGGATGGAGTCTGGCTTGGACCCCGCTGACTTCTCCCACGGCCTGTGCGAGTACATGGCTTGCGCGGCGCGGTCATGGCCACACGGTTTCAACACGACGTCGTTACACCCGAAAGATCTGCTCCAAGTCGCGTACGACGAGGTTACCGATGATGGCGATATTGAAGGTGGTGGCAGCACCGCATGCCTGGCTGTTGCCGAACCGGACGGCAATGTCGAAGTAGCCAATCTAGGAGACTCCGGATTCATGCATCTAGGACTGAACGCAGTGCGACATTTCACACAGCCCCAGACGCACGCCTTCAATACCCCATATCAGCTCTCGAAAACACCCCAACGCATGCTCGTGCAAATGGCTGTATTCGGAGGGGCCTCCACCCTCTCGGATCTACCGAAGGAGTCGAGTGTAACACATCACAAAGTGCGCCATGGGGACGTCCTCGTATTTGCGACCGATGGCGTGTGGGATAATCTGAGCCCACAAGATGCGCTAGGAATTGTTAGTCGTCACATGGTCGATCTTGGTGCGTGGGTGGAGAACGATGGTACGATGGAAGTCGGACAGGATCTCGCAAAGCTGGTACAAGCCGACTCAGCTCGGAAGGCCGATGGCTCGTCCCTCCAAGCGAAGGTTGCGGTTGCGATCGCAAAGGAAGCCAAGGTGACGGGGCTTAACACTCGTCGAGACGGACCCTTCGCCAAAGAGGTACAGAAATACTACCCCGGAGAGAACTGGCACGGCGGCAAGCCAGACGATATTGCTGCAGTGGTAGCTGTCGTGCTCGAGGATGCACCTTGGCGAGCAAAATTATGATCATTTTGTATCGGAACCTTGCTGTTTGGCTGCATGGGTAGGCGAAGGCGTTTGGGAAGATTTACAACTAGGATTGGGTGGCGTAACTGCATAGAGCACTGGGGGGTAAACTTGCTGGCTGTGTAGGTCACACGTATGTTGCATGTCGCAGTTCAGTTCTTGAATCATACTTTGTCAATTAGGAATACCGCTGTACTGTCTTTTGTTAACACTGAAATTCACGCGAACAGATGTAGACTACAGCGATTCGCCTGCTTGAAGAGGATATGCCAAGCGTTATCATTAGATCGGGTGAAAGTCGGGTGGTTAGTTCCTCCCAACCAGTCTTCTTTGCAGAGATAGCAAACCCCCCAGCCCGCCGCATAGTCATCCCCATGCTACTCTCGCTTTTACATTCGCCTCGTTTGGTTATTAGCGACATTGCTCAATACGGCAGCGACCTTTGAGAGTCCAAACCACCAACCACTCTCCAAGTTCTCTCCACATACTCAAAGAATACTGTCAGTGCCCGGGCATCAGTGCCCGGGCACCTTTTCCTCAGCCCTACGAGTCGGTTTGGATCTGCCACTAGGCCAAAGGTGTCCTAGTCCGTTCAAAGTGTTTTCCTTCAGGCAAACCGTGGAGTAGATAGCAAGACAATGCAACACTACCCAAAACTCGTGCCTATCAACAAATGCCATTGTCGTCGAGAGACTGAAGAAGGAAATACATCTAGAAGCAAGAACACGGCTCACGCATAATACCATCCCAAAATCCTGACGCCGTGCGAAACAAAACAAAATAGTAAAGGAGGAAGAACATAAACCGGGATGTTCCTGCGCCCTACGTCCAGGTATGCATATCAATCTGAGTAAGAACTCTGCACACATGGCACGATGTTTGACTCTTATCGTTTCTTCTCTTCGTTCTCATTCTCATTCTCCAATAACCTTTGTGCCTCTCTAGCCCTGCCTTCCTCAACATCTGCCATCCTCTCCTCAGCCCACAAGTCCTACTGCATACATGTTCATGCTGAACCAACTGACCAGGGTTTGTTTCCCTTGGTGCTCTCAGTTGCGCCACCTTTCTCCACTCTCTGAAGACATACCACAAGAAGAAGCTCAACGCTAAGACGAGCACGAGCACGAGGATAGCGACGAGGCCGAATAGCGCCTTCCTTGGACCATGATAGTATTTTTAATGGAGGATTTCCGATTCCTTTGGAACTGTAGAGTCTATGAGGTGAATCAACTGTGTGGTTAGTTGTCCCGTGGCTTTGTTGTTTTTTGCTCACTCACTATTGCTTGCTAGTGACGACGGCATGGTCAGGTATACTTTGAACCTGTGCTTCCCCTTGGTAAATGAGGAGGACTCCTTGTCGCTCGCTTGGTGCGGTTGGGAGAATAGCTACCATTTTGTACTTGGGTGGTGGGGGGAAATGCAAGTGGCCGGAGGCTGGGGGAACCAGGTTAGCTGGTCACCAAGTGATGTTAGAAGGTGTGTGTGTGTGAGAGTATTTTCAATGTAGCCGTGCTTTGCGTTTTCAGATCGCACTGGTGGAGCCTAAGACGATTGTTTACAAGGAGGTCAAGGTTATTTGTTTGGTTTGAAGTATTGTCAATGCCGAAACAGATCAACACAACCCAGTGAAGTAACAGCTATTTAAAGACACAATGGAGGTGTAATTATTATCCCAACACCTTTAGTAATTCCATTTCCACATCATCTACAGTCTTACTGCCCGCCTTCAGTGCTTCCATCGTGTCTGTATTCCAGATCTCGTATACTAGGTCGCATTGTTGCACCTAGTTGCCAGCCTCCTGGAATCCGGGGGAGGCAGATCGACGAAAGGAGCAAATGGAGGAGGAGAGAAGGCTCACAGGATCGTCTGAGGAGATTCAGACTTTGCGGCAGCGGCGGCTAGTTTGGCTAATTATTCTGGGATAGTTGGTGGGCGGATATCTTGCCGATGTGCTTGTGTATGACTAGGTGTTGGAAGGAGATTTCAGGTGGACTTAGGAACAAGTCACGTCTCATTCAAATCATGTGGATGCTTTAAGGCCGCTTTGTCTACTGTTTGTCGGACCCGATGACTTAAGTAACATGTCGCAGGAACCACCGGAGCAAGCCGATTGATGTCGCTGACTGCCCACATTGTTCTTACACGATCGCATACGCGCGAGGAGACCGTGTAAGAATCTGGTATGATGAATCAGTGATAACTTTGCGTTCGAGTAATTGCCTACTCCTCCTTCCTCTGCTTCTCACAATCAACATAACACGCCCCAGTCACCATGTCAATATTTGTTCTTATCCAGCGCCGTCTCTGCTGCCACCGCCAACTCCTCCAGCTGCTGGTTCATAGCCCTACCTTCAACCATCGCCTTCCCATGCAATTTCCGCACCTGCGACTCATATCTGGGTAGAACCTGAGAGCTCATCCACACATCGTCGTCAGATAGTTTCTTGTTCCCTTTCAGCACGCAAATGCTGTGGGCTCTCCAGGTTGCGTACTACTCATCTGGTCCATCTTGCTGTTGGAAAAACGTTTGGAGGTCACCAAGGTGGAAGCATGTGTTGCTAGGCTATCTTTGGTTGTGGTGAGTTCTTGCATGGTGGAATCATTTGTAGAGAGGGGTTCGTTATAGGTAGGCCATGTCGGGGGTTGCGAGTGAGATTTTTCCATGGTGATGATATGAGGAACAAGTGAGGTGTGAGCTCTGGTTCAAGTTACGTTTTATAGAGAACGGGCTTGCTGAACGACGCTTGCTGGTAGATTGGGCTGCCAGGATTTAACAGATCACAATCGACCAGGTCCTCTCGCACAGCTATCCGACCGGGAAGCTCGCGTGCACCAGAGGCTTTCTCAACAATCCCCAGCCCATTTCCGGCTCGCCCAAACCCAATTCTTGTCGACTGCACTAGCGACACCGCAGCCCCTCATCCGCCTGGAATCGTGGGCTTAATCGCATTAAAGTACGTCTCTGATCGCTTATCTTTACACCAGTACAAGCCCACACCCGACACTTGTGCTTCCGCATGCCGGAGTGTATATACGCACTGTCGATGAACTTGCGCCGAAATGCTTGACAGGTCTGGCAGCACTTGTAGTGGTATAGATGAGTGGCTGTAGTAGGTTCGGGGTAGCCCTTGTGATCGTTGATAGAGCATGTCGGGTTCCCGTTGAAGGGATTGTTCCAGGCCGTTGTGAGGAGACTGAGTAGCAAGACTGCGACCACGAAACTCATCATGACTTGTATCTTCATGATTATGACCAGTCGAGTTGGGATTTGGGTGTGAGAGAAGGTGGGCAGAAAGAAAACAGATGGCCGCTCATGACTGAGAGGTGAAGGCATCCGCGCACTTGTATCAGTGACAAACGAAGGTATATTCTCTCGCCGTCGTATTTGTGGTCATTGTTTGCTTATTTTAACACACCTTCCCCACTACTCTGGTTTGTGTCTCACCATTCTGGTCGATGGAGATGTCAAGAATGGTGCTGATGTCTGTTACTTTGGGCTTGCTTGCCGATCGCTTCTCGTCACGGTAACTTTTCTACGCTCGACAAGTGAGCAGAAGATTGTTGTATTTTTTGGTGAGAGCAGACAGAACTTAGGAACATTTCGTCCAGCATTTCGATACTCGGTACAAGGTACGTGTTTTGATATCGCAGCCGCATTTTCCATCTTTTCGCGATCTGTAAGTCTCCGCAGCGGTAAGAACGGTGGTATGGCGCCGAACCGATGCCCATAGAACGTGTGGGTCAGCTCTATTATGGAGAAGGTGGTCAAAACTCTTGCGAGCGCCGATGCTCGAGGTAGAAAGTAGCCTATTTCGCGTCTGCTTGTCATCCATTTACCCCGGTGTGAACCATGCGATAATAGCTAACATGTTGTATTTTCGTAGCCATGTTAAGACGGGTATGGTTATTTTCGGAGCCGTGATCAGTGCGCTCAGTTTTGAATACGGCGCAGAGCACATCGGTGCAAAGCGCTGCTGAAACTTAATTCCCCGATGATAGATTGCCCATAGTAGGATGGCATATTCAAGGCGGGCGAAATCGGACTCTGCACCTCCTCGCGGTGCCGGCTGGAAACAGGACTCCGGTCCTGGCCAACGCAGAGACGTACCCCGACACGATCGATCGACCGACGATACCGCGCACGCTTTGGCAACGTACACCGGCCCCTTTTGGAGGTCTGCAAGACTGGGGCCCTTGCCACCTTACAAAGGAGAATTTTCGCCGCCGCGATCGGGTTAGGGTAACGGCTAGGTGGAGGAAGGATACTGGAGAGGATTTACTGTCCCTCGGGAGGACAAGACACAGCATCTGCGATGCTGTGGTCGTCAAGGGCAACTTTCTAGGAACGCATTCCTAGTTCATACCTATGGTATGGCTCTGAGGAAGTGCACCGACAGAATTGCGGCTCCCCTGGGTGTCTATGCAGAGAGGATTAAGGCATCAGCGACGGGTTTTTTACTTTTTTCTTAGGCCAGTACTGGTCTGCTGACTGTGGCGACATACTGCACAGGAGGACTACTTGGTGGCAAATGCCATGGTGTCGGGCCAAACTTCCTTGAGGAAGCACATGTATCTAATCTGGTGGCGTTTGTCGACTTGCTGATGAAGTGCGATGGAGCCGTGCCATATAGTCTAGGACTCAGAGCTGCACGTAAAATCAAAAAAAAATGAAAAAAAATGGCATATTCAAAGCGTCCATGAACCATTACAGACAAGCTCTGCACACGTCTAGTAGGTTCACATGTCGTGATGTCTCGTGAAACTGTTGAGCGCTGCATGCCGTAACACCAACTGTGCTTCGGACTTACACTCGTAAACATGGGAATGACAGGCTGGGCTGTGAATCCTTACCGAGCAAGATGCTCTCCCAGAGCGAAGTGGCGGCGCTTTACCGGCGGTTTCGAGTGTAGGAGACGGCGCGTGGTGTGAGGAGGAAGGATTAAATTTAGCGGACGTGCGACACCCGGGACGTGCCGCGGCGAAAGTATAGCCTGCAGCCACGATGCACGTGTCGACTGATTTCGTGCTGCGACTCCTCCAGGGCTGCACGTCAATACCTATCTACCGCTGTCCATCTGGTCAATGTCGTTATGAACTTGGATACTGATGGTTTGGCAGGGTTTCTCAGGCTAGGGATATAAAGAGTGCGACAGCGATCGCGGACCAAAGGCGAGACTCGGGATCAGTGCCGGCTCTACTACCTAGCATTTTCGGCGTGCCGTCATAAGATGAGGGCCGAAGCCAAGCGTACTCAACTCAAACACTCTAACCACAACAGATCACTCGTAAGAGAATGCTATAATAGCGCCGGGAGCCATCCACCAATATAGCTAGCCCCTCAACATCGCGAACTATCCCCTACACATTTTTTACATAAAAGCCTTAATTGGTTTAGACAGCATTCAGACAACATCGCTTGTCGGCCTACCGGCCTCTGCGGACCGATACGGTGGCTAACGCCAGCGCGTCTTTGGCAGTCGTCCCTATCCAGCACCGTCTAGATTGCTTCCCAAGGCGCTGGAACTCGACATCCGTTCTAGACGGGAGGGATTGGTTGATAAACGCGCGGCTTGGACGTCGGTTGAAGCGAACTGTGTTGATGGCCCGAATGCGCAGGTCTCCGTCTCATCTCTCGACTGGCTCGGTACGGGACGCAATATGTCACCTGGAACTTTCACCCACACACATGTAACGGATGTGGACTTTAAACGGAAGTTGCCGATACAACTCAGACTCAACCCACGAGCTATGCCGACAAATGTGTCTACCTTTCCATAATTAGTAGTAGTAGGAAGTGAGTACGTAGAAAGCCTTTGAGCTGCGCGAGCAAATCACCCCATCTACCTTACCATGCAATATGCTGGCTGCCCAAAGGATGGAGGAAGCACAGTAAATAGTAGGCTGGATTGAACGAGAGTCGATAACGCTATGGTACGCCACTTTAGCCGTTACGGCACCTGCATTGCGTTCGAGCAGTTGCAGTGTCATCTCGCAACTCTAATCCTTGGGCGTAACTAGGGAGTGATAGCCTCGTTGTGCTGCAATATTACAGGGCGGCAATTTTCTCGCGGGCTGGTACCTCATGCACCTACCTACCTACCTATGATGTGCTGCTGATACTTGCGCCTACCGTCCCCGTATCCCCACGCACTTATTGTCTTTTCTCGCAATAGCTGCTGAAGCTTTAGTCGCTACTCGGCGGCTCAGGTAACAAATGTCGAACCCCGTGGATCAAATTATTCTGTCCGATTCGAATCGAACGCCTATCATCCAGATCGTCACTTGGTTTACACTTGTGACGAGCCTGCTGGCTTTCCTTACACACGCCGGTATCAAGCTTTACGTGTTTCGATCTTTGACAACGGAGTCATGGCTTGTTCTCACGTCCTTGGTAAGTTTGATTCCAAATGAAGCTCCGTGAGCTTTGTGTAGACTGATAGCGTTTGGCAGGTGTTTTGCATTGCACAGTCTGTCGCGGTTATACTACAAGCCGAACATGGGTTTGGAAAGCCAATGGCGACCTTGAGCGAGCAAGATCTTGGGGCAAATTTCAAGGCAAGCTCTGTCACTTCCAGAGAGACGATTTCCCAATTGCTGACACACTCGTAGAGCGAGTACGCCGCGACGATCCTGCTCATTGCCTCCCTCGGATTCTCGAAACTCGCCATCGTGGCATTTATACACAACTTGACTCCCTCCAAACTACACCGTACAATCAACTTTAGCGTCGGAGCACTCTCGTCTTTATGGCTTGTTGGCTCGGTGATAGTGGCGGCTTGTGAGTGTAGCCTGCCACATCCATGGGACAGGAGGCTTGATCGATGCATCAATCGCGTAAGTAGCCGGCGATGCATTCTGAGACGTGACCCTAACGCTGGACAGTTGACCTGGTGGAATGTCGTCGCGATCTTGAACATAATAACGGAACTCGGAATCGTCATGCTGGAACTCGGTATTGCGGCCCAGCTCCATGTAAAGAGACAACGGAAGGCAGGGATTATGAGTATCTTTGCCTGTCGGTTGCTGTAAGTTGAAATCGGAGACTGCGATTCACGATGCTAATCAACGGAATAGAGTCCTCGGTGGTGCTGCAATCCAGCTCGCCTTTTTCCACCAGGAACGCCAAGATGCCCCCTTGAAAGACGACCTGACTCTCGGCTACTGGCGCTCGTCTGTCTGTAACCAGATAGTACAGTGCCTTGCTATCTTGACGACATGTCTTCCATACACAAACCTGTTTCTAGAGGGCTTTGAATCGGGCTTGATGCGCCTAGACGACTTGCGCCGGCGAGGAGAACACACTACGAAGGAAGATAGCAAGGGATATGAACTCATGGACGTCTCACGCTCCGGCACTACCCAAGCGAAAAGTATCACTGTGTCAAAGAGCTGGGCTGTAAAAGAAGAGCCCGTGGAGCATTCTTCCCATGGCCATCGTCGTAGTGTTGGTGCGACTACAACAGTGCAATGACTGTGTTTAGAGTATACATTAGCCTGAAAAGGGCGCACTGTTTAAAGTCAGAAATGGCGTTCCTCCGGTGGCGTGAACCCCTGCACAGTCCACCTCGTATCGTGTCCCGTAGCATGCGGCACAGTCCCGGCTCATGCATGCCCATGTTGATGCATTAAAGCTTTTCCAGCAGGTGCAAAGGGGTGTGGTCCTATTGGCGCCCGTGCAATAACAAAGCATGGAGCATAGAGAGGTGCCATATCTCGGCTACACGCGCGGGAGCCACTAGCGATCGATCTTCCCTTACTGCAACCAGTTCTCTCCCTTCTTTTGTTCTTTGGTCTTCTACAATATCTCACTGGCGGTTGCTTCCTTTCGCTTTTCCTGCGTTGGTTCCTACAATGGCGTCGTCTCCCTCGAAAAGCGCTGATATTGAGCTGAATGTGGTTCAATCTCGCTCGACCAGCCGACAGGATGAACTTGCCCTTGCAAAATTGGGAAAGAAAGCCGTGTTGAAGGTAATGTTTAGTCCACCAGATATTGGGCATTATGGCTGACGGATGACAGCGACGATTTGGTTTCCTCTCTATCTTGGGCTTCAGCTGCACCGTCTTGATTACCTGGGAAGGTTCTTTAGTGTATGTTATAACGCCGCGTATCATTGCGAAGTACGACTAATAGTTTCCAAGATTGTTCCTTGTGGGCTTCCAGAAGTAAGCGTCTCGATATACATAAGCTCAACAACCTCTAAGCAAAGCAGTGGCGGTCCCGCGGGTGTCATCTATGGTTATCTCACCGTCTGGGTCGGTACCGTATCCGTTTTCATGGTCCTCTCTGAGCTAGTATCAATGTAAGTAGGCCCGAATACCTGCAAGTTGAACAATCGCTAATACGCTGTGCAGGGCACCCACTTCCGGTGGACAATATCATTGGGTTTCGATGCTCGCACCCCCAAAGTCGCAAAAGCTGCTCAGCTACATATCCGGTATGAGGCTCTCGTGCCATTTAGTCAGAATTATATGTACTAACTGGGGTTTGCATAGGATGGCTCACTTTGAGCGGCTGGCTAGCTTCGCTCGGCTCTGGAGCCTTTCTCACTGGCGGTCTCATCCAAGGTCTACTCATGCTTTGCCAACCTGACACTTACGTTCCTCAAAACTGGCACGTCACTCTTCTGTACTGGGCCGTCATAGCGTTCTGCGTCTTTATCAACGTTGCTGCCGGATGGCTGCTTCCCAAGTTTGAAGGAGCCCTTCTGGTGCTCCATATCCTTGGATTCTTCGCCATTCTCATACCCCTGCTGGTTCTCGGCCCGAAAGGAGATGCCAAGGAGTTGTTCACCACTTTCGTCAATTTGGGTGGATGGAATTCTCAGGGACTGTCTTTCTGCGTTGGAATCATGGGCAGCGTTTTTGCTTTTGTCGGTAAGTCAAGCATCGGTCCCGAATAAGCTTGTTTTTGCTAATATCGATCAGGTGGCGATGGCCCCATTCACGTGAGTCCGACGGCTTTTCACACGAATAGATGCTGATGTATTGTAGTTGTCCGAAGAAATCCACAACGCGCAAATAGTCGTCCCTCGATCGATCATGACCGGCATCGCGATCAACGGAGTTTTAGGGTTTGCAATGATTCTCACTGTGCTCTTCCGCATGGGTGACTTAGACGCGGTCCTCGAAGAGAACCCTGCATTCCCGTTCATGGCCATCTTCCACAGAGCAGTTCAGTCGAGATCCGGCGCCGCTGTGATGGCTTCCATTGTTATGGTCCTGACAATTAGTGCAAACGTCGGTTTCTCAGCTTCGACCTCGCGTATCTGCTGGGCATTTGCGCGAGATAGGGGTCTTCCTGGTTGGCGCACTCTTAGCAAGGTGCGTATAGTGACTTACTAGTAGCGAATAATGCTGACACCAAAGCAGGTCAGCGACAGGACTTCAATTCCTGTTTATTCCGTTGCCTTCACAGCCTTCATCGCTTGCCTTCTGGCCCTCGTCAACATTGGATCCACAGCCGCCTGTAAGTAATCTCCCAGTACGAAATGCATGCAAGACGTACACTGACGTTTCATCTCAACAATCAGTCAACGGGGTCATTTCAGTTGCTATCGCGGGATTGTTTTCCTCGTACCTCTTGACCTCATCTCTCCTCCTTTACCGACGTTGCACCGGAGCCATTCTCCCAAGTACCGACGTATTCGATGTTAGTGCACCTTCCACAACTAGCGATGGTATGGTTCGAACAAGCTGGGGACCGTGGAGAATCCCTGGTGCGCTCGGGATTGCCAACAACGCCTTCGCTTGCGCATACCTTGCGTTCGTGCTGTTCTTCAGCTTCTGGCCTAGCTTTGCAGAAGTCACGCCCGCGAATATGAACTGGGCAGTCCTGGTTACCGGTGTAGTCGCATTGGTTAGCAGCGTTTACTACCTCGTCTGGGCGAAGCATACCTACCATGGTCCTGTTGTTGATGCAGGAACCGTCGAGCATATTTGAACAGCGCTAGAAAACAGGGAGAATGTTATGATGCGGAACAAGGGCCGGTCTGGGCGTTAATTAAAAAGAAGTTAAAATCCTTCAATAATAGACCTCTTATAGATTTTTGTGAACATAGAAAATACACCTGCCGTCACACTTGTCAGTAAGCAAGTATGCTTGACTAGTTTGCTTGACTTGCTTGACTAGTAGCAAGTCAAGCAAACGCAAGCGCTCTTGTACTGATTAGCAAGCAAGTACAAGCATTAGTGAATGCTTGCTTGACTTGCTTGTTAGAATTGCCTATATTTTGGTGAGATTGTTGCGTTTGTCAAGGCAGCAATCTTGCAGTTTTCTAGTATTGTAGTCAGCTAGGTCATCCGGAGGTCTCCATCTGTGACAGTTTTGAGGTTGTTCAGTTGAAGTCTGGTAGCAAGGGCGCACGCAACCACCAATATAAAAGAGCACCTGCAATTGTAGATAGAAAATTAATGCAGTTCCCCAAAGAATCCACTGTTAGGATACAAAGGTCACATAGATACGAGATGTAATCAAGCGTAGAATAATCATATTGCCCGTGGTGGATAGAAAAATTGCTACTGTGTCAGGGTAGCTCTTGTCCCAACTATATCTTTCAGGACTGCCTCGCCTCACGTGGACAAGTGTGCCTGCCATTGCTACCGCTGGCGCTGTGCCCAGGTGAGATAGTTTCTCCTTGATGTGCTCTGGTATTGGCTACTGTTACCGGTTACCGGTTCAGCTCGTTCTGAGTCTTGTCTCATAAGCCTTTGTCACTTGAAATGAAGCCTTGATGGCTGCATTTAAACGCGATGCAAAACTTGTGCTGAGCACGTGGTGGAGGGCAGCGCGGTAGCTTCGGCTTGATCGTTGGCGGGGTTTGAAAACATTCGGTATTTCTTGAGGCCCCGAGTCGCCTTGACCAACTCTGGTCTGCGACATTGGTGAGTGAGAATGCATGTTGTTAGGTTAGGTGGTACTGTGCACCGATCACGCTCCGAGCCTAACCTCTTCAGGCGGGTTAGCGCTCTGACTTCCTACCTAGCTACATTATCTGTCTCTTTAACACCAACACCTCTCGATATACACTACACGTGACCATTTTTCGCTCCTTCCTGGCATCTTTCACTACTGAAATCCTTCAAAATGTGCGTGGATTGCTTTCCACATTCAAAACCGCGTTCCTTGAGCAAGAATTACTTCTTTTCCTTAGGTACGACAAAGCCATCTGTGACGGTTTACAAGGTAAGGACGTGCTGTGTGCCACGTGTGTTGGTTTGCCGCTCCTTAGATTTAAGCTGCATCATAGATACGTCATGTACACCGACCCTTCCTGTGGCCTCATGAAAGATAGTCACAGCAGAACACTACCAGAAAGAACACTATACAGTTTCATATATGCTCTCAATTGCCTGCACCACAACACCCTCTCTTGCTACCAATATATTCTAGGGTTGTTTTCAGAGCAGTAAAATCAAACTCTCAGAGATGTTCAGAGTCTTCCATAAAGATCCAAAGCGGCATAGCCTCCTTCAGCCTTGCGACTGTTCTGTTCATCGCAAGCCATAAATGCCCCTAACCACAAGATCATAAGCCTCCGACAGGCATGCAAGTGCAACCTTCGACATGCATGCAGGTGCAGCCTGCGCCAATCGCATTTGTAATCGAGAAAAGCAGTGTATTAGCGTCTTGGTACTCCTTAGTCTTATTTTCCAGTCTCTGCCCACTTTTTCACTACAGCTTCCCTCTCAGCCTTCCTACGTCATGTATCTCAGCATCTTAGTGATCACGGCCCTTTTAGCCCTTATCGCCTCAGTTGGATCTCAAAACACTAGCTATGACACTCCCATACCATGTTGCAGCGTTCCTGTGAACTCAGTGCCCGCAGATCAAAGGGCTAGCTGGTGTGTAGCACAGGAGAACAGTTGCTTTGAGCTTTGTGGTGATCAGGGATCGTTATCGTCAAAGGTAAACGTGTGCGACGACGTACGTATTTCTGCAAGTCTTAGACTTTGACTGGGGAGTTTTGCTAAATCGAACAGACCACCCTTGATTTTACTTGTAAATGCACCAACGACACTGATATTACTTCCAAAATGTCAGAGTACCAGCAGAATTTCCCGGGTCTGATATGTATATCCTGGTTTGATGCATGTATCAACGCGTCATCGAGCGATGCTGGTGCACAATTTCAGTGTGTACAGGCCCGTGACAACGAATGCGGGAACAAAACTCTGCCTGAGGTCTTGTCACCATCTTCTTCGCAGAACAAATTTCTCAGTACTTCTTCACAAATATGAGAAACGTCAACGGGGCCTCAATCGGCTGCTACTACAACAGGTGCCACACGATCCGCGTCACCACCTAATACCCCGACCACTTCAAACCACACTCCTTTTAGTCCTGCGTCAGGTACTGCCTCTGCAACCACGAACACTTCTTCGACCCAGACAGGGCAAGCGTCGAGAGCAGCTAGCCTTTCACGCGGGGCTATCGCTGGTATTGTGGTAGGAGTTCTGGGAGGCCTCGGCGTGTTGGCTATCATACTCTAGCTGTGTAGACGGCGACGCAGGTAAGAGAAAATTGTGAGCAGAGCAACCAGCGGAGCAGTCTTGGGACATGACGAGAAACAAGTCGTCGTGCCGACAGCCACTGAAATTCAGTTGAAACCCGAACTCCACGGCAATGCGACGATTACCAATTCAAACCTACCTCAAGTGGTCGATCACAATGGTTATGCAGAACCATATGCCTACCACACTGGTGAGGCAGAACTCCAGTCGCAGTCACATTGCAACTCTTCTGAACTGTACATCTCTGACCCTCATCGCGCCTCTGAACTATATGGTGCTAGACACCACAATACGGCCGGGCTGCATTCTCCCACACCCATACCGGAGTTGGAGGCTCCTCCACATGCTTCAGTACCGGTGCAATCTCATCGGAATCATAAATTAATACCATTATACCAACCCTATCCGCCAACCGAGCTCGGGCAGGAACGACACTCAGATCAGTTTCCAGTACCCGCTCTGTACGCTCCATCATCGCACCTTGCGTCGGGCGACATTGCCGCCCTTGAGGAGGAAGAAAGACGAATTTACGCTGAGATGGCATAAGTGGGTAGGATGAAGGAGCTGCAGATTCAGAAGAATACCATACATCAGAAGCTCAGAGAGGCACAAGGTGGATGAGATTTCGAGTGAGACGCCTCCTGTATCCGACAAATTTCAAGGTACAAGATACTATGTACGAGGGCATTGCAGCGACATTTGCGTAACTTCTTAGGACTTCAGAGCATATACCAAGTCACCGAATAGTGGAACGCAACCCTTGTATTGGAAAACTATCTAACAACGGAATATGGTAAGCCTCTGAGGTTCACTGTTACGTCGCTGAGATAAGCACCATCTCACCAAAAATGTGTTGTGCTAACGACAAACGTTCCTAGGAATTGAACCTGATTTCGTACACATGAAAACTCTAGCTGCCGTATATAGTAAACTGGGTGGTTCCTAAGTTACTGAGAAGAGTGTTGGGCGATGACGTGGTAGACGGTAGGTCGATAGTCGATATCATCCCGGACGTCCTGGGGCGTTGAGGTAGAGAGGGGCTCGTGCCCGAGAAAGAGCGCGGTGGAGAGTTGGGTCCATTTGTATAAGCATAGCGGTCGATGCGAGAACGTCCAGAACCTTTGCTGTGTGAAGAGCCCTACAAAGCAGGGTTCCGTGAAGAAGAGTTCGACGGCAAGCCAGAAACCGTTGCACACTCGCGTTCGTAATATAAGTTAGGACTGACATTGATTGGTGCGAAACCATAGTCGGCCAGAGAATCCGGGTACCATCTACATTCCATCTTGGAGGAATTTTTCCAGTTGTGATTGTAGGAGTAAGCTTGACAGTCTTCGTCCTTGAGACAGGCCGCTGCGCAAGGACCGGCATCTTTCTGATCCGAAGAGAGGTCGATAGACTCGTGAGGTTTGAAACGAGAGAATATGTTTAAGACTCCTGCTATGCCACATGTTAATACACGGCTTGAGGGGGTCGGGGCAGCCGCGGTAGTTGAACTGATCTGGCTTCCGGACGCAGCGGCATTTTGCTGGACAGATGAAGACGTAGCGATATGTTGCTGGATGGATGACGACGTAGAGGATTGATTCTGAGTGGATGACGACTCAAAGGGCCATTTTTGCGTGGATGGATCGAAATCATCACAGACTCCGAATTCAGGCTGGCTGCAGAATTGGAGTTACGAAGTCAGCTTATGTCTCGCATGCAGTTCGTCCATGATTCACTTACCAGCCTGGTCGTTTGCAGTAGTCGCTGTCGCTTCCGCTAGAATAAGTCAGCTACATGTCTCGAGTTATCATCATGTTGATATGAAAACTAACCAGTACGAATAAAAGTTGCAGCAATGGCCAAAACCTGAGCCGGTACAAGTCATTCTATATGCAGACGTAATACCGTAATTACTTCCACATCGCCCGTCAAAGGAGACCTGCCATGTGTAAGATGGTGCGGGTGATGAGACTTTCGTGGAAGAAGATGCTGGCCCTGTCGAAGAAGAGAGTGTTGAAGAAGATTCCAACGAACTAGTTGGATTCGAAGAAAAGGGCGTTAAAGAACATGTCGTTAAACTAGTCGGTGTTGTTGAACGAGTCGATGTTGTTGAACGAGTCGGTGTTGTTGAACGAGTCGGTGTTGTTGAGCGAGTCGGTGTCGTTGAACGAATCGGTGTTGTTAAATGAGTCGGTGTCGTTGAACGAGTGGTTGTATTTGAGCTAGTCGATGTTGTTGAACGAGTCGGTGTTGTTGAA
>ML976004.1:200573-330417 GCA_010015635.1 Clathrospora elynae
CCAGGGTAGCTAAATCATAAGTTTCGACGATATCGGCTTCTGGATCTCTCTACAACATTTGTTAATAGAGCTCTTTCACGGGCTAGAGTATCACAGCTAGACATGCCAGCTCAGCGATACATATCACGGTTGATTGTCGGTCTAGAGCCAGAACCATCATACCCATAGTAACGCGAGCGATTGCGATAAAATCCAGCTAGGCGCCCATATGCAGGTTATAAGATCCTTGTTAGCTGCCTCAGAATGGCGAGGCTAAAGTGGAGCGTGAAGCGAGAGGCCTGGAAACATTTCAGCAAAGTCCCCTTACTACAGCGCGAAGCACCTTGAAGTTACAGCCTTATACATATTATGAACATTAAACAATAACTGCCTAAATACTCGAGACACTAAAAAACTCCTAAGCTATTAAACATCCCTCCAAGTGCCCTCCACAGGCTTAACTTGCTCCACTACCGCAGCTCTCTTCTGACACTCTACCACCTTCCCCAACATTTCTTCCACATCCTCTTTGATGATCCTAACATTCTGCTGTGCCATCAAGACAAGTGCATTGAGTTCCTTATTCTTCAGCGGTTTCTGCTGTTCACTCCCTGCTGTTGATTCCTGCTCTTGAGTACCATTGCCTGAGGGCTTCGGTACATAACCCTCAGGCAAACTCTCTCCAATTAACCCCTCATCATCAATTCTCCGACTATGAAAAGTGCGCAACAAAAGACGAGATACAACACTGCGATTCGCGTCTCGCTTTTGGCGCATCAAGAGGACTGTGCGCCAGTTCTCCCACTCCCTTTCCCAACACCCTTCCAGCACCCTATTCCCGAAATTTACCACCGATCGCAACTCCTTGATCTCTTCCTCCAATATCGTTATTGAAAGTGTGAGGAAACCGACTCGGAGTTCTTTTTCCACAAGCCATGCGCTCATTTTCGGGACGAGGTCGTCTTCGAGACCGTCGATGCGGTCCTGCAGGCCATAGAGAATGTCGTGTAGTTTCTGGACAAGGCGGGCATCGAGTGGTATGGGGGATGCAGCTTTTGAAGGGGGTGATGTATCAAGGATATCAGGTATGGGATCTAGCACGATGTGGTGGTGGAGGGACAGTTCTGAAGGGGTCAGAAGCGAGCAGAGGAGAGAGGAGACGTGATCTGGGGTTAGGTCGGGGGGCGTAGGTGTGCGAGGATGAGAGTGAAGGCTGAAGTCGCTGGAAAAGAAGCTGCCGTGGTAGCTGGGGCTGATGCTGTTGGGGAGCAGTTCTTCCGGTGCTTGGGATGTTGCACGGATTCTGGGACGGTTGAGGTTGGAGTCGTTGGAACTCGATCTGCCGTAATAGCCTGGGCTGACGCCGTTAGGTAGTGACTCTCC
The DNA here is from genome assembly GCA_010015635.1 of Clathrospora elynae. NCBI lineage: Eukaryota > Fungi > Ascomycota > Dothideomycetes > Pleosporales > Diademaceae > Clathrospora > Clathrospora elynae. Next base: position 201,936 of record ML976004.1, read on the forward strand.
CGGTCCTTGGTCTGGAACAGGAGTTGTGGGACGGCCAATGGGCGTGGGCGTGGGCGCGGATGCGGGTGAGGGCGCGCGGTAGAGGGCGCTGTGGGAGGGCTGGATCGAACTTGATATGCTGTAGTAGCCCGGACTGATGCTCTTTGGTAACTGCTCGTCCAGTTTATCTACCATGTGTTCATCTACTGCAGTACGTAACGGCCATTGACCCGCCTGTTCAGCAGCAACCCGATCATAAAACGCACTTCCCACAATCGGATAGCTGAAGTTTGGCACTAGACCTGCCTCCGCCGCAGCCACGAAACAGGTGTCTCGGTGCCCACTACCATTAGTAGTAGAGCTACGCTGCACCCTTTCTCGGACTGCGTATTTCGCTACAGGGTCGACTGCCTCATTGCTAAGAATGCGATTTAGTGCTGAGTTCCATGTTAGTTCCTCTGTAGGCTCAACTGCAGTCGATCGGCTATCTGGCCGACTTTTTATGGGCTCCACTTGAGCCCGCGCTAGTGTGGGATGTGCTTGGGCTGGTATTGTGGAAATTGCAAGTCCGTGTTCCCCCGGTGTTGGAGCTTCAGGAATGACTGTCAGGCTGGTTGATACCGTGCTCGTGGTCATCGCTGGGAGTTCGCGTCCCGGGAAGACGACATGTCGGTTTCCGTCATCATCACGGTATGTATATCTCGAGTTCTCGGAAGGAAAGTCCATGAATGTATCCCATTCTCGAGTCCCCGGCGTGATGGGTTCTTTGGGCGGAGACGGCACGCGTGGAGGCGGTAGCACATATCTCGGATTTGGGGGAGAATGCGCATGCATAACCGTAAAATCATCACTCCTCTCATCTCTTGCCTGCTTCGGGTCCCAAACTGGCTTCCGGTCCGTTTCCTTCCTCCTATTCCCCTGAACGGGAGACCTGCGAATTTCCTGTCTGACTCTCCTAAAGGGGCCAGGGACATATTGTGGATATTCGTCAGACGCTAACATCACACTGTTGAAGAAGAACTCCTCATTCTTGTATATATGAGGGGGGTAAGGCCCTCTGTCCACGATTGTAGGAAGGTCTGGCAGCGAAATGGAACTTGTGAGATCAGCATACTCGTCATCTTTTCGATTCTCGATTTCGTCTTCGGCTCTTTGTCTCTCGCGCTCCAGCTGGCGCGGTGAAGGGTTAAGGTCGATGGTATAGTAATGGACGGGGCGGCGAAACGGGTGTCGCAGTCGGCGTAGAAATGCCGGCATGTTCTCAGCTGCAGGGATAGTTCTGGGACGTCGTAAGGAGGTGTTGAGGATTATGAGTGGTTCTGGGTATGGAACTTGGTGCTAGATGACGGTGATTCATGGTGCGTTGTTTGGTGCGTTCATATGTTCGATTGTGACAAAGGGTCGTTTGCGACTGTGCTGTTGTCAGGCTCGCTTCACGAACAATCGCTGAGCCGTGAGTTAGCATGTCCATACTTGAACCCGTGAACTTCCATAGGGTCTGTGGTGACAAGCCAGAGACCGAATGTTGTTAAAATGTGAAGTGCTGCGGAGGACGCTGAGATACGATGTGGACGTGATTGTATAGGGTACCATCTTATACTCTCAAAACTAGAGGTTTCAACACCAAGAGTTTTCTAAATGTACACTAAGTGCTGTCTCGAAAATTTAACCACTTACTGTGAAGACATAGTCGCAGTTCCGGGTATGAAACAATTATGAATGCGCCATGGCTAAAACAATATCCGCCCCAGTGTAACCACGCTCCATGGCTATGCAGTTGTGGAAATGCAGGTAGAACGCCCCCATGCCATGTAATCGTAAACCGTAACGCCGAAAATATTTAGTACTTCCTCTTGGCAGCAGCTGCTTTGGACATCGCCAGCAGCTTCCGCTTTCGTTCATCTTTGTCGCGCTTGAGTCTCATCTCCTCAGCTAGTGCCTCAGCATCCTCCTTCTTTGCCACCTTGAGCGCCATCTGTTCCTCCTGCTCAACGTCCCATACACCACCTTCCATGTCAGAGGAACCATCGGACGCGTAGTCATCTTCCTCGTCCTCCATGTCTGAGAGCTCGTCCCAGTCTGCGTACCCATCAAAGCGTCCCTTGGCTGGCTTCGGCTTTGACTTCGCTGCTGAGGCTCCGCTCTGGATGCCAGTAACGGGAGCATTTGCTGGGCGAGCAGTGCCTTTGTAGCCGACCTCAATGGGCTTCTTGGCCGGTCGCGCTGTGCCCTGGTAGCCGACATCGACTGGCTTCCGCTTCTCTTTCGATGGATCGACCTTTGGATCGAGAGACCTTGTGGGTAGTCCGGTGACTGGCTTCTTCCCTTTAGCGCCCGCAGTTGCCTCTGCCTTGAGCGCCAAGCGTTCCTTCCGCGACAGAATCTTCGTTGGCTCGTGTTTGATGGGAGGTGCCATGGGTTTCGCTGCATCTTTCTCTTTCGCTCTCTGAAGCATTGCGAGGTATCCTTTCTTGGGTGCGGTAGCCGGAGCTGTGGCCGCCCCGGTAGCTGCCGGTGCAGGGCTGGGAGCAGGCGCTGCAACCCTGGGCGCGACAGCGGATGCGTTTGGCACTGTTACAGGCTTCCGAACAACAGGACTTGCTGCCTTTGGTGCCGCAGTACCGCGGTATGGGACAGCCTGAAGAGGCGCGGGCAGGATGGGCTTTTTAGCGGCAGGTGTCGACGTGGCGCGACTGACGCCATTCGTGGGCGCTACTGGACCGACGGCCTCCTTCCTCTGTACCTTGACCTGGCCGCTCTCGACTGAACCCGATGCCTTGCGTTTCAGCTGGGGCGTCTGGGATGCGGCATTTGTACCAAGAACCGGTCGCGGCGCTGGCTTCGGGCCCCCAGCAGGCGGAGCCTGCCTCTGTGCAGTCGCCGGGATCTTCGCGCCCGTAGGGTCGATTATGGACATGATGTCTTTGAAAGCCTGAAATGGCGGGGTCAGTATAATGGTGTTGTCGCGGCAGGCGCTGGACTCACACTCATGGTGGGCGACTGATAAGCGTTTGACTCAGTGTTACCAGTCGTCGAATCTATTGGAGGGCAAGTTGTACATGCTTTCCGGGTAGGAAGTCGCCGATATAAGGAGTCGGCGGTGGAGAGAATGCGAGCGCGGATGCGATCGGCGCACGAGACCTGCAGCGTATTGAAAAGCGGGCGGCCAGGGAGAATGAGCGGACAGTGGCGCGCAGACAAGGGCTGTTTTATACCTTGGCTTTGCGCTTAGCCTCGTTCACGTGATACTCCACGCTAGTCGAATCCAGTATGGCTCGCTTATGGCATCCCACCATCAATTTCGTGGGTCGCGACACCTCGAACTTTTCTACGAACGACAACCCGCCAAAGAACTTGAAGTTCCAGTCTCCGTCATACGGTGCGCATACCCTTTACTGATACACCGACGCAATACTGATAGACGTAGGTTAAATAGATTGAACTCCTGTTCCTACCCAACCCACATTCACAATGAAGCACCTCGCGGCATACCTTCTCCTCGGGCTTGGTGGAAACGACTCGCCCTCCGCCTCCGATGTTAAGGTAAGACGTACTGTAATCACAGCTCGTATTCACCGACTCACACGATAACAGGCCGTTCTCGAGTCCGTCGGTATTGAGGCCGATGACGAGCGTCTCGAGAAGCTGATCTCTGAGCTTAAGGGCAAGGACATCAACCAGGTAAGACATTTCGCATAAGAGCGCAGCTGGGATCCTTGCTGACACACTGCAGCTCATCCAGGAGGGCTCTGCCAAGCTGGCATCGGTTCCCTCCGGCGGCTCCGGTGGTGGTGCTGCTGCTTCTGGCGGCGCCGCTGCTGCCTCCGGTGCTGCTGACGCTGCCCCTGCCGCAGAAGAGAAGGAGGAGGAGAAGGAGGAGTCCGACGACGACATGGGCTTCGGTCTCTTCGACTAAGCGCGTTGCCAAACTTTCTCGGTCTGCTACGAAGTATGATCACGTCAACCTCTCAACAATCACGAGAATCATGCGCAATGAGTACGAGCATTTGGGCGGTGTCGAGCGTGCGATGATGGGATAATGAGAAGGAGACCGCGGCAACATCCCCATAGTTGCTTGATGAGATACCCAGAATGAAGCCATACACCCTCAAACATTTTTGAACACTACATGCTATGGTGCCTGCGACAGCCGACTTGAGCACCTGTGTACATGACCTCCCATAATGAGCCTTGAAAGTCTGAAAAATGGTGGCGATGAGCATGTTGGTTCAAATTCGCTACGTGGGCATTATCGCTGCGGAACTTGCTCCAGATTCTTAGCGAACCAGCAAGAACATGAAATAGGATATGCAATCTCTCAAATGATCACATTTGAAATCTCCAGAATGCTGATAGTGACGTTCCCCGGTGTTGGTGCTGCAATCGGCACAGTAGCGCGCCAAGACTCGCTTAACCGACTGCGACTGCACACTGAATTGGAGCTTTATGGACATCGACTTTGACGACTGACGACCGACAACCAACCCGCGACAAATCGAAGTTCTCTCTCAGCTACTTCGACAACCGCAATCATGGCTGATTCCGAATATGTATGTATAACGTATTGCGATACCCTCGCATAGTGTACTAACAACCACAGAACGCCGAGGAGGCTGCTGGTACGCTCTCACCCTTCCACGAACCTTTCTCTTCAAGACTCGTCAATGCAACCGCACACCTATACATTCTTCACGATCCCGAATCGAGTCTCTTGCTGCGCCGGCGCTATACACCTAGAACGAACATGATGGATTTGGACTGACGATCTGCTGCAGAGATCAAGAAGAAGAGAGCGTTCAGAAAGTTCTCGTACCGTGGCGTCGACCTCGACCAGTATGTCCTCAGATACCAGCGGCAACCCGATCGCGCTGGAGATTCGTCAAGTGGCAACGGTATACTGACCAGGATACAGGCTCCTTGACCTCGGCTCAGAGGAGCTCCGTGACCTCGTCCACGCTCGTGCCCGTCGCAGGTTCAACCGCGGTCTCAAGAAGGGCCCCATGGGGTCCGTCACGCCCACTTTCATTACCTAGACCCATTGACTGACAAACTACAGTCTCATCAAGAAGCTGAGGAAGTCGAAGCAGGAAGCGCGCCGTAAGTTTAATGCGTCACCGACTACATATCTTTTGCTAACAACATTACAGCAAATGAGAAGCCCGACCTCGTCAAGACCCACCTCCGCAACATGATCGTGGTCCCCGAGATGATGTAAGTGGTGGACAAGCGCTCTCTTTTGACGATCAAAAGCTAACTGTTTTCAAGCGGCTCCGTCATTGGTGTCTACTCCGGCAAGGAATTCAACCAAGTCGAGATCAAGCCCGAGATGGTTGGTCACTACCTCGCCGAGTTTTCCATCTCATACAAGCCCGTCAAGCACGGAAGGCCCGGTATCGGTGCTACGCACTCTTCCCGTTTCATTCCTCTCAAGTAAAGGGTCTGGGTCTTGGTTGCATGGGTTTTTTCGTGGGGTGGACAATGTACGTGATGACCTACTACGATTACAGGTGTTAGGTGCATTTACTCTCGATGGCTATGACGTTCAAAAGCGATCACAGCGGGCACGAAGATGATGTAGATAGCATCATCTATCACATCTGAGATACCTCACAACTACTTGTCCTGATGCATGATGTAACACATGCCACGGTGTATACAACGACTTCGCGGCCTCATTGTGTGAGTGACATTGGGCCGACTGCACTTTGACCGGATAGCAAAGAGAATGGGTATTAGTAAACAAAAGTAGATCTAAACAGCTAGGCAGTATGCCGACTACCTCCCCAAACGCATCTCTACCTTTGCGAAGTTGTACAGCGCTCGGAGAAAGACCTGATAATTCACGCCTTTGTTATCTGGCAGGTGGCTAGCAGTTCGTTAGCATTGACAACCCCAAAGAGAAGAAAGAAGTACTTACAATATCTCCGTCAACCTCAACTGCCACGGCGGATACCCCTTCAGCATCACCGTAGGACTAAACAAGATCAAAAGATCCGGCTCACTCGACACATGGTCGTTCAACTGCGCATCGATCAAATCCGTGTTGATCTGCTCCTGTCGCACGTCGCCCTTTTGCGCCATCTCAGCAAGGGTGCGGGTCAGGTCTACGATGGTATCGCGGCCGTCGTGCTCGGAGAGGAGGAGCACAGTGAGGTGTTTGCGTCCTTGGTTGATTTCGTCCTCGGCGGTCTGGGGGGGCGTGTTGGGTGGGGAGTAGGAGCTGAGATGGGGAGCGCGGAGGGAGAGGGTGGGTTTGCGCTGGGGGCCGAAGTACGACTCTAGCGTTGACCAGATGCTGGCGTGGGTCTGGGGGAGGTAGTTTTTAAGGACGCCTTTCGTTTGTTAATAACCACGTCACTCAATTCCTCTAGAAAGTACTCACCCGTCCGTTCATAGACACTCAACAACGGTATCCCGGCACTCGCCGCCCACGCCGCTATCTCACAAACATCATTCACCAGCCCCTCCAGCCCAGCCGTGCCCTGACCCCCCTCATCCTCCTGGTACTCGACGATCACGCTAAGATGCTTCGGCATCTTCTCCAGGTTCTTGACATCGTGCGCGATGAACTCGGGGGTGCGGTGGTGGTACTTGAGCAGTGAGATGATGTTGCCGCGCACGAGGCGATAGGCGCGGCGGAAGCGGAAGAAGATGCTGAAGAGCAGGGCAATGGTGTGGTAGATGGCGAGGTAGAGGAACGTCTTAACGGGGCCGGTTTTTCGAGACTTGGTGGTTTGTGATGTGCGGTCGCTGAGGGCTTTCTTCGAGGCCGTGTCGCTGGACGAGGTGGGCTCCGAGGGGAGGAAGGGTTTCAGGAGCTCTTCGCGCTGTTGGATGCTGAGTTGCTTGCTGCGGCGGAAGGCTGCCTCTTGCGTGGACGTGAGGCCTGTGGTTGCCATTGCGCGTGTGGACGTCTATACGCGTAGTGAGGAAGTAGGTAGTATTAGTTCGAAAAGAAAGGAACAATTGCTCGAGTTAGCGGGCCATGGATGGGAGATGTGAAGTCAATGAATTTCCGTGGCTGATGCACACGAAGTACGTGTGGCGCCGTCGCTGCCGAGCGTCAGCCAAGTACGTGCATCTTGCATGCTCCGCCTTGCCGTGAGGCGCCATGACGCGGAAGCCGTCGCAAGTGATGGGGGCTCAGGATCTTGGGGACATGTGTCCAGATGCGTGTTTACAGTGTGCCCTGACGAAGGGATGCGGTTTAATCGCGGCGCATGAGGTCACCCGTTGTTTGTCAGGCAGGAACCGAGGCGTGGGGTGGGATAAGCCACACCCATGACTTCGAGTTGAGCGCGACTACCTTATATTCCACTTGAAACTATCTGGTCGCTAATTGAAGCATATTACGAAAAGTATGGTTCGATAGCCAAATCATCACCTCATGCTTCGCGCCAATTCCAAAACACCAGCGTTGGGCGGAATCACCTCGCTGGAGCGCAACGATAGACGCTCGTAGTACCTGAATGATTCCCAGCACTAAACCTCATTTCTCCCTCCTTTGAACATGATGCAAACCCCAGGAAGCTTCGACGGCGCGTCGATACTCACACACACAACCTCGAGGACGTCTCTGCGCGGGCCGCACTTCACATTGGACAAGTTCTCCGTAAGCTACCTAAGCTTCGGTCGACGTGTCCGTACTGATACATGCAGAGCAAAGACTTCATAGTCAAAGACTTCATCGAAAGCCTCTCCGACGCCGCCGTACCCACATCGCGAAAGTCTGGAGGGAACGCGGGCCAGCAGACATTCGACCCGAAACCGCTCATCCGCACCTTCGAACATGCCCTCACGCGACTAAACGGTCTGTCCGAGGACCTGGAGGAGAAAGAGACGGAGTTATCCGGCGCAGTACGGCGTGCGGAAATACAACACAACCAGAATGCCGAGTCGCTGGGCCGAAGGCTGGAGCAGGCCATGGATCGCTTCCAGAGGCTGGACAGCTCGTTGAACGGCGGGGATGAGGGAGGGCCCGACGCCGGTGGAAACATCGCTATGCGCATAGGAGAGCGGCTCGAAGAACTCGATCGCCAACGAAAGAGGGCTCTGGACGCCAAGTTTTTGATCGAATGCTGGCAAGAGGTCAGCGAGCGCGGCGAACTCAACATCCTCGAGGACCAGCGACGAAGCGGCGACATAGTGCGATGCGCCGAGATTGCGCGCCAGCTGCTACGAATCAGCACACGTCTCGGCCCAGAGGGCGGCCAGCGCGTCAACGGCGAGGGCCAGAGCGGCACGAAGAGACCGGTACACCAGGCGCGACACAACGCTAAGGAGGTCATCGAGAAGTTCTTGGAGAACTTGGAACAGGATCTGCTGAGCAAGTTCCAGGAATGCTACGCACGACCGAACTACGCCGGTATGCGTGATTGCGCTATTGCTCTGAAGGGCTTCAACGACGGATCCAGCGTCATCGGTACCTACGTGAACCAGCACTCGTTCTTCATCGATCGCATGCAGATGAGCCTCGAGGAACTCGCAACAGACGTGGAGACGTGGGATCGCCTGCAAGATCCGGACGCGGAGCCACCAGGCATTGAGCCGACATTACAGTCTTTAATCGATGAGGTCAAGATTGTCGTACAGGAGGAGTCTACGATCATCAGGCGCGCTTTCCCGTACTATGAGGAGGTTCTGATACGCTTCTTGGAGCGAATCTTCCAGCAATCCATACAGGGGCGGCTGGAGATGGTGCTCGACAAAGCCAGCGAACTGTCATCGCTCGCATTTCTGCGCTCATTGCAAGCCTCGAGGAGCTACATCACGCAGCTAGTCGAAGATCTGAAAACACACGGTCTGACAGAGCATCCGGAACCTGCCACCTCCCAGGTCGCGGCTACGCTTGACCAGCAGCTCGAGGAGCTCTTCTCATCGTACTTCATCGGCGAGAAGTACATTGAGCGTGAGAAGAAGAACCTCGAAGAGCTGTACTCTTCGTTGCTGCTCAAGTTCACCATCTACCATTCACGGCGGAGCAAGATGCCTACTTCGTACTTTGGTTCGCTTGCTCAGCGAGGCAAGGAGCTGGCGGCTTCTGCTCGTGACAAGTACATGGAGCGCCTTGAAAGCACTGATTTACCCGCTAGTCAGAAGGCGACGCTGCTCCGCATCGCTGGCTTGAAGGAAGACCAGCAGGAGAGGAAGGACATTGAGGTGACGGATGAGGATGGCAGATTGTCGCTCCCGGTTGCTAAGCGTATGCTGAAGTGGCTGGCGGAAGGTGTCGGGCGTGGGCTTGAGCTATCGCCAGGCAATGAGACGCCAAAGGACGTACAAATACTACTCAATCTTCTTCTACGGCAAATGGGCGAGATCTATCTCGAAACAGCTCTGGAGGCGTGAGTACTTCCTTCCTCCGGTTTATTCAATATCTTGCTAACTTGGAGACAGCGCCCAAGACCACGCCGCCTCGCAAGAAACCTCAAAAACACCCCCCGACCTAACCCACCTCCCCTCCCTACACGTCATAACCACAATCCTGCACCTCCTCCAACAAACCACAACCACAATTCTCGCTCCCCTCTGCACCCCCAATCTGACCATTCGCCGCGAAATCGAAAAGTCCACAACCCTTACCCTGGCTACGCTCGAGTCCAAGCTCTCTAATATCTTGAACTTGACGCTGACGGCGGGGCTGAATTGGGTAAGTAGATGCTTGAATCAGCAGAAGAAGACGGATTTTAGACCGAGGGAGGAGGAAGTCATGGTAACGAGCGAAACACAAGCCTGTCGCGACGTTGCCGCCTTCCTCACGCGCGTCGCTTCGCAGGCCACCGCAGCACTGTCTGGTCGTAACCTCTCATTATTCCTGTCCGAACTGGCAAGGGGATTGCGAGCACTTGTCCTAGCGCATCTTCTCAAGTTCACAATCTCCCAGGTTGGCGGGCTGAGTGTGAGTAAAGATATGAATCGCTATGTAGAGCTTGTGAGGGGGTGGCCGACGGGCGAAGAGTTGGAGCCTGGCGCGATGGATGTACTTACTGATGTTAGCACGCTTTTCATTATTGGGCCTGAGGCCCTGAGAGATCGATTGAGGGCTGCGGGGGGTGGGGATGTGCAGGAGTTGAGGGCGTTTATTGCGCGGAGGGATGATGTTGGGAGTGTGGGGGTGCAGAGCGTGTTGAGTGGGATGTGAGGCTTTGAGGCTTTGAGGCTGGAAGGGTTGGAGGTATGAGGATGTGGCTGTATGTTTAGCGATTAATGAAATGAATACATGTGCTGTTCTAGCTAGTCGTGGCGTGCCATATCCATGTCTACGTGAGTTTATCAGCATACCGTAGAATCTCGCGCAAGAGAGCTAAGCTAGTCTAGTCGCTGAAGTACGACTATCTAATAGAAAGGCTAAAATAAAGGATTCTGCTGTGCCTACCCGCCTTTGCAATGGCTTACATAAGCCTCTGCTATAACGGTCGTACTTTGGCGGCTCGACCAACATGCTCCTTCCTTTCGCAACTAAGGCTACAGAGCACTTCACATCGTCACCTTTTGATTTCTTCACACGACAAAGATCCGTACAGATTCAAAAAGCAGAGTTGAAGTACCTAACCCACCTAAGCGATACGAGTACCAGCCCGCAGCCCGCAGTCAGCATCTCGATATCTTCTACACTGCCGGAAGTAGACGCGATGGACAAGCAGGAATTTGCCCAACGTGATAAGGGCGAAGCCATGAAGCAGCAAGGCAAGCAGGTGGACATTAATACTATGTGCAAAATCAACCCGATTCAACCCTCTTGATTGCACACATCTTACTAACCAGAGCCAGCACCCTCGCTGACCAGCAATACTCCCCGCTCCTCCGCCTCCCGGCCGAACTCCGCAACAAAATCTACTTCTTCGTTTTCGCTACCCAGAAAATCGACCCCGTTTACTACGGCTCCGGTATCTTCCGCTGCCGCACCACTTCTCCCAACACCCTTACCAGCCACCCCGATCACGACGATTTCAACTCACCACTGTCGCTGACGCAGGTCTCGAGACAGATAAGGGCTGAGACGCAGATGTTGCCGGCCAAGCTGAACAGTTATTTAGTGAGGCATCCACGGATATTCCGAGACTGGATGTTGAGTTTGGATAAGGAGAAGCGGGTGCTTGTTTGGGAGAGATTGAGTGCGCGACAGAGAAGGGCGATTGGGATAGGGGTTTTGTGGGAGAGGGGATGGAGTTCGGGTGGTGCACTTCCGGTTTCCAACGAACCGGCCGTTAAACTTTTCTCCGACCTGTAGATGAAGGCGTATAAATCCTCCAAGAACCCGCATCACCAATAGCATCATACAAAGAAGCAGACAAGATAGGGTGGACCAGCAAGTAATCGAATGAGAGTATACAGTATCTGTCACGGTTTGGGGTATCTCTTGCACCAACATATCATGGTTTGCGGTCTCTCTTACCTCACGAGCAGTGGCACCTCACCTCCCATGAGACGACGCTGCCTCTACAGCACTAGCGCTGTTTACAGCCCACCACTATATGTAAAGTTCGTAGCTTCACACAATAGAACCTCAGTTCAATCCGTCATTTCTTCCCACTTGAGTTCTGCTCACTCACCGTCACAGTATCCGAGTTGGAGTTTGAGCGTCTAAAGAAGAAGTAGAAATGAGGACGCTGTTACGGATTCAGGTTTGCGGACAAGAGATGCAAGTGACACCATCATCAATCCCAATCTGTAATTCGTCACTAAAAGTACGTAGTACTAGGATTAATCAGAAGACTATACTACCCTGAGACTGGCCGATACTGTTCATATACAGCAAAAGGCAGTTAGTTGCTCGCGAATGTGACGCCCTTATGGGACGCAGAGCTGCCTGAAGAACTTCACGTTCACCGTGGCAAATATTGAGCCGCCGGTCAGCTAGTATGGGTATGTAACCTAGCCCTGCCCCCCATTTCCAACACTACAACGCTCAACAACGGTATATCACTCACGGATCGATACCACGAACGACAAAACGATGAAAACACTTGCGGAGGTTCTCGATATGGACACTATGTATGTTGCATCCTTGTGATGTGGTCTTCATCTCTAACCGCGTATAATCTGCGAGAGGAACGCAAAGGAGTCACCGCTTCTACGCCTGCCGCGCGAGGTGCGTGATATGATCTACAAATACGCGATCGGAGGCCACGAGGTCAATCCTAAGCATTCGCCCGGATACTACAGCGGAAAATACAGGTTCGTCCTGACCGCGGCACCGTACAACTAGGGAGATGAGACCGAGCAGAACTGGGAGAATATGTTCAGCCTAGGGCTTACCTGCCGTCAGCTTAACAAGGAAACAGAAAATATGGTGTATACTCTCAATATCTTCAAGAGCACCAGCAGCTACCAATTCGGCGATGCCCTCTTGGAGATGAAGGGCGAGAAGAAGGACTAATCAATACTATCTCGTTCGCTTACAGGTAATACCAAGCCATCCTCTTTCCTGATGGGCTGTTCAAATGCCATAACGTTATGCTCTTCATCATCAGATCTTGTCACAGTTTGGAGTCTCTCTTGCCTCACGAGCAGTGGCGCCTCACCTCTCATGAGACGACGCTGCATTTACAGCACTAGTGCTGTTTACAGCCCACCACTACATATACTGTTCGTAGCTTCACACAATAGAACCTTAGTTCAATCCGTCATTTCTTCCCACATGAGCACTGTCCACGATCCGTGACAGATCTACTGTGAGCGCTCAACAGAAAAAGGCGATCGAGGCCGAAGCCGAGGAACTCAACATGAGCTAGTTTGCGAGAACTAAGACAGGCATACGCAGGACGAACCCTCGGAGTATAGAGGTGAGAATTGAAGCTTTTGTTATAGTATGGAATTTTACTAACATACTACCTAGAGTGTACATCTTTGCACATGTTCACCGATAAAAACACGAAATGGCTATTCCGGGTGCGGCCTCTGTCCGGCAGTCTAAGTATCCAGAGGAACGTTTTATCGATGGTGACAAGGTTTTCTGGAACGACATTGGAAGTTACTAGGATATGGGCGTTGTCACAAACTTAGCAATAAGACCATCCGATGTGAACACCCGATTGAACTATCACGTCGTCGGCGATTGTGAACACACTTTCACCGTGAGTTACTAATAGGTGTCAGCCTACCCGGGTTAGTTTCCTTAGGTAATCCTGTCTATATGTTGCCTTCATTGTTCATAACTTGTAATACAACCAACTCTTTCTTCTTCACTTGACGCCTTGTTCAGGCTTAGAATAGGCTTTTAACATCCTTTTTTTTTTTAATAAGCCTCCAGCCTCCATCAAAAATATGAGATGATCCTCAATAATCAAGGCCACGGCTATTCGGGGGAGTCATTCTGTGAGGTATCGTGAACAGTGAGTGCACATGCGGGAAGAAAATGAAGGATTGAACTGAGGTTGTATCGCATGAAACTACGAACGGTATATGTAGATGAGTGACCATAAACAACGCTAGTGCAGAACAGGCAGTCTCCTCCCACCAACAGTAAGGTGCTGCTGCACGTTGGTGCAAGAGAGACCCCAAACCGTGACACATTCACACATATACTTTGGGACCCAATGTACGCTTACTAGCGTTGTTTTCCGTGATTTTGGAGGCAGATAACTACGCATGTAATTTGTTCAATTTGGTGCAAAATCCATTGCAATATTATAAGTTTGCCAAATTGCTGTTGCGTTCCTTATAAAATGATGCTGTTGGGATGCATCTAAGCGCTGGCCGCTCTCATTAACCCATCTGAACGTCATTCACTCACAGCCACACCCAGCCATAAAGTTGTGTCACATCACTACAGAAATTGAGATGTAGTGCTGCATAGGTGTCATTGAACTACTATTAAATTCCTGAATTATTTGGACAAGTGGTGAAAGATGAGACCTCCAAAATCACGGAAAATGACGCTAGTATGCGTACATCGGGTCCCTAAGTATATGTGAGTATTACCCCCCCAGAATAGCCGTAGCCATAATCAATACGCCTTCACCGTCAATTATAACGACGGCAGAACGAAATCGCTATGGTACGCCCGGAACTCAGAAAGACCAAGCGACCGATGCATACGCCGAATAAGGGCAACCGTATCGAAAAGCCTGTCACCAGGCATCTCACTCGGAACCAGACTGCTAAGCTTAACGCAATGTAAGTAATGTGTCCTGTGGTAAATTACCTTGCTAAGTATGTACAGTACTGTGAATAACGAGAGGGGCTCACCACTTCTACGCCTGCCCCAAGAGATCAACGACATGGTCTACGGGTATGCTATTGGTGGAGGCAAGATCAGAGTGATACGCTGCCACGATGGCACTGACTGTGGTAAACTTTTCCTTGATAAGTCTTCTAGTAGGTGGTAGCGCCCGAAATTGGAACACCAGAATTCGCTGTTCAATCTTTCTCGCGTCTCCCGCACGCTGTACTTGGAGACAAACCCCCTGCCGTACAAGCTTAACGAGTTCCCCCGCGCGCCCGGTGATCTGTTCGACGCCATGATCAACAATCTCGACGATGAGAAGAGAGGCGCCATAAACTACATGAGTTTGGACTCCTGCACCAGGTCTCTGATTGCGAAACTACCAAACATGGACAAGCTTCCGAACCTCGGGCTTATTATCATCGACCGGTTGGAAGAGAGGCACCTGAGCAGCATCGAGGAATACGCACGTCGTCGCGAGTTGAAATTGAATTACGAAGGCCAACAAATAATACATGTATTATTATGTTCTGAGGGGAAGTCCGAGGAGGAATCTGGGGAGGACTAAGGGGAGGACTAAGTCGGGAGATGTGAGAAATCCGCTGACATCGTATACGTCAGTATACTAAACGCACTTAGTGTCAGCCACGATACTCTATGGCCTTCTAGACGCTTGCTACATGCGGCATGTTTGCTACATGCAGCATGTTCGCTTACAGTATGTTTGCTACATGCAGCACGGTCGCTTGCCGTATGTTTGCTACATGCGACTGCGGTATGTTTGCTACATGCAGCACGGTCGCTTGCAGCATGTTTGCTACATACCGCACGGTCGCTTGCAGTATGTTTGCTACATGCGACATGTTCGCTGCCTCGGGCGTGGTGCCCGAGTTTCCTAGCATATATAGAGCTCTCGTTCCCATAGTCAATACAACCACGCATTTCCCCATGTTCGACACCTAGTCCCATTGACACTTAGCTTTAACAGCTAGGTGGTCTTGACGCGTAGAGCACTTCTTACATGCTCGATGAGAGTGCCGCCTCAGAGGAGGCTTGGAAATTGGGGGGTTTGCGCTCAGGATAAGAAACGGATCGGCGGGTCTACACAATTTTCTATATATCATAGGATGTCACTAGGCAGGGGCACATCGACGACGGCGTTACTTGATTTCTGCGATCTTGCACGCGGCACCTACCAGCATGGCAGGAGGCCCAGGCTGCTTACACTCTCTACACTGCGCTATGCGGAGGACGTTCGAGTTTGGAAACTTCACGTTAGACCCCTACGATACCCTTTCCTTCCTGTACACACGAGTGAGGCAGTGATGCATCGGTGCAGCATTCGGAATTGTAGATTACGAAGAATTTGAGCAGATAGAAACGAAGTGTTTCCAAACAAGTATTTTCTTCCAATTTTTGGAAGGTTCAAAAAGAGCTGAGGGCAGGCTTCTGGGATTGCAAGGCTTGCTTAGGGTACCTAGATCTGCTGCCGTGTGCGTGCAGCGCGTCATCACGTGGTGACGCGTCCCTTCCGCTCCTGAGGTCTCAACTTGAGGAAAGCGGGCTCAACCACTAGCGCCGAATTTCGGCTTCTCATCCCTCAAGCTCTTCCTTTTCCTCTCACCTCACCCTCACTTTTCTTCATCCATCCCACCCTCACTTTTCTTCATCCATCCCACCCTCACCTTTCTTCATCCATCTCACACTTTCCGCCTCAAGCTTTACGGCATCTCCTCCAAGATGGTGCCTACGCTCCGCAAGAGCACGCACGCAAAGACTAGCGTCAGCACGGATTCTGCCCGACGTGCAGGCTTCGTGCGCAAGCCCCGACCTTCGCTGCCTCGCCACAAGCTCTACAAGCGCACGAGGGGCCTCCTCAGTCTGAAGACCACTAAGGCGCTTGAGAGGATGTAGGTCGAAGTGTCGATCCGAGATTAGGACGAGGCACTGACCAGAAATAGCACCATCGCCAATGCTACCAACTCGCCTCTGTTGCGCCTGCCGCCTGAGATCAGAAATATGATCTTCAAGTACGCCGCCAAGGTAGACGACTACGACGACCACGACGACCACGACGACCACGATGACCACGATGACCACAATGACTACAACAACTACACATCAATTCGTCTCATCTTCAACAAGCACGGTAAAGTCTCCATCAGCGGAACGTCAGCCTACGGTTCTCGTTCAACTCCCAGAGACATCGCTATCCATCTGCCCCGCATGTGCCGCCAGATCTATGCCGAGACAGCAACACTGGTTTACTCCGAGAACAAATTCGCTTTTATTAGGGTCAAAGCAATGGAGCGATGGCTCTCCAATCGCCTGCCCGCGCAATGTGAGGCGATCGAGCACCTTGTTGTTTCTAGCTTTGGCGTGTATGATAGGCAGGTGCTGGTGAACAAGATTCGTGCGATCTGCCCGAACCTGAGGGTCTTGAGGGAGGCATCCTGGATGGAGGAGTACCTGGATGGGGTGTGTTCTTGCTGCAGACGTGACTTCGACTTCCCTGGAGAGCTCAGCTCAGGTGACTCGGATGGCGCGAGGTGCCTGGCAGAGATGATAGAGGAGGAGGAATCAGACTGGTGATTGGTGTAATGGTTCACCATGATCGACGGGGAGTACGGAGAGGTCGTGAGATACATGATCAGATAATCTGCTATGGCTTCTAGGGCTACGGCGAGCCCGGATAGAGGACACACAGAGGCCGAATGTGGCTACGAGAGGATCTGAGCTATCGAGAATCTACATGCCATTCTACACATGAAAATATTCACACCTCCCCCCTCATCAACTCACCAACCCCCAAACCTCCCCATTCCCCATCAACCTCCACACCCCACCCAACCTATCCCCTACAACCCCCACCGCGCTCCCCCCATCATCTAGCTCCTCCCACACTCCCTGCGCCCCCGTCCACCGCCAAACCGTCCCATCCCCATGTATACTATACAAAAGCTTACCAACTGCGAAGATGGCCGCGCTCCCCGCCGTCTCAATTGTACTCCAATACGGCCCACTCATATCCAGCCACACCACCGTGCCATCAATCTGGAGCTTGTAGAATTCCTCGCCGCCAACTGCTATGGCAATGTTTCCAGAGTTATTGTCGACAATGGTCCAGTCGCCTGTGTTGTAGGGCCAGAGCGAACGCACAATATAGCCGTTCGTTAACAAGTTCCACAGGGTTTTTGCATCTGTGACGGCGATTTGGCGGGATATCTGGGCCGAGGGCTGTTCGATGGACGACCAGTTGGGCCCGGACCAGCACGCTATCCAGCCGTCTTTTCGGCGGGTGTAGATTTGGTCGGATGCGGCGACGATGTCGATGACGTTTGTGTCTGGGGCGCCGAGGGGGAGCCAGTTGGATGCGCTGCCGGTCCAGCGATATGTACTGCCATCGTAGTGGCGTTGGTAGAGGTTGCCGGCTGAGCCGGCGATTTGGGCTGTGTCTTTGTTGGCGTCGACGGTTATCCATGCACCATTGTTATAGCGTAAGATCTGCCCGGTTGTGCGCATCTGGTAGAGGCCGTTGTTTGCAGCGACGGTGTCGGAGGAGGTGACTTGTACCAGATTCTTCGTCGTAGTGTTTGCATCGATGCGTGTCCACTTCGGCGTCTTCCAGCCGTAGATACTGTGTATGCCCATCTTGTCGTCGGGATGCACAGGCCTGATGTTGCCATCGTAGTATGCGAACATGACGGCGGCCTCGACGCTGCTGTGACTCAAGCCCAGAACGTGGCCGATCTCGTGTACGGCTGTGTAGATGAAGAGACGGTCATCCGTCCATTGGTAGTCGTCGTTGAAGGTGACGTTGATGTTACCAGACGACATGTATACACCGTTCGAGACCATGGTAGTGTAGCCGTAGCGGGTATCATCGGGCCCGAATGATGCGAAGCGGATGTAGATGTCAGGCCTGGCATTCGAGGCTGCAGGGACGATGTTGAGGGGAACATAATTCATCCATTGGGCAAACGCGGCGCTAAATGACGGTCAGCGGTCGTGAAGAAGGCCAGGCTTCAGAAAACCATGAGGTTTCGAGCTTTATATTGGGAAGAATGGGAACAAAAAAGCAATTCAAATTGATACACAGGAAAACAATGGGATATGGAGAGCTTACTGACCTGATAGTCGATTGCTGCCGCGATGTAGGCAAATCCGACGTGTAGCTGTCGAAGCGCCATGTCAATGTCGTCTGCACCCACTTCGGGCCCCAAAGAACGTATCGCCTGTGCATTTCCGACGCATCGTCCGCGTCGGTCATATTGTACGGCTGTTCTGTTCCGCAGCGCGGCCCACTCATCATGGTCATCATCTTGTCACTGAATGTCCCAGTCACAGGCCCCTTCAACTTCCTTTGGATCTTGCGGATGGCTTTCGGTAGGTCGGAGTCTGGGACTGAAGCCCCAGGCTTGAGCCAGCCGTAGAGCTTGTAGAAGTCATTGACGTGCTTGGAGTGCTTCCTCTGATCGACTTCTGGCGTTGCTGTTTCGGTTGCCAGTGGCTGTGTGGGAGTGGCGCTTGGTATGAGGGAGGTCGTGCCTCTAACGATATATTGGTGGGGTGATGCGAAACAGGTGCAAAAGACTCCAAACAGGTGCAAAAAATCGAAGAGTAACATCCTCTGGCTGTCTCTGCGATTGCAGATATCCGGGTAGCACTAGGTATATGTTCTGAACCCAGACTTGTCGACCGCTTGTACATTCTGAGAAAGTCTCCACACATTTGGTTCACACGTTGAACGGTGGGCCCATGGTAGCGAACGCAGTGTAAGACCGCCTGTTGGTGGAGCTTACGCTGATCCTTCGAGCTCTTTGTGGCGAGCAGTATGCACGATTCCAGAAATAGCTTACGATTTCGTGTTGGGATTCGATTAACTTGAGGGTCTTTTCATTTGCAGATCCAGGTTTAAGTGGGGTGCAAACGAAGACTTGCTCCCGACTAGACAGATGAGATTAACATGCGTATTATGCGCGCGAGTGATGGCAACACAAAATGAGAGCCTGGTATGGCTGTAGTTCCCTCTGGCTTTCCCAGATTCTGTCAAACGTTCTTCAAGCATAATTTTAGATCTCCTCCTCAAGAAGTGTTTTGTAGCTAGCTATGTTAGTCTCTGAACTGATCCCTTTTTGATCAGATTCCTTCGTTCAGAAAACAGTATACTTCTTTGCAAATATAGAACTCTAGCGAGACTTGCTCTCTATCGTGTATTGGCCATATCAAGGTACTTTAATGAGTAAGCTGAACCTGTAATATGGTAAAGTCGATCGTAGGCTGGCTGGGTATGCAACTAATCTCGTTGCACAAAGTCACAAGGCTTGTTTGGCTGCAGTAGTCAAAGTACACGGAGAGCAGAAGTTGAAGTCATGAACTGTGATTGTAGACTATCGTAGATTGAGCGCGTTGTTGTGAGACGAGACGCGTAAGATTATCTGCATTTAACTGAAACTTGCCGAGATACGAAGCTGTCGAGATCATCAGCCAGTACCATGTTGCCGATGTTGAAGAAAAACCACAAGACTGGTTATCTGGGCATGGATACGCTCTTTCGAAGCTCTGTCGCTCATAACTGGACTATTAGTCGATAGCAAGTCGATGGCTGATGTTGCACGCCCTGCGTCGGCTGGTGCTGGACCGGCCACCGGAACACGTCGGTCGTGGTTCGAAGCCAAGCTCAGCCGTGTTCTAGATGGCTGCATATTGAAGGTATAACACCCGCAATATATCGTTATCGTTAGTGGTGGCGACGGCTGCGGATGATCTGCATAGCGATTCCGTAACGCGAGATTCGCGAACCGGACTGAGTGCATGTGTTGGGACTCAGGTTTCTATTTCTACCATAGATAGATATAGATGTTTTAGCGATTTATGATCGAATCCGACAGATAGAGGCTGGCACAGTGGGCGGTGTTGCGAAAAGCTGTCGTAGTGTAAGAACTGGTCGCGTCGCGAGGGAGTTTGAGTCCAGTCGGACATGACGCTAATATCCGGGTAGGACAGCTACACCTCATTATGTTGCTGCTGCTATAGCCCTGCCGTCATTGCGATCGGTAAGTAAGCGAGATGACTTTACGACATTCGAGTTTGAGCAGGAAGAGCAGTCATGTTGAAATGATGTGCATTGGGTTGCGACTGCGACCGCTATCGTGAGAAACAGCCAACTTGCGCTGCTGATGCTCACTTGTGTCGACTGCCGAAAACGTGAACTCCGCAAGTACCTATGCGATCCCGACGCCTTCAATACGCCCCGAACCGCTCCAGGCATAGCCGTCGTCGCATCGACAGATAGAAAACACTAGATTGCATTTCAAAACGCGCCATGATATCCAGTCCGGCCCATCGAAAATGCCAACAAGAAAGAGAAAATTGCAGAAAGACGAAGAGGTCTTATCGTTCCAAAGCGCCGAAGTGATGACGCTGTGAGAGATGCCAATGCGAGCGATGAAAATTGCCTGAGATGGTCAGTATGAGAAAGCGTGAAACAGGACTGTAAATTGGCTTCGTAGCTGCTTACCCCAGGGTGTGATTGATCTAAAATGTGTCTTCAATCTTGCCCTCAGCGGGGACGAACTCCATGGGCGAGGGCTTCAGGTCCTCAGTACCGTCAGACTCGGCCTTGAGATCTATTATGGCGTTAGTATCGAACAGTGAGGTAGAATCAGGGGCGGCGTACCTTCATCGTCAGAAGCCTTCTTGCCGCGGGCGGGCTTCTTCTTGGGAGAGGTCTCGCCGTCGACGTCCTGCTTCCTGGCGGCGCGCTTGCGAGGAGTCACCTTCTTGAGAGTGGAAGGGGACCCCTCACTGTCCTCAGTCGTGGCGGCAGCCATCTTGCGGCCACCAGCCTTCTTCGGGGTAACTGGGATAGCGCCTAAGGTATAGTCAGTAGGAGTAGGTAGGGACGGGATTTCACAGCCGAGTTACGTACTATCGGGAGCCGGCGTCATCAACTTGAACCTGAGCTTGGCCCAGGCGTTGCCAGCTGAGCGCGGGTTGCTCATGTTAGCATACCCAGCCAGCTTCTCGTAGTCGATCTCAAGAGGGCCGGACTTGAGCGACTGCATGGCCCAGCCCAGCAGCTGGAGCTCGCGCCCGGTGAACTGGAGAGAAGCGCCGTTGGCGGCAGCGGTTTTGTTGTTCTCAGACATGTTGATGGTGTGGTGTGATAAAAGGTGCGAAGATGTGATGCAGTATGAAGCTGTGGCAAGATTTGATGTTGAACGATGCTTGTGTGCGGTGGAGAGAAGAAAAGAGGAGGAAGGTGCGATAGAGGCAGAATATAGTGGCGGAGGAGCTCGCTAGCGCGACGATGCCTCGGGTGATGAGAGGTGAAGGTGAGTGGGCCAAAATGCGGCAGAATGACTGTGGATGCGGAATGAATACAGCTTCACCTTGAGCGATAGGCAGGAAATGGCGCACGCCATTGGCTGAGAGCAAGCGATAGTGCACACTACCCACATGCACGTGCGCGACGCGGAGAGGAAGTGAAGGTGAGATGCGACGGCGCATTGATGATACAGATAATACAGAGTAGCTGTTACTTGGAAATAATGGGTATTGTGCATAAGGTGATAATGCATGGATGTATATAGCAATGTGCAGTGAGGCTCAGAAGCATGTTCAAGCAAGGTTGAAGTGTCCATCTATCATTGTATGTGTCCAGCTCTTCCTGGTCCGTGACTGCGGAAGGTGCGATCGGGCATGGTGGAAAGAACGACTCACATGCGTTTACGCGTCTCATGATGCTCGGATGGAAGCGGCCATGTCCACATGACCGAGACTGATCTTTGATATGCTTAATGCCTGCCCTCTACTGCGAGTGCGTTGATGAGAAAAAAGGATACGCACGCTCTTGCAGCTGGTGAAAGCGGCGGAAGTGGTGCACCGAAGAAAGCAGCGACCCACCGCTGTCGAGGAGACGGTGAAGGAGACGAACGCTTTCCATTGAGCATCTACCCACGTCAGACAAGCCCAAACATCATAACGTCGCATAGAGCAAAGAGGTGAGGTTGCCCAGCGCTCACACGCGATACCAGAATGGGCGACCAGGGCAGTGGCAGCTATTCGCCCGACTCGTGGGACCTGTGCTCGACCCCGCCGGCAGCGCCCGAATCGCCGACGGACGAGCCGCTAACCTTTGAGGGGCCCGGCCTGGGACCGAAGCGATACTCCAGCAATCCGACGATAATCACGCCCGACATCTACCGTCCCAAGCCGCAGAGAATGGCGGATCCCATTGACAGTGCGCTGTAAGCTCTGCCTGCCCCGCCCCCGCTGTCCCCGTCTAACCGCGCTAGCGACCTCCTCCGCCGCCTGAACCCCAAAGACGTCAAGCGCAATGTCGACCACATCATCCAGCTCAACCCCGCGCTCGAAGAAGACCTGCTCGAATCCGTCGACATCCCACTCACCGTGAAGCGGTGCTCCAAGACGAAGCGCGACTTCCTGTGCTGCGACTACAACCGCGATGGCGACAGCTGGCGGAGTCCGTGGAGCAACGAGTTCGAGCCGGCCATTGAAGAGGGAGTCACGCCTAGCGATCGTGTCCGTAAGATGGAGGTCAAGGCGAACGAGGCTTTTGATGTGTACCGGGAGCTGTGAGTACAGCGAGCTGGGGTGGCTTGGCGGGCCACGGCTGACGCGCGCAGGTACTTTGAGGGCGGCATATCGAGCGTCTACCTCTGGGACATGGACGATGGCTTCGCAGGCTGCGTGCTGCTGAAGAAGGGTATGCACAATCCCCATGTCCGGATACCAGTGTGCTAACAACGCAGCCGTCAACCCCTCGCCCAAGAGCTCCGGCAGCTGGGACAGCATCCACGTCTTCGACGCCCAGGACCGCGCCCGTACCTCGCACTACAAGCTGACCTCAACCGTCATCCTCTCCCTCGGCACCGACTCCGAAGCGCTCGGCGGTCTGGACCTCTCCGGCAACATGGTGCGCCAGGTCGAAGCCGACATGGCGGTTGAGGACGACACCTCGCACGTCGCCAACATTGGCAAAATGGTCGAGGACATGGAGCTCAAAATGCGCAACTTGCTGCAGGAGGTGTACTTTGGCAAGGCGAAGGATGTTGTGGGAGACCTGCGAAGTATGGACACCATCGATCACCGACGCAAGGGATTCTCGCTGACCGACTTCTTAGGCATCCCACCACTCAGCCAGACAAACCGGGACCGCGCCACACAGCGAGAGATGATCAACAGCATGGGCCGGTAGGACGATGAGGTGTACAGACAGGAGCACGACATGACATAGACGACATCCAATGAACAATGACTTGAGCGGCATATTAGCGCGACACGAATTGAACAACTCCACCTCGGCCTGCCATTATACGTATTGGAGACAGTGAGTTCTTCATGGTCGTCTGCGTGCACTGACTATACCACGG
This sequence comes from Clathrospora elynae, assembly GCA_010015635.1. Classification (NCBI taxonomy): domain Eukaryota; kingdom Fungi; phylum Ascomycota; class Dothideomycetes; order Pleosporales; family Diademaceae; genus Clathrospora; species Clathrospora elynae. The sequence goes on from ML976004.1 coordinate 225,480, forward strand.
AGCCTGGACTACCAGCTATGTACCCAAGCAACGAGCACTTCACTCCCCAAACCCTAAGTCTAAGAAACCAACTCTCACAACAGCGACAGCCAACCGGCTACAGTCTATATCTTCAACCGAGAGATCCAAGTACTTGCCATCATATCACATGTTGCAGTGATCATATCAACGGGAGCAAACGCTCCCAGGTCCGTTTTCTTTACCATTACCTCGTGCATTTCAGAGCAAGGCTTACGAGGCCCGCCAACATTACTCACCTCACTCGCTCCAATCAACATTTTCAATCTTCGTCAACAAACCTCCGAACAACTACCCCACTCAGAGAGTAAGAGGAAGAGAGGAGGATGTCGAGATATCTGAGCTGGGGTGAGGCTGAAGAGGCTGAAGAGGCTGAGGTGGATGGATGTGGCAAGATGAGCGCTTGGAGGGGGAGAAAGAGGGGCTTCTAGGATTGGGGTCCGCTACCTTCTTGGCCAGATTTTGAGAGGCTAAGTCAAGGGGTCACTATGGTATGAGGAAATGGCGTGAACGTTCTGATAACCCGGATTTCCTGCATCTAAGCCTTAAGATGTGCCTGTTTGACCTTTGTGACGCTTGTTATTGGGTGGTGTACATTAAGAGCAAAGTGGTTGGGTGACCACATTACCGCACGTTGATGGACCCCAGAGCCGTGGTTCACTCCGCCCAAAAGGAGGGACGGAATTCCCCACATTTTATAAGCAACACGGAGACTCAGAACCTTCCATACGCTCCTTAATCCCTTCAAGAACATAAACCCAACACCCGTGAAGCCGTTGTAATCACTTCGACGTTACCAGTGACAGCCACGGAAGCATAGCGTTTTGGAAGAAATCTACTTTTAGGACATCCTCAATCATTCTCAATCCTTGGCACCACGATGCGTTACTTCTGTGGCATTGTCTTTCTCTTTGGCAAGATATCTCGCACTGCGGAGCGCCGTTGCTCTTCCACTTCAACACCAGAGGAGCTCGAACTAAGAAACTATCCGCACAAACAAAACGGAGCCAAAAGAAGGGGGGTGAAGGGCCAGTTAGCACCGAGGTTGGTGAACGAAGCCAGAAGAGCGACCGTCAAGTCTAAGGATGTGTACCGCATGTCTGGACCAGAGTATGAACTCAGCAAACAAGTCTGGAGGGGTTGGTGGAGTTGAAATCTCCGAGGTTCGGACATAAAAGAACTCAGACAACTCTAGGTCTCGCCCGCGACGGGAGACAGTTTCAAAGTGGTGTATAGTCTCCGGTTACAGGCGATAACGTCGCCGATTCGACTCAGTCAGCCGATTCTTCACCTTCACTATGGTTTCCGGGCGCTTCTGATGCGATCCCTGCACACGGCGTTTGTTACCGCCTCTTTCGCACTAGGTTCGACATATCTTCATCCTCCCACCTCCCACCTCCTGCGCGCATAACAATCCCCATCGCCTCAGACCCTTGATATGCCCACCATCCCTACGCCTTCAAACACCGCTGCCTATTTCCCCGTGGACTGGACACTGATCTGGATCATCTTCGGCGTCGCCGGCATCCTCATCCTCATCCTCGAGACCGCTTTCGTTTTCACCGCCATCCGTCTCGCCAACGTCTACAGCAAAGCGCGGTGGACGCGCCTTCGACAACGCGGCGTAGTCATTGTCGACGGACCAGCTCTCATCTGGACCGACACAATACCCATTGCCCCGAAAACCTCAACCTTCAACCTGCGACAGACACTGCAGGAATCGCAAGATGGTGTAGACGCACGAACAGGTAGCTCGGTTCCACGATTTGAAGATATCCGCGATTTCCCGTCACCACGCTCGACAAGAGACCACGACTTGCAAGACAACAGCGCGCGACGATGAGTCTCTTCGACCCGCAACCGAGCATGGTGGCTACCCCAGAATCCTCGCGAAAAGCCATGTCGGTCATCATCTTCTTCATCGTTTGCGGCGCTGGGTTGACGGCTGTAACGGTATGGGCGGTATGGTATAGGAATAAGAAGAGGAGGGAGCAGCAACGTGCGGCGGTACAAACTGTGGAGCTACCACGTATCGAGACTTTGCAACGCTATACTCCGCAGGCACGGCGCGAGGGTGTAGGTGTGGCACTGTAGGTTGAAACAATTGCGCCGGCATTGCGCTCTTCATTCTTTTTTCAAAGGGCCATCATCTTTGCAGGGCTAGTATACAGGAAGAGAAAACGTATCGAGGAAGGACTGCCGCTTGTTGAGCTTAGGAGGGATGGAACAGTGATTGCGACGGCGGACGAAACGCTAGTGCCAGAGAACGACAAGCACCGAACACTTCCCCGACGCCGAAAAATAGTCACAATTTCTTCGACTCTCATCTCCTTGTCGAGCAATAACTAAGCATTCCCTCTACGCGTAAGTCTCTGAACATCCTTGGTGGTTCCTGTCAGCCACGGTGCTCCAGGGTACCCCATGGTGCTCCATGACCTTCTAGGTTTTGTGCCCGAGGTATGTTTGTACCCTAGTACCTAGTATATATAGAGCTCACATTCCCGTAGTCAATACATCACGCTTTCCCTTATGTTTTCGACTTGGTCCCATTGACAGTTCCATCTATTTACGCAAAGTCAGTGGCGGGTCGGAGTATTAAGCTGGTCTGTGCGACTTTGTAAACTTACGTCGACAAGAGGAGAAGCTCCACATACATGATGTATGATGGAGGAAATTACCTCAAAGGTTTAACTGGAGGGCTGAGTCGATGCTGCTATGTGGTAGATCCTAGAGCTTTCCTTCTCATAGGAGCTTGTTCCTATACTCCATTCTCTCATTCTAGCAACTAGATTTCGCGTGTAATATCACTTCCATCTCACCTTGGGATGCTTTAGAGGCATTCCAGGGAATTTTGATGGCGTGGACGACCTTGTACCCCACTTTGTATCCTGACCGTTTCCAGTGCCGCATCTCTACCACCATAGTTTGTGCCTTGTCAATCGCGTCCTGCGATGCTTTAAAAATACGGATAGATGCATGCGAAGATATTGGTGCTGGTCATAGTTTACCTTCTAAGGTTTGCTAGAGATACTCGCCCTATCTGATTGGTCTGTAGAATGGGTTATCAAGGGTAGGTAAAGAGGGGTAGCGTCTGGCAACTCCGCTTACCCCACAGGCTCCTGAGTCCTCCTTCCTCTTCCTATTGTCAAGTCTTTGCGTGTTCTATTTGTTTTTAAAAGGCTGCAGGCCTATTGTTGAAGTTTAGATAATTTGAGTGAATCAAATTGAACTGAGAGGGCAAAAATGGCCTCAACCATACTAATATACCCCGTTTTACACCCTGTATCTACCCCACCTTCATTACTACCATTCATATGGGGGGGCATTTTTTTGGTTACAATAATAATAGGTAAAAGAATTCATACCCGTCTTGGTGCACAAGTCACATAGTTGCGTTGCCATGCCATCGCTACATTCTGTTAACCGTAGCTTCCAGGCTCCGTCATCATTCGTCAACGTCTCGTGACATCGTGACAGACACGATCCTAGTATATCGCGGTTCCGGCAGTAGCGCCCCGCGTGCGAGGTCGGAAGAAGGAAAGTGCCGACTTGGAAAGGTTTATCGTTGTCGTTTCCGTTCCCCCCTCTTTCTCTCTCCCCCTCTTCACGCAGATTCCCATACCCAACTAATCCAAGTTGACCAAAATTGCACACACACACACACACACACACACACACACACACAGAAACAAATCGCAATAGTCGAGCATCAACCATGTCGTCCCAGAACACGTCCAACACGTCTTCTTCCGGTACCGGCACCGGTTCGGGCTCCAGCAACACCGGCAGCGGAGGCTACACTACGACCAGCTCCGGCACCAACGAGCAGGTAAGATATCCCTTCATCTCCCATCTCTATGACTCTTTGGCTGATGACTTCCGTATCAAGGGCAACCACTACTGCAGCCGCGACTATGGCGCGGGCGCTCCGAACTCAAACTCGTACCACTACTCCAACACCGACGGCTCTTACTACTACAGCAACCCCAGCGTGAGTAACAAATCCCCTGCCTTGAAGGGAGACATGCTGACAAACATACTAGGGCTCGACGTACTATAACGACGGTAAGGGGGGCGCTAGGTACTCGTCTGGCAAATAGACGCGACGGGATTCTTGTGATGCTGCACTTGTAATGCTGCACTTATGATGCTGCACTTGTGAGCTGAATAGATGGTGGATGTTTCGATGCATGGATGACCTCGAGAGAAGCCGTGGGTGTAATCCCTTAGTACGGTATGACCAATGACGTCAATCTAGTGTTTTAGTGCTTTCACTCCGGTATTCTCGCGCGTGCTTCACACGTGTCTAGTGGACTGTTTCAAGTTGATAACAAGCATGTTCGTCGTGCCTGTGATTTAGTACTAATGCAAAGGTTGAGACATGCACGCGCTCCGGGAAAATACGCCCACTCACAAATAGCTTGGCGCATAACAAAACGCTTGCCCACGCACCGCAAAATGCATGCAACATTGCATTCTCAAGCGCAAATCAAAGATGAGGATATAGATTTGTATAGCAGGGCTATCTACATGAGTTTTTGTAGTGTTGTGAATGTTGTAGAACTGTTTCCAACCGCAAAATAGTCAATAACCCGTCATTCTACCCTCCATTTCAATGCAATCTTGCAGTCTTTGAGGCATGGAATCCACTCTCTCATTGATGAACTTCTGTGATATGCTCTGCCATGCTTCATGTGCCAGTTCCCGAGTTTCAAACTCATCCCAATGCGGAAATCTCTTTAGATACTGTTTGGGCGGCTGCCAACAGTTTTCAATTGGTGCAAGGTCAGGGGAATTTGAGCAGTTGAAGTAGCTGTCCAGGCCATATTTGCGCTTCCAAGCAGCAACAATATTTGATGAAGAGCCACCGCCGTGTCCACTGTCATTATCTTCCTCAAGAATGAAAGAATCTCCGCGTTCAAGCCATGGTTTGACAATTGGTTCAAGAATTTGATCGCGGTAAACCTTGAGTGAAAGCTTGCCGTTCTTGTTGCCTGGAACCTTGTAGAAGTACATATCAGACTTGAAATCATGGCCAACAGCAGCCCAGGAATGGGATCTCTCAAACTCTTTCTCATGGTCTCAATTTGTTGTCTCTTGAATGCAATCAGAGCAATATCTTTCACCCGGCTTTCTGATGATCTTCATCATTCCATCTGTGATGGTACGTAAGTAATCAAGGTTCTTATCAAAGAATTTCGCCGAGGGCAACTCTAACCCAGCTGAAAAGTGGGTACCTCAATAACTTATGTAACACTAAAGATAAAATAATACTTACATAGTATAAAATGTGCGTCTACATTAGGGCTACAGAACACAGCTAACATTACCTGATTTGGACTAGTATTCATAGAGTTATGGAACTTTTTTATAAAAAAAGTGGAGACAACCCAATTTACCAGCCTAGGTTGATGTTGCGGCCCTGCATGTTGTTCCGGGTGGGAATGCTGGTGCAGGCTCTTCTGTCAATCACCTCTTCAGCCGCTTTTTTAACTACCTTTCTGCGCTTCTGAGTAGATAGAATTGATAAAGCTAGTCTCTTGTTTTTTTTGAAACAATTTTAGAGCTTTTGCAGCGTTGTGTCTCCTTTTCAGCCTGTTTTTGGCGTTTGTTTTCAGCTGCTTTTTCTGCCTTATCAGCTTTGGCTACCCCTTTTTCCACATGCTTCTGCTCCGCTTGGTGATGCCCAGAAAGCTTTGCAGCTGCTTCCTCCTCCTTTGCCTGAGTCTTTTGAAGTTATAACTCTTACTCTTCTTGCTCCTTTATAGAATAATGTATCCTAGTACATCAATCCTATTGATTAATTATCCTTGATGGATTTTATTGAATGTTGTGATTGCAACAAGATCTTCCTAGCCATGATTCCTCCTCATTCAACTCATAGACCTTAGCCACTTGATGTAGTAATATTCAAGTCTCTTTAAACAGCCTACTCAACTAAACTCTCAACCTACCTTCACAAGAGCCAATGACTTATCCTATTCAAGAAAGGAGACTTCTTCTCTTTGTTTTGGAAGACCTGGATCACCTCCTTCAAATGGCGGAGCTGTATTCTGGTCAATAAGGAAGATGAGAGAGGCTAAGACATGTTAAAAGGTAAAGAAACAAAAATAGAAGGATGTATAACACCAAAAAGCTCAGGCAAAGGAGGAGAAGGCAGCTGCAAAGATTTCTGGGCATTAACTGTAACGGGCCAGGCCCGGGTAGTACTCGGCTGGAGAGCCTCGGGGTTATCCGGCCATTTCCGGGGATAGACAACATGGAGACCCGCCGTCACGGAGGTCAAACCGGAAGACGGTCGGAAACATCACCACTCTAACAGATGAACCGGCAAACTTCCAGAAATACCCGGGGGACTATAAAGGCAAGAGGGGGACACTAGATAGCCCGTTATCAAATCCATCTGATTCTTTCTAGCAACTACCCTCAGGGTCAGCCCCTTTCATTAACAAGCGGAGCAGAAGCATGTGGAAAGAGAGGTAGCCAAAGCTGATAAGGCGGAAAAAGCAGCTGAAAACAAATGCCAAAAACAGGCTGAAAAGGAGACACAGAACGCTGCAAAAGCTCTATAATTGTCCCAAAAGGGCAAGAGGACAGCTTCATCAAGATCACCTGCTCCAGAAGCGCAGAAAGGTGGCTAAAAAAGCGGTGGATAGTGAGGAGGCTGCATCAGCGCCTCCACCCAGAACAACACCACGTGGCCGCAACATCAACCTTCTAAGCAAATATTAATAGTACAAGTTTTTTGCATGCGTCAACAAAGTACAGTACTACAAAATCTTGTGATAATAGCTGTTGTGGGTGGCTCTACAGCCTCATGTTTGTGAATTCGTGATTTTGGTGTTCCCGGGCGTTGGATGAATCCGGGCGTTGGATGGACCGGCACGTTACTAGCCTGGTGCATACCCGCCAGACTGTCATCTACAACCCCTTTGTTTCCAACATCTTTCCCACCCAATGATTTCTTCTTGAATATACTGTCCCTGAATTCCTGAAATATAGAATCCATTGCATAGGTTCTGCAGCTCCAGGCTAACAGTGCCCCGCACCTGACAACCGACGGTAGATAATGGTGGTGGTTCCTTTGGCCCCCACAGGGCTGACAAGCGGACAATATCTGACCCGTATATGCACGAGCGGCCAATGGTTTGAAATGAGTCAGTGATGAGATATAATAAGATTTGAGAAGCACCTAGCCGCCCAACTGCCCATTTGCCTTTTTCGGATTTTGGTGGCTTCGATATACGACGTCGAAACAGACAGTTGGTGGTGGCATCGCAAGATTGGAAGAACATCGTCGCTGTTTGAGGAGGAATTGATCGAAATGATGCGGCTCTGCAAATACTGCATTGAGAACATTCTGGAGAGCAAAGAGTCTTGGGAATACCATCGGGGCTCCTGGGAGTCGCTGGTGGGCGAGTGGGACACCGATGAACCTCCGTGTACACCAGAAAGAGCAAGCACAACAGAAAGGAGAGAAAATTGCTTGTTCTGCTCGACGCTGCGCCAAGACATCGAAAAGCTCGCACCGGCGCTGACGGAAGAGAGGTATGCTGTTGCATGGCCGGTATGTCGCTGGAACATCAGGAGTCTTGCCAAGATACAGGAGAGCCTAGAGACGGTGGTAGTGACGTTCCGCTATGTCCCTCCCGTGAGCGAGATCAAGGTGGTTGGGTACAAAGAAGTCGAGCTGCCGACGAGAACCTTCTTCCTCTTTCCTGAAGACCATGTGCAACCCCTGCCGACTGTGGAGCAACTCGGACCTTCAACGAACTTGGCAGATAACGGCGGTCTTCAGATACGATCATGGGTCGAAAACTGCGATATTAAGCATTCCGACTGTATGAAGCGAAGGAAAACAACGTCCAAGTCTAAGCGCTTCGTTCCCACACGTCTCTTGGACATCAGTGGCGCGCCCACTGCACCTATCCGAGTCATTGAGACAGCGACCACGCTTGTCCAAGGTCCCTACTGTACCCTATCGCATTGCTGGGGTGATATCAAATTCCAGCGACTACTTGATACCAACAGAGAGAGGTTCATGAAAGAAGGCGTGCCATGGCAGCTCTTCACCAAGAACTTTCAAGATGCTATCGAAATCGCGAGGGCGCTAGATGTTGGATATATTTGGATAGACAGCCTGTGTATTATTCAGGAGAGCAAAACTGATTGGGATCGCGAGGCCGGCCATATGCATCTCGTTTATCGGAACAGCTACTGCAACATAGCCGTCGCGGCGTCTAAAGACAGTACAGGAGGTGCATTCCGTAAGCGGGATCCTAAAGATGTTGCACCAGTGAGGTATCGCCCCGCTGATGACTCGCCATTCTTCTTAGGGAAGACCTGGGTTGTGGTGTCTGAAGATCTTTGGGAAAGCGAGCTGGTTGGATCTGTATTGTATGCTCGCGGATGGGTGTTCCAAGGTGAGTAGTCCTAGCAAAGTGGATACACCGGACTCTGATTCTGAGGCAGAGCGAATGCTGTCACCGCGCATCCTGCACTTTGCAGAAAACCAGATTTTCTGGGACTGCCCCTCGTTGAGCGCATGCGAGACATTGCCAGCGGGTTTACCGCAGCCTATGGATAGTGTAGCTGGACCGGATCGGCACTGGAGGGCTCGCCTACAAGTGGCCAATGATAACCATGAACCCTTAGCCGGTGCGATTGATCAGTCAATGGCGAGCTTCTGGAAGACAGCTGTTCGCAAATATACGAGCTGCAACTTGACGAACGGTAGTGATAAGCTGATCGCTATGTGGGGTATCGCAAAGCTGGTTCGAGACGCACTAGGCGTTGAGTATGGAGACGGCCTGTGGGAAGAAAATCTGGAGGATCAACTAGCATGGCGCGTTGCGGAGTGCAAGCTCACGCAACGTCCTAGCGAATCCACAGAAAAGAAGTTGGCACGCGCTATCCCTTCCTGGTCTTGGGCATCTATGGATGGCGAGATTATCATCCCGGACAGAATGTCCGACATGCCACATCGGAATGTTACAGACCATGACTGTCGACCTCTATGCTTCGATCTGAAAGGTAGGGGGCGGATTGTTGATATGACACCGAACAGATCTGTTGTTGAGGCACCGACTATGCCCGCCCGTGGAATCAGTGACACCGGGGCAGAGCTTCAACGGCGGTCTGCGCAGCTACACAAGGAGCAACCGGACCTGAGTGACGAGAAAGGCTTCTATAGAAGCAGCAGCCCGGAAATAATGGACAGGGACGATGAGCCCAAACTTAATAGCAAGTCAATTCGTATCAAAGGACATGTTGGTTACGGGATATTGGAGGGCAACAAGGACACAGAGGAATGGGAGCTACGCATCGATGGTATTCCGAACTTGGAGATAGAGGCTTTTCCGGATACGATTCCCCACCCGGAGGATCCGGTCGCAATACGTATCTACTTTGTGGTACTGTCTGCGAAGCAGGTTTTCATACCACCGAGCTTCATGGGTGATGCACAGCCATTACCAGGAAGAGATAGCGAAAGTCACAGGCTTGCGAGCATCGATGAACTAGTAGAAGCTGGATTCGACGACGACTCGGAAGACGATGCTCAATTTGACGACGAGTTCGACTATTCGGGACACGGTATATTGATGAAGTATGCTGGCGACAATCGCTTTCTTAGGACTGGATCATTTCGTTTTAGAAATACGAGCGAACAGGTCTACAATAAGCTGCAAGAGACAGAGAGCTGGAGGTTTTGGCTGGACTGAGTCGTCGCATCTGGAAATCGATGAGCTTGACATGTAATTCCATGACCGTAATGACGTGACGCTCGGCTTGTGATACGCATAGAATATACTGCGCCAGTTTCGGCCACGAACATCTTAGCTGAAGTGGTGCGCCCTTACTCCCAGATACGGGTTCCCTTGCGAAGCATAAATGGATTGACTGGTTGCGTGATAGACCGAACCAACCTATTCGGGGTGATATCTGCCGGAGACCCTGTAATCTGTGGTGGGAACAGAGGTCTGGGAGGGTTGATTTGTAACGAGGCGCGGTGTATTGCTTGATTGTATCGCTCACGGATATAGTAGAAGAAGCTCTGGTGGAAGGCTGCAAGGCGCATGCTTTGAGTTTCCCGCGTCGAAAATAGAAGGAAGCCTCTAGTCATTTCCAAGATCTCTTCACCGCTACGAACTTCTGTGGCACAAAGTCTTTGCAGTTTCTCTCGGAGTGCAGGAATCTCTACACCTCCGACACCAGTGGCTGCTGCAGCTATCGCTTTCAAAGCGATGTCAGCTTGCCCAGCTGGCTGCGTCTCGATCCGCTTTAGTCCGAAGTCAAACATCGTTACAATATTGGTCGGCAGTTGATCTCTTCTCGACTCTATTCCATCGAGGGAGTCCATGGTGTGTATCAGGTCGAGCCTTGCTTTTGCCATCCCGATGTGTCCTACGGCGTCTATGCAGACTTCGTCGGCGTGTTTCTGGACAGTTTTCGATACCAAGGATTTACCGAGAGGGGACAGAGGGGGTTTTCGAGCAGAGCTACCGAGCCCAAGGTTGCCGTGTTCGCGTTCAAGGTTCCATGCAATGAACTCTCTCATTGGCAGCTCAGGTATGGGCACTATCTGGATGTTGACGTGATCATAAGACTCATAGAGATAGGAGTTGTCGTGACTGACGGTCTTTAGTACGAGCCCAGTGTATCAGAAAAGAGAACTTACCCGTTCAGGCATGATCTCTTCGAATCTTTACATGTGATGCAGAGAAATTTACCACACACGCGACATGTATAGTACATGCTCAGAGGCTCCCGGACATCTTTAGGCTCCGGATCTTCAGGATGATCGCATCGGGTCAGGAGCTGTTCAAACACAGCGAGGCGTGACGTAATCAGTATGCTCAAACCCATCTCGAGGAGCTTGGCGAGCTCTTCGTGAAGCAGCAGGCGAAGTGATTGGTCGCATATGTCGATGCCATCTAGGAGCAAGAATGCGCGCGCGGATCTCAAGGCTTCAAGACGTATGCAGAGCGCCTCGCGCAAGGTACTCAGTCGTTCCACAGCTCTGTAGCCCTCAGGTGCATTCTTGAGTTTGTAACGCGTCTCTGAATACTTCTTGTAGGCATCAATCGAATGGTCCTCCTCAAGCGCCGTGGGTTCTGCAAGCTGGTTATACAAGATCTCGAGGAAGTCTTCGATGAAGTAGTTGTCGTAATAAGGAACATCCCGATCGATGTATATAGCCGCAATAGGACACTGCTGGGTCTCGGGGTGTTGCTTTAAATGTCGATATACGAGAGATGTCAGAGTCGTCTGTCGGGGATAATCAGTTCGCCCCAAGACGAGTATGATGCCCACCTACCTTCCCAGCACCAGGCCCACCAATGCAATGCAGTGACCAAGTCGTCCGAGACTTGCGCCACCGCGTGAACTCTTCTTCTGTAAAGAACCAGTCGAAGATCCCCGGAAAAATGTCAGACGTTATGCCCCTGAAAGACCGCAATACCCGATGAGGCATATCTGACTGTTTTCGACGAGGTTCACGCGCGCTGCCTATCTCTAATCATTCAGGTATGCCGGTATTGCACCTATAATCTCAACAACTGGTCAAGAAGACTTGGGTTGAAGGCGAAGGGTAGTTTTATGCGTGTCTTGTTTGCCTACTCGTAGGCGTCTGTTACTTCATCGGTTTGGTTCGATATGTTGACGCTGAGGTTTACAGCTGCGCGGGAAATTACAGTAATCCGTGAAAAGGCACTGTGATGAAGGCTGAAGGCATCAACGCCGAGGAGTGCAGGCGATAGTAAGCAGAACACGAGATTAGGCCCCAACAGGTTAATTTGGGGGCGGATTCAGACCGTGTGCGGCTGACGCTCTACAACCGGCGGCGGTGGTGGTGGCCGGACCCCAACGAATGCACCATGCGATCTCAAGCCACGCTGCTGGGGCCAGGGACGTTCAAAATTCCTTTCGGTACAAAAGCGCCGGGTTATTCCCCTAGGTGCCATGCTGCATCTCCAGTCTATCCTTGAATCTATTCGCTCATTCTTGTAGAACTTCGTTAGGATGTTGCTCGTCAAAGGCCTCGCGATTGTTTCCTGGGCAGTCTGCAGCCTCGCTCGAACGCTCCCTCCTGGGCTGCAGCCGCGACAGGACGAGGGTGATACTGATCCTCAGCACATTTGTGGCTCGATTGTCACTGCCGTAAATGAGGGTATGTACAGTCTTGGCGATGCGTTCGATGTGAGATGAGGATAGTGTGGTTCAGACGGAAAGAACGCGCGAGCGAAGGTGTCGCGCTAGTGACCTCATCGCAATTGCTCCTTCAACCGCCGCATCCCTCATCCATCCGCACGATTGTAACACTCGTCGCTATTCCATCGCTAAAATTCTGAAGGTTATCAGATCTTTTTGGCATCCGAAGCGTACGAATGCTTGACCACCGTTCCTTTCAATCCCGCAGTCGCCACACGATTTATCAAGTATTGGAACGAGACGATACAGTTCCACTCAACTCTTGCATACCTCAAGAACCCACCCGAGGGTTATCAGCAGCCGGCAGTCGATGTTGTTGCGGAGCTCGAAAGGATTCAGCAGCGAGTCGATGCCAACTCCTACGCAAATCAATATGACTTCGAAACGGATGTCCAACTCTTGGTTTACGCAATGCACGACGGTCACGTCTCGCTCAACGCAGGCATCCTCTCAGCGTTTTACTTTGCGAGCCCATACGAGGTCGCATCTGTATCACTTGATGGCAAGCAGGAGCCCCGGATCTACATTACAGGTTAGCATATTACCACCAACCGCTAGAATGCTCTCGTCTAACGATCGTTAGATGACGTTATATATGCCCCTCAAGAGGGCTGGACGCCCTCACCCGTTACTACAATCAACGGTACTGAAGTGAACGATTTCATAACCCACTATGCTGCTCTGAACGCTTGGGGATACATCGAACCCCATGCCGAATGGAACGCGTTGATGTCACATCCGACTCTCGATATACAAGGTGGCCTCACCGCCTTCTCAGGAGGTGGCACATTCTATCCCGGAGACAACCTGACGTTCACCTTTGAAAATGGGAGCAGAGTTGATACAGTTTGGGTAGCAATCTACGGTGAGATTGCTAACAATACGGGTCCTTTGACAACTGGAGGCGACTTCTACAATTACTTCGTGCTCGGATTGATACCAGAGTCATTCGACGCGTCGTTGCTCGTCCCTCCTACCTTTTTGGATGGAGACACCACAGAACCGACTACTAGCTGGAACAGCTCAAGTTACGGCGCTTTCCCAGATGCCGACATCGTACAGCCAGATCTAGGCATCTTTGGGGGAGGGATTGTGACTGGGTACTTCTATGAGGAAATATCCACCGGTGTACTAAGTCTTCCCAGCTTTGATATGTAAGTAACCTTCAAGGCTTAATGTGGAACATATGTTGACTGGTTTTTTCAATACAGATCGCCCGAAACCACTGGAAACTTCACGCAGGCAGTAAGCGACTTTATCTACAATGCTTCGGCTCTTGGTATCAATAATGTTATCATCGATCTTCAACGCAATTCGGGTGGGGTTATGCTGCTCGCGTATACATCCTTTAAGAGCTTCTTCCCAGACCTGACTCCATTTGGTGGCAGTCGAAGACGCAGCTTTCCACTAGCGAACGTTATAGGTACATCGGTATCAGAGTTCTGGGCGAGCCTGGACGAGAACGACCCCAATGACGCGATTTTTCAACAACAATTGGTGGCTGATGAGTGGGTCATCAACACGCGATTGAACGCTGCTACTGGAAATAACTTCACAGGTTGGCCAGAATACCAAGGACCGGTCAACGATAACGGAGACGCCTTTTCACTCACTGAGAGATATGATCTTGCGAATGAGCTATTTGACCAGGTAAGCGATTTCACATGGTCCGCTGTGGTGAATTTCATTGCTGACACCACTTGCAGGCTGCTTTTGACCAATGGATTCCCATGGGGTATCTAGCCAACGCTACGGTGCAGGGAGACACGCAACGCACATGGAATCCAGATCAGATTGTGATTCTCACAGATGGTCTCTGTGCCTCTGCCTGTGCTGTCTTCCTCGAGATGATGACCCGCGCTGGTGTCCGTACGATCGTCGCTGGAGGACGTCCCATCAAGGGCCCAATGCAAGCCGCGTCCGGGAACCGAGGCGCTGCATCCTACGCTATCTCAAGCCTTGATGATGATATGGCCTATGCGCGTAGTATAGACACTTACGTCGAAGAAGACGCCAACGCCACTATTCCAGAGGTGCGAGAATCAGGCATGTTTTACCTTTCAGCCAGTTTCAACCTGCGCGACCAAGTGCGGGCAAATGATACCACACCTCTGCAGTTCAAGTATGAAGCAGCCGACTGTCGCATATATTACACGCTCGCAAATCTGTACAACATGACACAGTTATGGTACGATGTGTCAACCGCCGCGTTTGTTGACTCAAGCCTTTGCGTAGAAGGCTCCACCGGCTTTTCAACAACGAACAATACCACTCCTTCTGCGCCGCCAAAGGTCGCAGCCCAACGGCCCATCCTCGAACTCAACATCGATAATGCCGGGGTCGAGCAACTTACGTGGGATGACAACCCCGAGGAAGGCATCCGCAGTGACCAATTCCGCGCCGCATCGGGTCGTACTATAATTCGCCTGTGCAAAAATGATCGATGCAGCGAACCCAACACGAAATGCGAAACAGTCCCAGTGCCTTGCTCTGGAGGTGAAGGAAAAAAGACTGTCAAGGCTTGCTTGCCACTGTGTTCGAATGGGCAAGATCCGAGCGTTTGTTCATGCAAAAAACAGCCGTCGAGAGACAACAAACAGATTAGTAACAGTAAGTTACAGTATCATGAGAATTTCTACACTGGGCTGTGTATACCCAAGCAGGGTACAAAACTGTTGGGATGTACGTACGACCCGATAGTTTAGTTGTTCTCTATTGCAGAGAGCGCTTAGTAGTTATGTGGCGATAAGTTTCTCTTCTTTTTACACTTATTCAAGCTGTAGTTGCGATAATCGTAGTTATTGTTAATTCCACTCACTGGATTTAGCGGCATCGTTGAAAAGACGTAGAAGCCAGGCGTCCGACTTCAGTACAAGTCTCTTACTACAAACAGCAACTGTCGAAAGTAGACGTAGAACGTATATTAATCTGCTGCAGCTCCCGAGGTATCCCAAGAACGGAGGAAAACTTGAAAGAGACGGGGTTACGGCGGACATAGGTATTGGGCAGATGGCGGTATTGCAGTGCTTGATACGGCAAGACCTGTGAAGTAACGCAGAGCAGCAAGCGTTGTATACCCGTTGCCACAGCTGTTTCCCTTAGTATCTACCACAACCAGTAATTGTGCATCGTAGGCATCAAGCTTGGCCTGCCATAGGTACTCTATCGAGTAACTGCTAATAATAAACCTTAAGCTTAGCAGAAGCTTGTGTGCTGTACCCATCCTCTTACGCTTAACGAATCTCTAAATCCTCTATGCCTTGCCTACTCGAGTAAAAGGAAAAAAAGTGTTGAAAGTAGGCGTATTCGGCCCCCTCATTCCCCTCTTTCCCTCCTACCCAATACAGTAAAGCATTGAAAACAGGCGTGTACTTCTCCTCTTTCCCCTCACACGTTCTCCTCTTCACCCCTCCGGAAAAAGAATCGGCACATCTGCGCCATCGTGACGTCTATTGCGGCTCCCGAACCCTGCATCCTCGCGGCTAACTTTCCCGAGCCCCCTTTTAGGTATGCAATACCGCATCATGTAGGAAAGGAAGGGGGCGTGGGAAATAGGCGTTTGATTTCTCCTCTTTCGCTTCGCGCCCAGCCCAGCCTACTTTAATAGCATCTGCGTGGAGCCCCTTTCACGGTACTCTCAGCCCGGCAAAGCTCAACACTCCCTTACCCTCTGCCAAATTACCCTTTCAAGTAACCATCGAAAACAGGCGTGTAGCTTGGTAGTCCTTGAGTTACTCAATGCAGTAATTGTCGAAAACAGGTGCATGGCTTGTCAAAGGCTTGTTTGCGTTGGGTACCAATAGGATCGGGGCGGGGTTGGGAGGAGTCGAACAACAAGATTAAGCTATTGCACTTCCTGCAGTGGTTCACCAAAGCGAGGCTACAAATAAAGATTGCATGTAGCAGGGTATGTCAAGCCAGTTCACAAGCAGCAAAGCCTTACACGAACTAGGAGAGCATTCCACGAAAAGCACAATCGCACGACCCAACTCGTTCTAATGCATAATGCCGCACATTTATGGCCTGCTGTATGGCCGTTCGGTGGGGAATAACTATACTGTACAGCTAGATCGTGATGAGTTTATCGGGATGCTTGAAATAAGTCTCGATATCTCCTTTGTCCGTCTCATTGAAGATGGGCATTAGATGCACGGGTGAAAATTTGCACCAGCCATGCCACTCGATCCTCTGACCAGTTCCACCCAGACCCTGTGCTGCAAGAAATCTGGGCTCCGTCGTTGTAAACTTGTCCTTACTAAGTAGCTTGACAAACACCTTGCTGGCGTTGCGCGTTAGAGTCCAGGGCATCGCACCTTCTGGCGGTGTTGGCCCAATTGGTTCGGGTCCATTTTCGATACTATTGAGTAACTCATCGTCGATGATCAGACACCAGTCAGTTTTGGGACCGCAGTTGTAACCCTCCTCAATGACTTCGCCTCCAGCGCCAAGAAAACTCCCTGCGTTCTGGCGGGAATGTTCACAGACGTCAGCGAGCGAAGCGCCAGGAAGGTACGCAGCGGGTTTTAAGCGCAAAGTATCAATGAACTGTTGATTGTACGGCTCTGGCTGCTCTTAGCGCAGGGTATCGGCAGCGTGGGCGTGCAGCTTGTTCAGCACGGCCTGGAAGTGCTCGTTGTCTACTAGATACGCAGCCTTTAAACATTGCTCTCTGAGCTCGAATCAGCATGACTCACCCGCTATCTCCTGGACTTTGCCCTCATCGTTCTCCTTATCTGAGTCCTTTTGCTCTTGCGGGCGCGTGTAGGTGCCATAGACATAAAAACCTCAAGTGGGGTCGACCCAACCTTCAATCCCTTTCAGGAATCGCTCGCAGCGCAGAATATCGAGCTTCTCCCAGCTGCTTAGCGAGGCCATGTTACGTCGTCCTATGTTGCGCTTCGAGGTGATTGTTGTACATGGTTGTCAGGAGGACGACACGATCAACTGATGCGTAGAATTAAGCCCGGAGATGACTAAAATCACGTGCATCTACTCCTGTCCTCACCTTCCGCCTTCGGACGTGCCCGAGCCTTGAGAGATGACGTACGGTGTTGTGGTGATGACAGCACCATAGAAGCTTGGGTCTTGGAACGAAAGAAGAATGAAGGGGCAGGTCGGCCGAGGGAGGCGAATGCAGATGACGTCGGTGGAAGCGAAATTTCAACAGCGACGCGACGCAACACAACGGTATTGTATGGCTGGCGGAGGACTTCCAGGTCCCGATTGTGACGAGTTCCACAAACTGATGATAGTAGCAGCGAAATGTGGAATAGGAGAAATATAGAAATGCGTGCACATATATATGTATATATTTGTGAAATCAGTTTATGCTCGCTCCCTGAAATCTAACACGCCCATCTAATGCCCGATATACTCAATTGCCATCCCAAAATACCAAAGCTATGCAGCAAATCAAAAGCAGAAAAAAGACACGCCTGCTTGTCTTCACTTCCTGCTCGTAATCTATAAGAAGACATCCTTTTCAAAGTTCATCCCGTCTCGGTATACGAATCTCCCAGCTCCTAGGCCCGGGGACCATACCCAACCACCAATTGTATAGCCTCTCCATCTCAAAGATGAAAATCTTAGTGCTACACAACGATTAGTGATGCGTCTAGAAAAAGCTCAGATTATATAGGGAGGCTTACAATCGTCCCGGAAGCTGTGTCCACTGATACAAAACGTACCAAAAAGTGCGTTGAACCAAATAATACTCTGCCATGACCTCCTGCCACATGGTCATCTCACTAGCATCCCAATTGCGTTTGAAGTCCGGCATGCCGTCGTTCTCCTTTTTCGGTTCCGTGGCTTTATTCACCTCGTTGGAGTCTTCAAGCGCGAGCTTCGTCTTCAAGACGCCCTTGTCCGTCTCCGGGAGTGCGGGTACAGCGAGTTTAGAAACACCCTCGCGCTCGTCGATCATGCGGCGGAACTCCTTGATCGCGGATAGCGAGTGCGAAAGACGATCCATTGTGTTGATGAGCGCGACGAGTTCGGTTCGGCGGAGTGGTGGGTCTTTGCTCGAATCGTTCTCGTCGAATTCGAAGAGCACCTTCAGCGCGGTGCCGTAGCCGTTCGTCTGCAGCTTTCCCCACAGACGACACTTGTCGCAGCCCACACAGTCCATGATTCTACTCACATTCCTGAAGCGGTTACGGAAGTCTTCCTTCAGCATAACGGTATCTGGGTCCTGGAACATGACCGTCTCGTCGAAGATCTCGGGGCCTGATGGGAGAGCTGAAGCAAGACGCAAGACGGAGTTCTTGGTGCGGAGGTCTTGCTCGGGATCCTCAGAGCAGAACGAGTAGTCGGAGATGTGTTGCTTTATCTTGCCAACTGCGCGCATGACGAGGGCGTAGTTGAAGTAGATGTTGGAGATGCGCTCGGGGTAGTCATGGAGGCGCTGTTCGTAGCAGGCTAGGTTGGGTCCCCATTGGCCTGTCGTCTGGTTGAGGTAGTCCCAGCATAGATGTGTCGAGATGGAGGCGTGCATGCCCGAGATGACGCGGTGGAAGACGCGCTTCTCAAGGCAGGTGTCGTCGAATTCGACGGGGGCAAGGTGCTCGACGGGGGTGCCGTGGGCGATAGCGGCCTGGACCATTTGCTTCTTGCCCTGCTCCTGTATGACATTCTTGAGCTGGTTTGCAGCCTGCATCTGCTGCTGGTTCCCGAAGCCACCAAATGGCGATCCTCCAGGGGCGGATGACTTTCCGCTCGCTGGCACGACCTTGGGAGGCTTGCTGAAGCAGTTTTCGCGGTAGATGGCTTCCCAAACCTGCTGTGCCCCGACACTCCCGTATCCAGTGAAGCGCTCGGGATTTTCCACAAGCGACACGTAGTCCCCCTTTACCGTCGCCGACTCGTCGTCCGGTACGCAGTAGTCGCGCTCGTCGCACTCGTCGTCGTATTCCACCACGCAACTCTCGTCGACGTTCTCGCCCAGACTCCCGTGGAGCGGCCGTTTCCTCT
The DNA here is from genome assembly GCA_010015635.1 of Clathrospora elynae. Classification (NCBI taxonomy): domain Eukaryota; kingdom Fungi; phylum Ascomycota; class Dothideomycetes; order Pleosporales; family Diademaceae; genus Clathrospora; species Clathrospora elynae. Next base: position 244,677 of record ML976004.1, read on the forward strand.
CCTCTCTTTGTTGCTTCTTCCCCGGGTGTTGGGCCGTCGGGCCCTCCAGCTTGCCCAGTTCTTTCGCGCGCCAGACCAGCGGTATGTCCTCCTCATTTTCTAGCGTGTTCACGGCACACGCCACGTTCCCGCACATGCCATTCTCGTCGTCCCAGAATGGGCATTTCTTGCTGTACAAGCTCAGCCGGTAGTGCGAGAAGAAGTCGGTGTTCTGCGTGATGGACTGGAGGTACGGGTGTATGGCCTCGTTCAGCTGTTCGAGGGTATTGTAGCTTGCGCAAGTGTCTGATACTATTGCGCCTGGCGACAACTGAAATATGGTCTTAGTGTTGTCGCTTTGAGAGTGTGCTGGTGAACAAGACGACTTGTTGCTTACATCGCAGACGTTTGGCGGCGCACTCTTCGATTTCGAAGGCGTAGCATGGCTTGCAGCATGCGAGCTACCCAGCAGCGAGAATACTGCCAGGTAGAATACGTGCGATGCTGAGCGCATTGTAAATCACCCAAGTTCTGCTACCGTAGTCCGACAGTCAGCAAGCGTCGACAAGGCTGTCGGTAGTCTGAGACTTACAATTACGTGTCCTCACTATATGAAGTCACTCGGGAGATTAGAAGCCGGCAGCTAGTATGGGGTAGGCAAAGAGGCCAGAGTGCAGGTATTGAAACTCGAAGATCCTGGCTGTGGCGGTGGTGTCTTTGGTCGCAATAGGCAATGCCGAGTCGAGACTGATCAAGATAAATGAAAGACGCAGCTTGCTTGCAGATCACAATATGCGAGAGGACCCAGATAGTGAGAACATATATATATTAGAGTGAATTGTAATGTAGCCGGAACTGTAATCACACGTTGATCAGACCATTGCAGACATGTGCAATGTGGCCAGTACGGAAGTGTGGCGGTGAATGGACCCTGACAGACCGCTAGCGTGAAGCTGAGGCTCAACGCGCTGTTGGTGCGGCTCTGCAACGAGAACGTTAAACATCGAGCAGTCAAAATGCATCAAAAGAGGTGAAGATACTTTTCGTAAAGCTATCCTGCGTCCATTTTGTTCATTACCCAAGTCAAGATGACAGAGGCCACAAAACCCGTCACCAACTGGTCCGACGCCTTCCCTGCCCCACGTAATACCGCACCCATCTTCTCACGTGAGGACGCCCTGTCAGAACTCTCGTCTCCGGATTTACTCATCGTGGACGTGCGGCGCACCGACTATGAAGGTGGCACGATTCGAGGCAGCATCAATCTACCCGCCCACAGTTTCTACATAAACAGAGGGGTGCTGTATGATCTATGCAAACGAGCTGGGATAAAGAGAGTCGCATTTTATTGTGGTAAGTTCACATTAATATATAGATGCTACGAGGTTGAGCGCGATGATGATGACGGATCGTGATGCGCTGATAGCGTGAGATGCGTGCTACCTCGCATCGTGCTCAGGTGTCTTCTAGAAACACGAGTTCAAGTGCGTCATTCGTTACATTTGGCTAAGACACAACAGGATCTTCGAATGGGAGAGGCCCGCGATGTTCAGGCTGGTTTGCAGACTACATCACGGAGAAAGGTGACGATCAAATCAAATCGTTGACACTGGGCGGAGGTATCAAAGCATGGGTCAAGGCTGGAGAGCCGTACACGCAGCACTTAGACGGCTTTGAGCCAGAATATTGGAAGCAGTTTGAATGAGCATCTGTTGACCGCATTACGGTACCGACAGCAATAGTGGTATATTGGAGCTAGCAAAATTATCAAATCTATACATGTTCGTGAAGTCCCGTCAGAGGGGAGAACCAACTGTCGCTAGGCTTCGTATCTCATTGGTCGTCTTCATCGTCTTCGATGATGCGCCTTGCCCTCTTCCTATGTACAATGGGCTCGCCCTCTTCCTCGGAAGCAGAGTCAACAACAAAGGCTGGCTTCTCGCCTCCACTTGCACCTGCACCAGGCTTAACGAGCGGCGCGTCGTCATCGCTATCGCTGCTCACAACCGCGTCGTCGTCTGTAGGGTCGCTGGTGAATATCTTCTCGCGCCTGGGTAGCTTCTTTGGCCTGGCAGCTCTAACGACTGCTTGCGTTCCCGCGCCGACGCCGAACATGTCGAAGCTGGGTAGACTAGAAACTGGGATATCCACCTCGTCCTCATCTTCGACGATGAAGCTGGCCAGCTCTGAGTCCAAGAGATATGCCTGCGTGTCCTGTGGCTCGTCCTCACCCATGGTGTCATCAGAGCCAATAGTGTCAGCTTGAGATGCGACGTGGAAGCGAGGGTCCTCTGGCAACGGGGAAGACTCGTTGCCCTCTTGTGCGAGGCCAGAAACACACCAATTCGGCGTCTTCGTTCGCGGAGTCTCGCTGTTGGCTTTAGATGCACGAATCGGCGTCTCCACCGCAGATTTTTCCTTTCGTGACCGACCACGAGGCGCCGGAGTCTTGGGAGCCGCCTTCTCCTTAGGCTTGGGAGTCTTCCTTTCCTTGAATTTGAGAGGTAGCTTTTCCTTAGGCTTCGGTGCTGGCTTTTCCTTAGGTTTCGGTGCTGGCTTCTCCTTAGGCCTCGGCGCGGCCTTTGCCCTAGGCTTGGGACCAGGCTTCGTCTTTGCCTTAGCGGTTGGGAGGCTTTGGGACGCCGGGTCATCATCCGCCCACATGTCTTCCTGGATCACATGCGACACATCTGCTGTGTCCGGGACAACAAAGTCGTTGCCTACATCTGATTCGCAATCAGAGTAGTGCAGGTTACGCTTGAAATCGTTTAGGCGATCACTATCCATATCATGCAGGCGTTGCATCGTACCAGCGAACGCCTGAGTGACACGACCCGGCCCGACGCGACGATTCGTGTAGGGCAAGATCCGCTGGCGCTCAGGGTGCTTGCTAAGGTCCAATGCGCTAACCATGGGAGCGTCGTCGTCATCAAAGACAGTTTGGTATCTTCGTGCCAGATCTTGTGTCGCCATGTCATCTAGGAGAACAGACCCTAGCGGTGGAATATCCAAAATCTCCTCGCTGGGGTAAACTGACAAAGCTGCCTTCTTGCCAAGCCCCTTGGGTACAATCTCCTCATCCATGCGGCCTGCAATGACAAACCCAGTAATGACGTTGTCGGGCATGTGAAACTTTTTGGGGGGCTTCTTCGTTCGACGTCCTTTCTTAGGCACCGGGAGCCAGTCTTGCTGTTGAGAATTTTCCAAGGGGACATCTACCACACGTCGGTCGACGACAGGCTTCACATCCGGAGGCAGTATTCTGCGAGATATCTCATCGTGAAACGCGAAATGAGTCCCTTTCGCGATGAGTTCTTGCATCTTCAGGTAGCTGTCGTTTGCCTTGTTCGCATCATTCTCTTCTTTGCCCTGCATTTGAAGCATGACAATCCTGCCCTGACGCTTTCGCCCCGTACGACCCATGCGCTGCAGCATACGGATCGGAGAGGCTTTCGAATCGTAGCAGACGATAAGATCCACCTCGCCGATGTCCAGACCTTCTTCGCCAATAGAGGTGGCAATGAGCGTGTTGAACTCACCCGCCTTGAACTTTGCGATAGCAGCCAGTTGGTCCTTCTGGCTCATACCATCTGAATTTTTACCACTTGCTTGGCCGACAAAAACACAGGGGCGAATCATTGGCTGGTGTCGTTTTAAGATGCGAACAATCTCCTCAACACTGTCGCGGAAATTTGCGAAAACCATGATGCGAGTTTGCGCCGGGGGTGCACCGTCAGAATTTCGACCGTCACCTGCGTTCACGAAGTGATCCAGAACGAGTTGTTGTAAGTATTCCAGTTTTGGGTGACCGACAAAGTTGTCATCGTTGATCCATCCATGAAGCCGCACCATGAGCTTCTTCCAAGCGTCGCTATCGAGTATTTGCTTTCTGTACTTAGACTTACCTTTAGCGCTCTCATCTTGGAATTCCTTCATCTTCATGTAAAAGGGACCCATACCGTGGAATTTCAGCAACTCCATTCCATGTGAGATGGACGCGAGAATCGCAAAGACCGTGTGAACTATGCTTTGTACGCCTCGGTTTGCGTTGCGTCCAGCCTCCTGAAACCACCTCTTTTTGGCCTGTTGGCAACCGAACGGATTCAGGTCGCGAGGATTCTTGCTCCAATAGGCATTCAATCCGGCTATGGTGTTGACCAGAGGTTGCAGGGCTTGGCTGTACAACTCTATACACATTTCCATCTCATCGGTGTTCTGGAAAACTTGTTTTTCGATCCTACGTTGGTGCACGTAGCTGCAAATGTCCATGGAATTTTCCGTGCGAATTTCGACCCTTGAGATGTCCAGTCCGTCGATGACCTTTTGAACGGACTCAACGTCTGCGCCAGGCGTAGCTGTCAGGGCCAACACACGAAAGCTGCTGTTGAAACGTCGCAGAAAGCTGACAACCTCCACGTACGCGTAAGCTCCTGTCGCCCGATGAGCTTCATCAACGACTAGCAGGACAATGTTCTTCGGATCCGCGTATCCACACTTGAGGTCGTTCAAGAGAGTCTGCGGCGTCATAAAAAACACTCTCTTCTCCTTCCACTCTTCTGCTCTCAAGCCTGGTTGAACTTCTCCAGTAAGCATGGTAGTGTACGAGCGTGGAATACCAGCGATATTGAAACAGGCCTCTACCTGCTGGGCCACAAGCGGTTTGGTCGGGGCGACGAATATTATTTGTGCTTCGGTCGTCCAGCGAAACCAGTTGAGCATAATGGTGGCTGCGATGAACGTCTTACCGAGACCCGTGGGAAGAGCGACCAGCAGATTGTTGAAAAGACCCCTCTGGACGATGTTAAACTGGTAGTCGCGAATCGTTCCCAGATTGGTGGGATACACCCAGGTCTTCATCGCTTCTGGGTCTAGCTTGTGATGAGTCGGCGGCTCTGACTTTTGATCAACGACGAAACTGTATCGTTTGTTCACCTGTGAAGGCGGCACTTCGCCGTCGACGCCTACACGCCCAAATAGCGTAGTTTGTCGCAGGCCTGTCTGCGGCGCCATTAAACACTTGCGGGCCCCAGTCATTTCCACATCGTTCTGTTGCTTCTGCGGTGACGAGGATGAGGAAGCGAAGGCGTCAGACGGCAAATCAGCCAGCTCTTGGGTGAAATCATAGTCCGCAGTGACAGCCGCAGTCGCAGTTGCGTTTGCAGTCGGCAGTCTGAGAGACTCATCAACCTCATCAACCTCTATCGTAGAGTCAGAAATGTCTGAAGATGGCGGTGCTCGTGGTTTTGGCCGCGACGAAATCGACTGTCTACCAGGGAGGGACATGGTTTTCATAGCATCTAAGCCGGACCATTTGGTAGGCTCAGATGGCCTATGCACTCCAATCATCGCATTCGGCTTGGCCCATATTGCTCCTCTCGGCTTCCAAGGCGGTGAGTGTACCTGTGGAGGTTGAGTGTAGAAGACGTCCGTCATGTCCAGATTTGTAGTGGAAATATGGATCCGCTCCTTCCGCTTCTGCGCTCTTGTCTCCTTGACAGGCGAAGCATTCTCAGCTGCAGCACTGGCGTCATCTGATTGTTTTGAACGAGCTCTCTTCATGCGATTTGCGTTGAAGTTCTGTTGAGGCCCGTTGCGGTTTTCAGCCGAGGCATCTTCGCCACCTCCCTCAGATAATGTGTGGTCAGTCTCGCTATTCGCATCTTCTTCCTCGTCGGATGAGATGAAGGGGCCTCGTCGAGTGTTATGTTGTTTGTTTCGCGGAATGGATCCGGGCCTCTCATTTGACTGGTTGACCTTCCGACGCTTGGCAGGTCTTGGTGATACAGGGAATGCAGGCGTGTTTTCTTTCTCGGCTTGCGTGGCGGCGTCGAGAAACTCGGTATCGTCAAATTCATCGCCGTACTGGTCGCTGTCGTCCATCGCGGTGGTAGTGGTGGCCCGGTTGATCTTATAGTGGCGTTGATGAGGTGAAGATCACGACGCGTTGTTAGCGCGTTTTGGTGACGATAATTAGCGGTAGGACCCCTGCGCACGTGCATCGAAATCTAAATGACGCCGCCGGCCCGGCGCGCGTTACCTTGAGAGGAATGGTTGCGCTTCAGGAGCAGCACAAATCCATACCCCTTGCAGTGACTAGCGATGCACCACCAGGGCATAGTAAAGTCAATAAGAATTAAGTCGACTGCCCGGAATTCGCTCTGCGCTCACCGACACACTCGTTTTTCGGACGTTCATTCTTCAGCACTCGTATTTCAACACACTCGCTCATAGTATTTTCTTTATATTTATATTAGTACACGTTACACCCGTACCCGCACCGCATCTACCCACCTCGTATCACACGACCGCAAACCACTATCAAAATGAAGTACGCTGCCGTTCTCCTGGCCCTCGCCATTGGCGCTTTCGCCATCCCCCAGGATGCGTCTGTGACCAGCGCTCCTACGTCCGCCGCTCCCATCCCAAGCGGGCTCAGTCCCGCCGTAAGCTGCGCGCTTGCATGCGATCCTGCGGATGTTACCTGCCAGGCCGCATGCTTGGGCAACGCTCGCCCCAACGCCTCGCAGGCGATTGCGACCAACGAATGCGCTGCGAATTGCGATCAGGGCGATGGCTCCACGGAGGCTTCTCAAGCGTACGCCAAGTGCGTAGATGGCTGCATCAACAGCCTCTTCCCCAGCAGCCAGACGGCCTCTGCTGTTGGAGCTGCTGCCTCTGCTTCGAGCGCTGCGAGCGCTGCGGCTTCCGTCACTGGTTCTGTTAAATCCACTGCTACAGCCGGTGAGTCTGCAATGAAGCGGTACTAGGACTAGCACACGAATTCTAATCATGTACCAGGATCTTCTTCCTCTCCCACGGGCTCTCACTCTGGCTCCGGTGCCAGCGCTCAGCCAACCGGTGCTGCTGATAAGCCTTCTGCTCGCCTTGTCAGTGCCGGTTTTGCTGGTCTCTTGGCCATCTTCGCTTTGTAGATCTTGAAAATCATGTTCTTGACATGTAATGATGACTTGTCGATGTCCGGATAGCTAGTTAGAGCAGTAATAATACCAGAACGAAACGTGGGGTTCGGGGTTGCTGAGGGTGGTGATTAGTGCATGTTTCCAGATCGCGTTAATTCAATGGTGGGGCAGTCGCTCAATCGCATCGTGTTTATTCAACCAATCATGCTTCTCTGATAGTCGAGCTCGTTGGCCTTGGAACTGTGTGACCGGCAATGCGAGTGAATAATGAAGTCGTCCGGCGGGTGGGGCCCAGCACAGCTAATAAGATGGCGCTGGGCTCGAGCTTTTCATGCAGGTCAGGCGCATCCTGGTTCGGCATAACGAATGACGCAGGTGTCATCAAGACCCCACTGTCACCGTGCGGCAACAATTCGTGCGCGGTCACTTCAGAGGAGTTACTTTGCAGTAGCCTCAATGTCTTTCGGCTACCATATCCTAAAGGTATACATAACAAAAGGGCTGTCAACACAGCCAGGCTACCATATCAAGCGGGCGAAAGAGTGGAGCGGCACCGGTATCACAACCACAACGTCAAACCGAAGTTTTATACCTTGTTATGGACGTAACCAACCGCAGTAGTTTGGATACTGACAAGACTGGTGCGATGGAGAAGGGATTGCTTGAAGAACATTAGCAGATCATGAGAAATCTGCGAAGAGTTGTTGCAAATTCCCTGGTACTTCCAAAAGGGTTTTCCAGCGCCGGTACCCCTCCATAAAGTCCTATGGCAATGTACCACAATCAGGTACATAGGCGAACATAATGTTGGTCAGAAAACAACGAAGCGACGGGCGATGATATTGCCTGCAGGGGCCCGCTGCTTCTTTTGAGCGTTTTCTTTTCGTTGCTCTATCGCTTGGTCTTATTCTTGTAGGGGGGCAGCTTGGAATCAGGATGAAGCGTGTTCGTTAAACGGATCTGTGTGAGCATTGCAGTTGAAATTCTGACCGGACGCCGGGTGCAACAGCAGCTAAGATCCCGTCCTGTCTCATGCATATCGGTCAACTCCGGATATTGTCTGCTCGCATTATCCATTTAAAATCACTCAACCTAGCATCGTCCATATAGAGAGAATCAAGAACGGTATGTTACGCCATTAGGGTTTCTAACATTCATTAGCTGCGGATCTTGGCCAGCCGGGTTCTTAGCCCTCAGCCAGCACGCCGGTGGGCGCCCAGCAAAGGGATCAATCACCCTTGTAGTGGCAAACTGTTGTGTTCCGCGCAGAACCGAAACACCCTGAACGATGCTCGCGGCATAGCGACTTGATTCTGCCTTGGTGTTGGTTTATTCGCATCAGCACGGTATGCCTTCAGATAATGATGCAACTGCCTAGGGGGTTATTCGCCACTCCTAACTCTACGAAAATCGCTTCCTACATCCTCACGGTAAACATTAGTTTATCGCAGATTGAAGCAGCACTTGGTGTCGGGAACTGATGTTTGCCGAGCGAACACGAAGTGAACATCAGCAAAGGTCAACCTGGTTATGCTACATTAGCCCAGCGAATAGGAAGCGAGCTATGTTATGGCTGATGAAGATTGGCTAGCCTGCAGCTGGTGTTTCGAGGGGCACGAGGAAAACGAGATGCTTGCGAATGGATCTGCTAGCGTGTGTGCCCTAGGTAATTCCACTGCCGTTCGGATGCTTCACTTTTGCAGAGGGGTGTGCGACGCAACCGTGAGCGCTGTTCAGTACAATGGGAGTGGATGGCGAAAATGTTCGTCTGAGACCGGGCGGGCTGATGTGGGACACGTGCGAATGGGCCGAGAAGAGACAACCATGGAAGGTCGCCGAAGGACATCTGGAATACCTTGCATCTGGAGCTTCGCATCTTCTCGCTCCGCAACCACAGTTGTAGCGACAAACCGTCCCATGATTACTCCGCCAGTAGGTGTGGCGCGATGTGTGCTGTAGGAAATGCGGCCGAGACGTCGTTAAGTAGGTAGACCCTTGCTCGCGCTAAATCGAGTTAGTCTTGTTCTATGCATCGCCTCCGTGCTCAACCTTCTTCGCCTGACCCAGCGCCCGTTGCCACATCACATACCCCACGGCATCAAAAGAGCAGCGAGTTTCTCTAGACATACATATTATTCGTTGACGAGGCGATACGTTGTCCTTGTTGTGTTCACTCAAATGTGCTCGACTGCGGTGGTGACCCCCCGACTTGTATCGCCATCGGCATTACTGAAAACAAGCGAACAAACTGCAGATGCTGAAGTGAGTCGCCTCATGTTGGGCGCGCTGCCTGCCTGTGTACATCTGTGTACATCAGACAGGGGTGGTGGAGATCGTTGGACACGAGGCGTGATGAACATGAACGTGCAAGAAACTTGTCAACTTTGGAAATGAACATTATATGGACGAGGACAACTGTTATGGGATGAAGCTTGGGAAATCCCTCAGCTATCTAGGCATTGCTTTCGCACGACCGATGAGAAAGCCTTGGAAATGAATATGCGCAAGAGAGCTAGGTCCCACAGACGTAGCGCTAGGCTTGGCACTACAGCCATTCGTCTATCGTGTGCCCTTGCCATCTGCTCACTTCTCCTACCACTGCTCTTCTTCTTCATCAATTTCCCCACACAACGCGCACCCTCTCCTAGCCACGAAACAATCACCGGTTTCGCCATCAGTTTCATCAAGTCAACGATCTGGAAATTGCAAAATAGCTACTTCTAACCAACTGCGCTCAACCTCCGCGTGTATGCGCTATTGGGGCTTTCCCATGCTGCGGTGATATCTGCACTTGACGGGCTTTTTCTCAGCGACAACCCTGGCGACAGCCCGCGCCTGCCTTGAAAGGGTTCTTCGCCGTCCTTTGCCCTGTCTGTTCAGGTGAATCTGTTCCAGTCCACAGTAATCGCCATGACGGACGCGAAGAACGGCGGAGGCTCGGCTCCATCCTCGAAGATCCAAGAGCAGCACGTTGCAGAATCACCGCGCAACGAGGATGACGCGCAAAGCAACCAACAAAATTCTACCAGCACCGCTGAAGATATGGCGCCATCCAAAGCAATTAGCAAGGCTTCTTCGACTAGGAATTCGACTCCCGCTGCTTCTTTAGAAGTCCGCCAGCCTGCACATGACACCAGCGACGCGTTTTCTGCCATGGAAGATGTGCAAAATTCACAAGAAGCGGCCAGTACTGCATCAAATCAAACGCAGTCACTAGCAAAGGAGCCGGAGCAAGACGGTGAGGTGCCATCATCCTATGGCACGCGGTCGCGCAAACGTCCCGGCAGGTCGCGACCGAATTATGCTGAGGACGCCGAAATGGACTTCGAAATGGGGGCTGCACCCGCGAATGGCAACTTGTCTGACCCGTCGTCGCGTAATTCTACGGCCCCGGACAGCGGTCCTTCAGGTGTGAGTGGGAAGAAAGGTTCCGGTTCTGCGCAAGGCAATGCGTCGTGGGGTAACTCCGGATCCAACACCAAAGACATCCCAGCGAACCTTAATATTTCCGGCGCATCAGCAATCACTGCACCAAGTCAATCAAGTACACCGCAACCTACGACAAAACGGCGCAAGAATGCTGCTTCGAATGGAGCGAACGGTAGTCACGCGAGTGCGGCTGCGCCAAGCCAGGCAGGGGCGAAGCGCGGGAATCATGCCTTCGGGAATCATGCCTTGGTACCCGCCCACAGCGCGCGAGAGTCCAACATGATGACCTTCGAGCGCACCGGCGCATTCCTCAAAGATGGCCGTTTGGAAGCAGATGATGGCCAGACTGTATCTGTTAACGGTAAGTTTGGATTTGCGTTTCACTCCGTTGCGCCAGCCACGTCTTGCGGCTTGATTAGCGAGTTCTAATTGGATGTCTAGACCAAGTATACCTTGTATGCGAGCCGCCCGGCGAGCCCTACTACCTCTGCCGGGTCATGGAATTTATCCACGTCGACCATGACCCCAAGAAACGCATAGAGTCAATGCGAGTCAACTGGTTCTATCGTCCACGAGATGTGCAGCGTTACAACAATGACACTCGCTTGGTGTACGCGACGATGCATTCGGATCTCTGTCCCATCACTTCACTGCGAGGAAAATGCAAAATCCAGCACAGAAGCGAAATCGGCGATCTGGACGAGTACCGCAAGACGAAAGACAGCTTCTGGTTCAATCAGGTCTTTGATCGCTTTATCCACCGCTGGTACGATGTGATTCCTGTGTCAGCCGTCATCAACGTACCCGACAAGGTAAAAAAAGCACTGGACGAACGATGGAAGTACATCTGTCTCGAAACGAGCCGTGTGAAGGAGTTGACCAGTGCAGCCAAGAGCTGCAAGCGCTGTATTGGATACTGTGCAGCGTAAGTCATGATGCAGCCACCCATGTCATTGTGCTAACCCGATTAGGAATGACTCCGTTGAATGTGCAGTGTGTCGCAACACATATCATATGAACTGCGTGCGCCCACCACTCTTGAAAAAGCCATCACGCGGCTTTGCGTGGGCTTGTGGACCATGTAGCAGGGCTCAAGAGAAGAAACTGGAGGCTCGTCTGGGCGCCTCCAACGAGGATGCGGAGGAAGAGGAAATAGTAGATGAGGAAGAGGAGGAAGGAAGCGGCGAAACTAACGCGACCACCCCAGATCCCGATTCTCAGGTCGACACACATCCTGCAACGCAGGCTGAGATAGCGTTGGCTAAGATGTGGCCGATGCGATACCTCGGCATTCACTGCCGTGTGGAAGACGCGTTGCAGTATGATGATAGAGCCATCTACCCGCGCGCCAGTTCCCGACTAGGACCTCGGCATCAGGCGAATGTGAATGTTTGGCATGGGCATCCGGTCGAACTTGTCAAGCCCGCCGAGATCAAGAAGCGATATGTCAAGGCAGCAGGGAACAAAAAGGAGGGCAAGCTATCGAAAGAGACAGTCGCCGCCATTGAAGCCGACAAGGCGGAAAAAGCCAAACGCCCTAAGTGGGTTATGGATGAGCCGCCTGGTTATGAACATCGTGGTGAAGATTTACCCAACAAAAGCGCCAACTGCACTGCAGAACTGATGTTTAAAATGCCTCCTCTGGGTGTACACTCCACACGCGGCGAAGACAACGCCCCTACGGTCACGGAAGATCAAGTAAAAGCGTTCATGGACCGTGCAAGAGCTTTGGCGAAACAGCATGTTGGTGTCGAGCCGTGGAACACGAACTTTCTCGACAAGTGTTTGGCCCTATTTACGAAGTATCAGTACGATGCCGACATGGCATTAAAGTATGTCAAGAAGCTCGACAAGCGGAAAGACTTGAAGGAACCTGAGCTGACCAAAGAGGAGGAGAAGAAGTGGAACGAAGGAGTTGCTAAGTACGGTTCGCAGATCTACAGTGTTCGCCAGCATACCAGCAAAACCATGTTCTATGGAGATGCCGTACGCTATTACTACATGTGGAAGAAGACACCCAAAGGTAGAGAGATTTGGGGTGCCTACAGCAACCGGAAGGGTCGAAACAAGAGAGTTGAGCCAGATTCACAAGCACGACTTGTCGATGATGTTGCGGACAACCAGGATGACTCGGCGTTTGACAACGATAAGGCTATACAACGGAGACGACTCTTCCAGTGCAAGTTCTGTACCGTCCGACACTCCCGGCAGTGGAGACGCGCTCCCGGCGTTACATCGGGACAGATGATACCTGCCGATGGCCGTTCCAAGGATAAGACTGGTTTCCTTGTTGCGCTCTGTCTGCGTTGCGCAAACCTGTGGCGCAAATATGCAGTAACGTGGGAGAACGTTGATGAGATCGCAAAGAAGGTTGCTCAGGGTGGAGGCAAGGCTTGGAAGAGGAGGATAGACGAAGAGCTCTTGCGCGAGGTTTACGCTGCACAGTCGGATCCCAGCTCCAAGAATGGTACCCCTGAATACGCCGAACTCCCAAATGCCACCGCCCAGCCGGTCGTAGAGCCACTGAAGAAAAAGCAGAAGACCACCGCTGCAGTAAATGGAGACAGTGGGGCTTCAACTCCTATTCATGAGTCTGCTCTGAAAAAGAAAGAGAAAGAAAAACCCGCTCCGATACCCAAGGCCCCTACTCCCCCGCCGGTGCCTGCGCCTCCAAGGCTGAGAGTTTTACCCTGTGGTGTGTGTCGATCAACAGAAGGTTCGCGCTTGGAGTGCGCAGCTTGTCGGTTGACTGTTCACAAATCATGCTATGGTGTTGAAGAGACTCGACAAGCTAACAAATGGTATTGCGACACGTGCAAGAACGACAAGAAGGAGAGCGTGTCCTACGTAAGCAAGATACACATCCTTGTAAGGGCGTTTACTGATTATCACCAGACATATGAGTGCGTCCTTTGCCCACAGCAAAGTGCGGACCAGGACTTCTATGAGCCTCCGAAGGTGACGCACAAGAAGAAGACCGACCGAGACCGGGAGAAAGAGCGGATGGAGAAAGAGCTCGTTGACCGGGCTAAAGAGGAGTACCGCCTTCGGCAACAGGAGAAGGGTAGACCACCCAACCCTCGCGAAGCGCTCAAGCGTACGGCCGATAACAACTGGGTGCATGTGCATTGTGCGCTTTGGCATCCAGAGGTCAAGTTCAGCAACGCAGTCCGCCTCGATATGGTAGAGGGCATAGGAGCCCCGACACTTCGATACGATGCAGTTTGCAAGCTTTGCAAGACAACTAACGGCGCCTGTACATCCTGTCTGCAATGCCATGCAACCTTTCACGTTGGTTGTGCTCACAGCAATGGCTATACTTTTGGTTTTGACATGACCCCGGTCAAAGTCTCTCGCAGAGACGCCGTGCCTACGGTGGCCATGAACGGGGAAACAGGCACGCTGGTCGCAGCGATATGGTGCAAGGAGCATGCGCCCAAAACTGTTGTCCATCCAATGAATGAAGAAGTGGAGGGGACGGATTTGATTGCGTTACAACTGTTTGCGCGCGAGCTCAAACAGGCAGATCTGACCTTGACAGGTACTGCACGCAAGGCCAATTTGGTCGACCAATCGACGCGAACAGTGCCTCTTCCCGCGGTGACGCAGCCTAATCGTCGGGCGTCCGCAATCACTGCTTCGACACCAACATCTGCCCGAGGCCGACTGTCGAATGCTGGCATACCAATCAAGGAAGAGTCAAGTGAGCCTCCAGCGCCAAAGCCTGAGCGTAAATGCGTGCGGTGCAAGATTGAAGCCAGTCCTCGATGGTGGAAGGTTGACGCAGATTCACCGGTGCCGCAAGCGCCTCATGTTGTAGATGGGCCATTGGGCTTGAACGGTCCTGTGGAGCTGAACGGACACGCCGAGAAAAAGCCACTCGTTGAGGATAGCCAAGCCATCAGCGAAAACAGAGATCACCAGATGACAGACGCGCCGCCTGTTGCTTCACCTGCGCCACAGAACCATCTACGACTGGATACTGATGTCGAGCTAATTGGCTCTGTTTCTTACCTGTGCCAGAAGTGTCACTGGAAGAAGCAGAACGGCATCGAGGATGAAGAGGAGCGACCAAGGTCCGTGTCTATCCTGCCGGAGCCACAGATATTAAAGCCTGTATGGACTCCTCATGAGCCATCATATTGCCCACCTATTCCAGCTGACAGGCTGGGAAATTGGGCTGTCAAGAATCCACCCCATCTGTCAACAAGTCCAGCTGCCAGACTGGGAAATTGGGCTGTCCCGACTTCACCTCATCTGTCAAACCAACCTCCCCCGTTACCGTCCTGGCATACTTCGGCGCCTCCTCCTGGACCTGGCCACCCCGCTCCGCATCATCTGCACAACGGATATGCACCGCCACCGCCACAAGCTCCGACTCTAAGCCATGTCCCTCCATTCCATGCGCCGTACCCACCTCAGCCGAATGGATATACAGGCTACTCTGGCCAACCAATGCACGCTCAGATGCTAGCGGCAGGGCTTCGCCCACCGTATTCCGGACCTCCTATCAGCGGGCCTCCTCCACCACTACATGTCAATAACAGCGCAGTACTAACTAATGGTATGCAATCGCCACGCACGATGCCTTACTCGCCTACCTACCCTCAGGCAAATCCTTCGCGATCTACCGAGAGTCCTTATACCGCTCCTTCCCCAGCAGTATCACAGTATCAACCTCTCCATCACGGAAGCCCGGCACCTGGTAGACCAGCGACTCCCATAGATGCAATCATGCGTGACGCTCCATCCGTTACTTCGGCGCCAACGGAGCGAGCCAATACTGGAGCTAGTGCGAGTCCATCGCTTCGCAACTTGTTGCATTAGACTTTTCTTATTTTCTTATGTATTCTTTTTTTTTCGTCTACGTAATTTCGCTCAGACCTTATACCTCGGGCATATTGGATCGGAGTTGTTGATGCCCTCGGGCGTATTCAGCATTGAGCAGGGGAGCCGCATCGACAGTGGCGCGCCATGGCGAAACAACATGGATGGAGCTCGTACGGTGACATCTCGGGGAAGAGGCGTCTGGTGGCAGTATACCACAATTTTTACCTTATGTTTTTAGTTGTTTTCTTTGTAGATGCCAGCGAAGATAGGCTCCATTCAGTAACGGTGTACTCTTGCACGTTATGCAGATAGATGGCACGGATAGGCGCATGCATGTGTGCATCGAGTGCATCAATGCGTGAACACGCGTACGACAAGAATATACGTCTCAACATATATCATCTGGCCAAAGAAGTGCTTATATGCCTTGCGATCAAACAAGACCACAGTTTCGTTCCTCATAGCAAATGGCTAGGGTGCTAGATTGTTGCGCCAATAGCGTTGGCTGGGAACAAGCTTTTCTAGCCCTGCAGGGCACGGCTGCCAGTCTCCACTCCTATCCACGCGTCGCAGGTACCTTGCATATCATCCCGACCTCCCTGGACCTCCCTCAAACTCACACCAGCCACACCAGCGCCGTCCCCTTTTGTCATTTATTTCTAGTCGCTCATTACAATCGCATCAATTGCATCATCGTTTCTCCTTTTTGTTTCATATAAAGCTCCGATACCCCCGAAGCAGTACAGTTGAAGCTTTCTAAACCAACCCATCGGAACCCTGCACAGAGCCACCAATCGTGAAACCCACATTTACGAACGCCACACACTACCGAAACGAAGAGCGTTGGAAGCCTGCGACAACACGGGACTGTGATCGACCGAACGACGTGAGACGCGACACAGCCACTACCACGTATCCCGTTGCCCGTCACACACTACGCTTATACCACGTCTCCACCTCAACTCGAGGGTTGATCATCTACAAGCTTGTTCTACAAATCCGTTGAGGACTTGAAGAAGAAACACACATACACACACTACAGGATGATGGCATTAGGGAAGAGATATTTCTGCGATGAGGAAACACGGCAGTGTTATCCTGATGATGACGGGTTTTGGTTCTCAGACGTGCGTCCTCGACCATTTATCACGCCCATCTTTATTGGAACTCTGTGCTAATGACGATAACAGACCGGCATAATAGTCAAATGGGCCATCCTCGCCGCCTTCTTTTTCGTATTTTTCGGTTGGTTCGTAGGCGGCCACATCCACGCCAAACGCCGGTTAAGAAGTAGGAAACCGCTTCTTGCGTATCATCGTGTACGTCTCCACGTCCCCTTTCCCTACCACGTCAACCTCTGTAATATACTAATGAGATGTTTAGTTCCTCATACCCTACCAAGAACGCCGTCGCCACGGCCAGGTCCCGCAAAACCACTTTAGCTTTTACCAAACGCAAAACCCCTACGGCCCGAACGCACAATCCGGCCCCTATGCACAGCGACAAGACGGCACATTCGCGGAACCGCCGCCACTGTACCAGAATAACGACGCGCCGCCGCAGTACTTTGCGCCGCCGTCTGGACCGCCGAAAGCGCAGGATATGGAGATGCCGCAGTACGGTGCGCCACAGGCCGGGCCGCAGCAGAACGGGGTCGTGGGTAGCAATGTGGATGTAGAGCAGGGACAGACACAAGAGCTCCCGCCACGGCCGGCAAAGGCAAAGATTATGGGAATGTTGGGGAAGCTGAGACGATAGAAGGTCGGTCGGCGTGACTGGATCATGCGTGTACAAGATAGTTGACAATTGCATACAAGAGGCTGAATTATTCAATCTATATCCATGGCATCGTCATCCTCGTGACCCTGCACTGGGGGCACACTTCCCATGACAACCCTATCAGGCTCCTTATTCGGGTTGCCCTGCTTGTACCTGATCCGCTGTCGCGCTTCCACAATTGCCTTGCGCACGCTATCTTGTGCCTCGGGTACTGTCAAGCTCGTCGGTACGTTGTACAGCACTACTTGGTTATTCTCTGTCGGCTTTGGCTCGGGACCCAGCAAGACGTGCTTCGGTATCTTGGACAGGTGTTTCTCGATGTCGGACAAGAAGATGGGTGTGTCCTCATCAGACTCGATATCAGACAGCTCAGCAGCTAGGTCCGTGATGTAGACCCTGTGCGGTGTATCCTCGACTTGCATGCCATCCCCAGCAGGCGGCGGCCGGTATCTGCGGTCGCGCTTGAGCCTTGCCGGGACAAAGGCTAGCGGGTCAGCTATCGCGATGGGGCTCGCTGGCGGTCGAGACAGTGTGGCATCCGTGGAGCCTGGGACGGGTATGTAGAGGCGCGTGCCACTGTTGTTGACTAAGGTACTGTCAGTCTTCTGCTCATACAAAGAGAGTACAGCTTGCGTACCTAGGTTCAGCAAGTCGAAGCGCTTGCTCAGCCGCTGCTCATGCTCCAGAGAGCTGTCCGCTGCCCTCTTCGTGCCATGGGGCGCATTCTGCGATGCGTAGACAGGCTTGGCTTGGCTACCTGGCGCTCCGACCTCCGCCATACATTGCAGCTTTCTTCCCTTGTTTCGCGCTGTGATGGATTTGGTGTGTTTTGGGGCCGACGACAAGCGCTTCTGCTATTCAGCGTGTCGGGATGGTGTGTTCTTGTTATAACGGCCGGCTTAGTGAAGGTTCCAGAAGGGTGTTGTCGGTTCCACGCGCGCCCCGCAATCGCAGCTCCCGCACCAACACTTTCGTGAATGCTGCCGCGAGGAACGATAGCTGCCCCTCTGAGTCACCATTGGCCTAGAGGCGGACTGCGAGCCCCTCTGCGAGCCCCTCTGTCCTGTTACTACTTTCTGCGACAATCTCCACGCCACCGGCCTTTCACTGCAAGCCCTTTGCTACCCCGCCACGGCAACGCGCAGGCCGCAAAGATGTCGCTCGCCGAAGACAAGCACGAATGGGGTGCTGTACGCGTGCGCCAGACGTTTATCGATTACTTCAAGGAGCGTGGCCATGAGTTTGGTGCGTCTCTCCTATACTCTAGCCCGGATACCTTCATGTCCCGACAAGTCTAAAATGCTCAAGAATGACTACTAACAGCAACAGTGCCCTCCTCCTCCGTCGTGCCCCTCTCAGACCCCACCCTGCTCTTCACCAATGCTGGCATGAATCAGTACAAGGCCATCTTCCAAGGCACCGTCGACCCCTCTTCCGACTTCGCCCAGCTCAAGCGCGCCGCCAACTCGCAAAAGTGCATCCGCGCCGGTGGGAAGCACAACGACCTTGACGATGTGGGCAAGGACAGCTACCACCATACCTTCTTCGAGATGCTGGGCAACTGGAGCTTTGGCGACTACTTCAAGAAGGAGGCCGTGGGCTTTACCTGGGAGCTGCTCACCAAGGTGTATGGCATTGACCCTCAGCGGCTATATGTCACGTACTTCGAGGGCACGGATGACCTGGAGCCGGATCTGGAGGCCAAGGAGCTGTGGAAGAGTGCCGGTGTGCCCGAGGACCACATTCTGCCTGGAGACATGAAGGACAACTTCTGGGAAATGGGTGACCAGGGGCCATGTGGACCTTGCTCCGAGGTGCACTACGATCTGCGGGAACCCGAAGGTGGAAAGTACAGGAACGCTGCTTCGCTGGTCAACCAGGACGACCCCGAGGTCATCGAGATCTGGAACAACGTCTTCATGCAGTACAACCGCGAGCCCGACCGATCGCTACGACCGCTGCCGAACAAGCACATCGATACGGGTATGGGATACGAGCGATTGGTCTCGGTGCTGCAACACAAGAAGTCAAACTACGACACCGACGTCTTCACCCCGCTGTTCAAGAGGATACAAGACATCACTGGCAAGCGCGAATACCAGGGGAAGTTTGGCAAAGACGACCCCGATGGCATTGATACCGCATACCGAGTCGTTGCAGATCACGTGCGCATGATGAGCTTTGCCATTGCCGACGGCGGTGTGCCCAACAATGTTGGTCGAGGATACGTCGTACGCCGAGTCCTGCGAAGAGGTGCCCGGTATGCCAGGAAGTACTTCGAGACGGAGATTGGCGATTTCTTCTCGAAAATCGTTCCCACTCTGGTCGAGCAGATGGGCGACATGTTCCCAGAGATCAGAAAAAAGCAGCAGGACATCATCGAGATTCTCGACGAGGAAGAGAAGGCCTTTGCCAAGTCATTAGATCGCGGTGAGGTCATCTTCGAGAAGTACGCACAAAAGGCGAAGACCAACGGGTCTAACGATCTACCTGGAGACGACGTTTGGCGGTTATACGACACGTACGGCTTCCCTGTTGACCTGACGCAGATCATGGCGGAAGAGCGCGGACTCAAGATCAACGAGGAAGAAGTCAAGCAAGCACAAGAGAAGGCCCGTGAGGCTAGCAAGGGCGACAAGAAGACCGCTGGCGTAGTCGTCAAGTTCGACGTACACGATCTCGGCGCACTAGAGGAAATGAGCGACGTCCCAAAGACAGATGACTCGTCCAAGTACGGCCGCGAGAACATCACTGCTGTCATCAAGGCGATATATCACAACAAGAAGTTCCTCAAGAGCACAACAGAAGTACCGAAGGGGGAGCAGTTTGGTGTGCTGCTTGACAAGACGAACTTTTACGCTGAGCAGGGTGGTCAAGAGTACGATACTGGAAGGTTACTGGTCGATGGTGAAGCTGAGATCAGCATCGAGAACGTCCAGGTATATGCAGGCTACGTCTTACATACCGGATACATCAAGTATGGCGAGTTGAGCGTGGGCGGCGAGGTCATTGCTGAGTTTGACGAGCTGCGGAGACACCCCATCCGCAACAACCACACCGGCACACACGTTCTCAACTACGCCCTCCGCGAAGTCCTCGGCAACGAAGTCGACCAGAAAGGTTCGCTCGTCGCACCAGAGAAGCTGCGCTTTGACTTCTCACACAAGGCTGGTCTCTCAGATGCGGAACTCGAGAAAGTCGAGAAGATCTCATCCAAGTACATCAAAGACGATGGCCAGGTCTACGCCAAAGATGTACCCCTTGCATCGGCCAAGGAAATTCGAGGTGTACGCGCCGTCTTCGGCGAGACCTACCCCGATCCCGTTCGTGTCGTCTCCGTCGGCGTCCCAGTCGAAGATCTCCTCGCCGACGTCAAGAACGAAAAGTGGGAGAAGCTCTCCATCGAGTTCTGCGGTGGCACTCACGTCCTCAAGACGGGCGAGATCAAGGAGCTCGTCATCCTCGAGGAATCCGGTATCGCCAAGGGCATTCGCCGCATCGTCGCCGTAACAGGCCAGGAAGCATACGAAGTACAGCGCATTGCGTCCGAGTTCCAAGACCGCGTCGAGAGCCTAGCAAAGATGGCTTTCAGCCCGCAAAAAGAAGCAGAGGCCAAGAAAATCCAGGTTGAGCTCAACAACCTCACCATCTCCGCGCTCACAAAGTCCAAACTCCGCGACCAGTTCGCCAAGATCCAAAAGGGCATCCTGGACGAGCAGAAAGCTGCGGGTAAAGCAGAGAACAAGCGTGTCCTCGATGAGGTTACAAAGTTCTTCGAGGACGACAGCAAGAAATTTATGGTGCACAAGTTGGAGTGGAGTAGTAATGTGAACAAGGCTATTAGCGAGGCTATCAAGACTGTGAGCGGCCCGAAGAGTGCGCTCAAGGATCGGAGTTTGTATCTTTTTGCTGCGAGTGAGGAAGAGGGCAAGGTTGTGCATGGGTGTTATGTTAGTGAGGTAAGTCATCACAGTCTCCTTGTTCTGAAAATGGAGAGGAATTAGCGCTAATGGGATGATAGCCGTTCAAGGCCGCAGGCGCCGACGGACCCAAGTGGGCATCTGCCGTCACACCCATCATCGGTGGTAAGGCGGGAGGCAAACCTGGTGCGCCGACTGCTGTTGGCCAGGGCACGAATGCGGATAAGGTCGATGAGGGTGTTGAGGAGGCGAGGAAGTGGATTGAGAAACTCGGTATTTGAGTGAGACTCGACTTTGCTCTTGCTGCAATGTCCTGTAGGCGTAGTCGTGCTAAACGGGCTCCCTTGCAACTAGCGATTGTAGTAGATGGATGGAAAATCTCAATCAACATGGAAGACTGTCCAACTGTCAAACGGTGCGGTGTGGAAAAGTCATTGTGTATCATCAACGTGGTGTTTGGAGTGTATGTTTCTCCCACGAGTCGTCACCCTATTGCCATATTACATACCAAAAAAACCCCCCCAAAAAAAACTATGCAGCCCAAAGCCTTTACACCCTCCAAACTAACCACACATACACCACAACCCCGCACAGAACAACCTTGCCCAGACTTGCCCTTAACTCGTACCAAAACAATGTAACCCCCCTCCTCTTCTTGCGCGGTTTCTTCCCTTTCGTACTAACACTCTGGCCGTAAGTTTTGACTTTCCCCTTGCTATCATCGTCGGCGTTGGCGGGGTTATAGCCCGCATGTTGGACGAGCGGGAAAGTCTGCGTGCCTTGTTGGGCAGACGGGAGAGCGTAGGCGGTATCGGGGGAGAGGCTGCGGTGTGCGGTGCGGACTTGAAGGGTGCCTCGTTCCGAGGAGGTCGAGGAGTTTGAGGGGTGCGGGTAGCGTGGACCAATTTCTTCTTCGGGGGAGGAGGAGGAGGAGGAGGAAGAAGGGTGAAGTTCTTTATACAAGGAGGCAGATTTTCCGGTTTCGGCTGAGGAATTCGGGGTATTTGCCATGGGCAGGAGAGGGCCTTCCATCCTCTCCATGCGCGTCGACTCAACGAAGCCAAGCGCAACCAGGGCAGCGCGTACAAGAAGGAGAACAAGCGTACCGCCAAACAAGACGCCATAGCGCAAAAATGTGCCAATCTGATCCGGCAACAAACAAAGCCGAGTCTGCACCGTCTTCTTCCCCCCACCACTACCCCTAGACCTGCCCTTATCGTCAACAGGATTCCAAAGACTCACCAACAATACCCCCGGCCGTCGAACCCCCATAGCCCAACTAATACTCTTGACCGTAATCTCCCTTATCCCCCCGCCAGCACTAGCATACCCCCTATGCACAACCTCGCAGTAATCGTGGTCGTCACCCGAAAACGCATACTGGATATCCCCCACTTTCTCCGCAATGTCAGCGGTGATTTCGCGGTTGAGCACATTTTGGTACTGGTACCCGCCGCGCACGGCAATGGCGTTGCGGTCGTCGAGTTCGAGGGGGGGGTTGCCCGGGGACGGTGGGGTCGGGGGCCAGTGTTCGCGGAGGGGGCCACAAGGAGTGCCTTGGGGGCGGTAGAGAGGCACATGTGTCAGGAGGATTGTCGGGAACTCTGTTATATCATCATCATCATCCGCATGCGGGAGAGGGGATTTCGCTAGGTCTTCAGTTTTAATCTCGTGGTGAGGCATGCGCGGGAATGGTTTGAGGCCTTGGTGGACGCGCAGTTCGCGCTGTATGAGGCGTTTCTTCTGCGCTTTTGCCGTGCCGAGGAAGTCTTTTGTGGGGTGCCAGAGGTGCTCGACTTGGTCGGGGGACTCTTGGCCGAAGGCGCTAAGGGAAACGCTGTCGATGGAGACGAAGGTGTGGTTTGCGATCATGTCGATTCGGTTGCCGTCGCCGAAGTAGGCGTTGAATCGGTCTCGTACTCCGACCTGTACTCCTCTTGCGAACCCGAGGTCGTGGTTCCCGGGCAAGCTGCTTATGAGTTTGCGTCCCGGCTGTCCAGGGCGCGCCTCCATGCCACCATCGCCCCAGTGCTTGAGAAATATGTCCCCAAACCGCCTGTACTCGTTCATCCAAAAGGCGTCGCCATACTTTTGGTACTGTTTCTCAGGCGAAGTAGTCGTGCGCGTCGACCATTCGCGACCGCCGTCGAACAGGTCCCCGAGGAAGAAGGTGGTATCGGGGTAGAGAACGGTCTGGAAGCGAGAGTATGCACGGCGTAGGTACAGATCGGTGTATTTGTAGGTAAGCGGATTAAGAGGCCATGGGCGGCCCGGGTACGTGTGCGGGTCTATGAGCTGCGGGTCGGCGACGAAGATGAGTCTGTGGGGGTTTGCGCCGGCTTCCTAGACATGCAGTTAGTCTTACGTGCTCTCATTATCCATAGCACAGCATGTACATGCCCATTTCTCCCATTTCTCCCAATTGCAGCTCTCCACCGCGCCGTTGAACGCTCCCCTCTCGCCCCAGTACAACACCACCCACCACAGCAGCACCAGCGCATTCACAAGCGTGAACAGTCGTCTGAAGCTCCATTTCCCGCTTCTCAGCGCACTGTACCTCCCCCATACTATCGGCCGTATCCTGTATAGGAAGAAGGCTCTCGCCAATCTCCATGCTTGGTGTTTCAAACTCTCGGGTTCTGAGTATGCGCCGACGGGGATGCCGTATTCATCGTATGTCGTCATCGTTTGTTGAAAGAGCGGAAGTAATGCTGGCGCAGCATCTTCTGAACCTTGTCTGCGTAAGAGGCGCGCCGTGGCGTGGTTACGTGCCTGCGAAGTGGTGTGAATGCATCATGTTCGTGGTCTGGGGAAACGCGACAAGGGTCCGAGGTCTGGTCTACGGTCCTTACGCATGTCCATTTTGCTTCTTCCTGCAAACTGAAACTCTGAGGGGGAGCAAGTTTCACTTCAATCATGTCTTCAACGTTTAGGATTGAATATGCAACAGATAACATTTAAGAACATGCTAAAAGTACAAACAACACCCACATCTCGCTAATACTGCAGTGTAACCTCCTGACCCTTGACACGTCCGATAACAATTTCAGGCGCATACTTAGGGATAACCTCATCGTCATGCAGCATCTCAAACTCCTCTGACGCGTCCTTGCCCATGTGGCTAAATAGCGCCTGAGGACCTCCCGGGTGCTCGTCTGTCCAGTTTGTAACATCCATGACGATGCCCTTAACCGCGATCCACAGATCGTCCTTCTTGTTATGCTTCGCAATCTCCTCGAGCGAGAACTCCTTATCCGGGATAGTGAACTTCTTGGGCTCGTTAGGCTTGGATACCTTGCCGGGGTCTTTCGAGTCGGCGTTCTTGGACATGACGGGGCCGGCGGATTCTTGCTTCTGGTGTTGCACAGGGTCGGATGAGCCTGTGTTGGACTGCGCGTTGCCGCTGACACCGCTACCCCATTCGACCGACACCTTGCCGGGCTGTGATGGGTCGATGTGCAGCGAGATTTGGCTGAGACGCGATACAGCTGCGCCACCAGCGTTGTTGAGTGCTTGTTGGAAGAGGTACTTAGATGCGGACTCTCCTGCTACACGGCCGTAGACGACACAACCAAGTAGCGATGAACCACCAAGACGGTTGGCGCCGTGGACACCACCTGCGAGCTCACCGCAGACGTACAGACCGTCGAAGGGCTTGCCATCAGCGTTTATGCACTGTGCCTGGTCGTTGATCTCGATACCGCCCATGGTGAAGTGGAGTACGGGCTCCATATGTGCGACGTGGAAGGTGTCGTCGATGTCGAAGGGCAGGTTGTGGAAGTATTTTTTGTTCCACTGGTCCTTCTTCTCGCCCTTTGCGATAGCATTGTAGCTCTTGAACTCCTCTTGGAGCTCCTTGTCGCTGACGCCAATCTCCTTGGCGAGCTCCTTGCCAGTCATCTTCTTCATCAGACCACGGCCAGAGTAATGTCTGGTGTGGAAGTCGAGGACGTTGGAGGCTTTGGAGTTGAGCACGAGGCGGATAGGCCAGTTGCCCTTCTCCTTCTCCTCCCACATCATGCCGGAGACGTAGTCGCGGTGACCGAGATCGTCGCAGAAGCGCTTGCCCTTGTTGTTGAGGAGGATACCACCCTCACCACGGAGAGCTGGAATACCGTTAGTAAATGGCGTCAAACTTCATACTGTGTACGCACCTTCAGCAGCCAAGAACTTCGTCTTCGCCGTGGGATCCTTGGGATCTACCAGACCCGTAGGGTGTACCTGGACCTTGTCCATGTCAATGCCTTGAGCACCAATCTTCATCAACATCTTGTGTCCGTCACCAGTGGCGTGTGCTCCGTTGGTGGTCGAAAGATCGAAGGTATCTGGCCTCCACTTCTTCAGGAGAGAGTCCTCTGTAAAGTCGGCGGCGTAACCACCAGTTGCAAGAATGACCGGGCCCTCGAGTGTGGTCTCCTCGCTGCCAAAAGTGTATGTGACACCCGTGACGCGATTGCCCTGCGTGTTGACCTTGGAAACCTTGGCCTTCTTGACGAGCTGGACGCGCTCCGGCTCCTGCTCAGCCAACTCTTCGAATCGCTGCATCAGGGCGTATGTGATGGCCATACCGGGGAACTTGGCATCGTGGCCACGATGGGTTCGGGGCTGGGAGTGACCACTGCAACGGTTAGTATGAGACAGATATACAATATATGGGAAACGTACCCCAACCGAGAAACGAGAGTCAAGTCCAAATTGAAGACATCCTGCAGCCACTCGACGGCAGCCGCAGACTTGTAGGTGAGGACCTTGATCAGATCCGGCCGCGCCTTGTCTCGCGCAGACTTGAGCGTGTCATCGTAGAACTGCTTGACACTATCGCCAATCTTCTCGTCAACTTGTGTCCGTGTAAGGGCGCCGTTGATTCCGGATGTGGCCTTGGTGGAGTTGCCTCCCATGAAGTCTGCCCATGTCAGTGACCATGTCATCCCGATGTTGGTTCAAGACTCACTGTTCTTGTCGAGAAGTACTACATTGCCACCAGCAAGATATATGGTGTGAGCAGCGCTCAAGCCGGACACTGCCGTCTTTGTTAGATCTGCGCATGATCAGGCATGATCCGAGTGCAATGCTTACGGCCAGCACCAACGACGATGATTCTCTCTGGCATGTTGGGATGTAGATGTGGGTTGGATGAAGGCCAAGACAGAGCCTACAGAGTATGCAGGAGAAGAGTCTGGGGATCTACGGTCTAAATGGATGGATGCTCGTCGCAAGACTAAGGTTATGCCTCGGAAGTGGAGAGTGCGCTAACCCAGAGCATGCATTTGCGGGATCCAATCATGTGTCAGCTGTTCATACGCCGAACATGTCAGCCCCAAAGCCTGTTGTGAACTGCTTGCTCTACCGGAGTGTTCATCAGCTTGTCGCATGTGAAAACGCTCGTTTGTCGTCCACATGACAGCCAACATGCGAAATTTGGTTGGCCGCACGACCAACAGGTGGAAAAGCTGACTTCGGACGAACGCCGAGCGCCAAGAATCCGGGGCATGTCACGCGTGGGGATCGCGCCGTTGACATGTGAAGACAAAGTTGCACATGCGAATGTCAGCGCGTGACAAGAAACATAGTACGTGGTACATTTCCTTTCCCCACAAGCTTCAGTGTCGCATCCCTCGAGGCCTTCTGCAAACTTGAACTTGTCAGATTCAGCCTCGCAATTCAAAGGCCTGTCGGTTTGCTCAAGCACGCGCAACAGTGGGAATAACGGTCAACATGTTACACAAACTTTTTTTCATTTCTTCCATCTGAACACCAGTTGCTGTGCACGAATAGATATCTTGCTCGTTCTTAAGCGAGAAGAAACATTAGATGAGTGTATTATTGCAGAAAATGGTAGAGCTGCAGAGGGGCTTGACGCTGCTGAAGCACCGGGCTCTAGATCCTGCATTGGCTGCCCCTATAATTCATAGATCCAAAGCGTTCAAAACGCCATGATGTTGTCTATCAGTAATAGCGTATGCCTTAATGGCAAGCAACTGTCTTTGTCGACGAAGACTGGCTGAACATCAAGTAGCCGACGAATGCGCCAACTGACACAGCAAGCATGACCCAGCCGTTGTAGGTCATGAACAGCAGCCTGTTCCCGAATCAGTTTCGCCCATCCCAAGCCCCAACTGGATTTCAACTTACATGATAAAAAACGAGTAGAAGACCTGTACCGCATACAGCACCGCCTTGACAATCTTCGTCTGCTGCTCAGCATTGCGCCCCGCGTTTCTCCCTGGGCCAAGTAATGAGCTCGATTCATCCGATTCGTCTTCGCGTGTGCGCTGTACTCAGCCAGTGTCCTCAAAGCGGAGACGTAGAGTAAGGAAATCGGCTTCAGTCCTCTCATGTCTCCATGTCGCCAGTATCGTCTTGCATATAGCAGTGCGATCTTGTTCCACCCTCTATCAAGTATCTAAAAGACAAGGCATAAACTCACCTCTGGTTCCCTCCAATGCCTTTGCCGCATGTGCTTCGTACCGTCTGGAAACCTCCCTAATCGCCTCATACCCCGCTGTAAGCAGGACGATGGCGAGGAGCGAGAATATGAGCGAGCCAGTGCCCGAGATGTGCCACGAGGGGAAAACGATGCAGAGGTCGGTGGTGTCCCATGTGAACAGCATCTGGCACACATATTAGCATTGCGCTCAAGATGTGTGAGGATATCGGGTGAGGCATACGTTCATGTTGCACTTGGGCCCGTCGCCCATACCGGGCATGCCGTGATCCATGTGTCCGTGGTCCATGTGTGAGTGATCCATTTTGTATTACTGTGAAGGTTTGTGGAAGTTGCTTGAGAGAAGAGCAGTGTGGAAGTTGAGCTGTCGCAACACACTATCACGCGTCGCACCATTGTTCCGCGCACGAGCCGCGGCCATTGCGGGGCGAGGCCGAGAGCTCCCCACATATTATTGGACCCTGGATGATTCAATGATTACCGATACATCGACGGCTCTGGATTTCAAGACACTTTGCTGGAAGCTCAAGAGCTGAAGTCGCTCTTACTGTGTACCTAGCATCATGAAATTCACAATACGATCACTACGACCGGCGGTCAGGCTCTTCCAGAGCTCATTTCAACGCCGCTTCTCACAATCAACACCGCAAAAACAGCTAGGAGCGCCACTGAACATACAGAAATGGTAATAGCCTCATTGATACTTATCCAACATCCCCTCCTCTCACAGAAAGCCTACTAACTCCGTGTGTTATCAGGGTCGCAGAAAATGCCCACATGCTCAAACCCCCCATAAACAACTACTGCGTCTATGACACCCCGTCCGTCACCGTAATGATAGTCGGTGGCCCCAACGAACGCACAGACTACCACATCAACGAAACCCCAGAATGGTTCTACCAATACAAAGGCTCCATGCTGCTCAAGATCGTCGACTCCTCCCTTCCCGCCTCCGAGCAATTCCGCGACATCCACATACACGAGGGCGACATGTTCCTCTTACCGCCGAATACGCCACATAATCCGGTACGCTTCAAGGATACGGTCGGTGTGGTGTTGGAGCAAAAGAGACCGGAGGGCAGTTTGGATAGACTGAGGTGGTATTGTCAGGGTTGTAAGGAGAAGGTACATGAAGCGGCTTTTCATTGTACGGATTTGGGGACGCAGATCAAAGATGCGGTGAATGCGTTCAAGGCGGATGAGAAGCTGAGGAAGTGCAAGAATTGTGGGATGATTTGCGATACGGCACCACAGCCGAAGGCTTGAATGGAAGAACTTCAGGCTCTGGAAAACGCGATGTGTATATGATAGTCTCTACAATATAGGGAGATCGCGGATCCACATTATAGGCCCTTCCACATGATCTTCGAGATGTGGTCCGGCTTCTTCCTACTCGGTTTGACGAGACCTAAGTACTTCAGTTCTGCTAGTGCTCGTTGAAACAGCGCCCTGGAAGGTTGTTAGCATATTGCAGTCTTACGCACATGCGCATTCGCAACACTTACATCGTCTTGGGCTCGTTCTCCTCGACCCCGTCTCCTGCGATCGCGTTGAACGCAGACCACAGATCGCTCACATTGATCAAGGTCCCAGACTCGAGATACATCTGATATACAATAGCCGTCGCGGGCTGTGTCGCAGATAGCGCAGCCGGGTTGCCATCCACACCAGTACAGCAATCACAGCCCAGGTAGTCGTGAGGAGAAGCAAGCGCGCGTTCAACAGCGAAGCGAGGCTTAGGTTGAAAGACCTCCGTATGCGGTGACTTCAAATCGTACATCAGGATCTCCGAGAGAAACAGTGTCCGTGGATCAATGAGCGACGAAGTAAAGTACGCGTCGAGCTCGTCATGGAACCTAGTGACCAGGTCCGAGTATGCTTTATCCTGCTCCGATAGCGCAGCTTTATGCTTGCTCAGCAGCACCTTTTGCGCGACGACAGTGGTTCGCAGACTATCATTGCGAACATCGTGTTGTGTACGGAGCGGTGCATCGGTGTCTTTCAGCAAGCTATCCAGCCGTTGTTGGGAAGAAACGAGGTCGATGGAAAAGTAGTCGCTCTCGAGCTCGTTCATAGCCGCCAGTAGTTGCACCAACTTATCGGATGGTATCTTCTTGATAGACAGCATTGTTTCGCGGACAAGGGGTGAGCCATTTAGCTCGCCAGATGCTGCGCGGGTCCAGATGGAGGAAAGCCTGACGCTGGGCGACATCCGGAGCGCTTCTCGTATGCCTGCAAGGACGTGCGTAGAGTGACTGAGGTTGGATAGAGCTTGCTGGCCGGACTTGATGTGTTGAGTAATCTGATCGAACAGAGATTCGTTAGAGTCCAGTAGTTGCCGTACATCTTGGGCTTGACCATCTTCCAACTTCTCTTCCACCCATCGTCGAAACGATGGAAGGTTTCGCACAGCTTCGAAAGCATCCGCAGCCAAATCTTCGAAAGCAATACCGTCCTTAAGAAAGACACTGGGGACGCTGGCGTAGAAATGCGACATGTAAGCGTACTTGAGGCCATCACAAAAATCTTGCGTGTTCTGCACATGATCTTTCTGCCGGTCCAGCATGCGGTGGCAGAGGTTAGGTCCAATGCGGAGTCGAGCATCTGTGTTTGCGACTGTCGCGGTAAACAGTTTCTCAATGATCTCGTCGGATTGGGTGACGTCGAACTTCTCGCCCTCAAGGTAGCGGAGCGAGTTTCCTGCTAGACGTTCCTCGAAGCTCTCTGCTGAAGTAGCAATGCCGAACAAGAGAACGAAAGGGAGGCGGTCGAGCCATGAGCTACGATAGTTAGAACGTGCTACAATCATGGCAATATCAAATACATACTGAAAAAGATCAACCATATCTACGAGTAGCCCCAAATCGAAGGCTTCGCTATCTTGCAAAGCAACAACAATACTCGCAGCACAGGTCTTCTTCTGCCATTCTTGAACGTGACCGAGATCGTAGTTAAGCAACTTGGGACCATATCTTGAAGACACAGAGGGCCGGTCAACATCATCTTCATCTTCATCCTCCACTCGCGAAGTCACCTTTTTGATGAGGTTCTTCAGCAGCGTCTTGAGATTAGGGCATTCGCCAGACGTTAGCACAACATAAACGCTATTCGTGTCATCTGTGATGCTCCGACCCAAACGCTCGAAGAAAGGTCCATGCGATGCTATACTGGGTCCAGCAACGATGAGCGCTGTAGGTATTGCGAATTGCGTCTCACCTGAAGATGAGGCGGATGCAGAGATGAAGTTGACAATCTTATCCTGCGTCGCACTATCTGCTCCTTCGAGTGTATCCTATCATCATTAGCATAAGTATTGGCTGTAGAATTTGTAGCTTACTTGTATGCGCTCTTCTTGTTGCGCCCAAATGTCACGATACGTTTGCAGCCGTTCTGATAGTTGCGCTTGCGGGTTGAATTTGCCCGTACGCTGGCGCTTAGGCGCCCGCTCTTCCGTCTCTGGTGGCTCGTAAATGTAGCATCTTTGGTGTTCCATGATTTTTGGGTTCGAATGATTGGGGTGTCTGTCAGTACTGTTGATGGTTGAGGGCTAGCTGTCAGTACTGTTGATAGATGAGGGCTAGGGGCTAAGTTCGGAAGGAGGCGCGACTAAGTCCGCGCGTGAGCACGGGACTTCGTGAATGGTCAAAGCGCTCAACTTTCTTCACTCTCTGGGTTCCAGCCTTTGATAAAGATTCACCTTGATATAATGCGGGGTACATGGCGCGACGCAAATTTGCAATGAGAACGGTGTTTTTGACTTTCAATTCAATATATACGAATGCTGCATTTGACGCTCTCAGCCACTGATCTGTTCCGGCCTACATCCCTTTCTGTCTGTGGATGCAATGTTACTCAAGAGTGACCTGAATATGCGTGACAGCAGCTGGTGAGTTCTACAAGCGTTAGATCTACCGCATTATTTGCCTGAACTTGATGCTACCTCTTTGGAGACTTCGTAGGAACAACTACTGAGGCGCGAGCGCTATTGGCGCTCAATGGCAGAGTGCAGATACGTTGGCCTCGCGTGGCCCAGGCAAACATGGCCTCTGGGAGAGTGTCTTGACCTGCTCAGTCATGATCCTCCTGGGTCATCCCTGGACAGCCTTCCATCTCTGCGTCCGGGAACTCGTGTCCGCAGTACAGGCAGTAACGGTACTTGTCGCGAAGATACGTGAGGACCTTGTGTAGACGCTCCGTGACTGGCAAGGCCTCAAAGTCTTCCAACTCTGGGTCTTCGTCTTCGACGTCGTTTTCAAGGGTGGTGTAGAAGGGCGCTAGATCCTGGCCTTGGGCCACCTTGGAGTCATCGTCATCGTCATCGTCTTCTGGGGCCAATGTCGGCAACCGCGATGCAATGCTGTCGTTCAGCTCGCGTCGCTGCTGCTTGTCGCGCTTGATCTCCGCCCTGCGCCGCGCCCGAGTGCGCCAAAGCACATTGATGTCCTTCAATGGCTTTTCGCTTGGCTCTGGGGTGCCTTTCTCTTCGGCCTCTTTGTCAAACAACCTCTCGGCCGTTCTTTGCGCGTCGTTTAAGTCTCGCCCTGCCATTTTCTCCTTCTGCTCTTGCCGCAGTACCTCGAGGTAGTCGCCCTCTTCCTCCTTCGAACGCTTCGCCAGCCGGTCTGCCTCTTCAAACTGCTCTCTGAACTTGCGCTTCTTCTCAGACTCAAGACCAATGCCTCCTCTGTCGTCCTTCACGTTGACTCGTATAGGCTCTTTGCGCCCGCTCTCAGATTTTCCGAGAGCATCGCCTTGCTTGAAGCCAAACTTGGCCATCATCTTGAATCCCTTGTTGGTCTCGGGCAAAGCAGTAGCGAGTGACGCTTCCCGGGCTGCCTCTGCCTCTTCTTCGCGTTCGGCTTTGGTCTTTTGTCGCGCTTTAGCCTCGCCCTGGCAACTACTGTCAGCTCTGGGTATCTTGGCAATGGCGCAAGGACGCACCTCTTTGCGCCTGCGCGCAGCACGCTGGAGGGAGGTCTCGTACTTGGGACCTTTCGGTGCATCCTCGAAGACCATGTTCATGTAGTCATCTTCCTCGTCTGACTGCGCCATGTTGATTCGGTGGGCTCCGAC
This sequence comes from Clathrospora elynae, assembly GCA_010015635.1. Lineage (NCBI taxonomy): Eukaryota > Fungi > Ascomycota > Dothideomycetes > Pleosporales > Diademaceae > Clathrospora > Clathrospora elynae. The sequence continues at coordinate 277,052 of ML976004.1, forward strand.
TTTTCGTGATGTTGCGCTGTTGAAAGTCGCAAGTCGCAGCTTGTGACTTCGTGAATGCGCCTGAAGTGAGCCCCACATGGCATCGCTTGGCACTTCAGGGCAGGATCCCCAGTACTCTTTTTTCAACCACATCTCCTACACTCGCGAACTCTCACTATCGGACCAGGGCCCTCTAGCATAGCTAAAACGGTCGAGATCATATCAAATTGGCAATAGTACTCTGCAGATGCTCAGACATCCTGGCACCAACGCATAACCCGCTCTTCGGAAGCTCACCACCGTGGCTGGGAAGGAACAGGGGCGGGGCTTGCCCTCATGCTACCCGTGCCAAGTCAGCCCCGACAGATCGTGGCGTGTCTGCCGTTAATCTGATCACACGACACATGCCGCCATTGCGCGACGCCATCTCTCGGATGCTACCGCTACAGGTGTGCATGGAGAACTGGGTCTTGGTCGAAAACACTTGCAACACATTGATGTTGGCACACGACTTGTCGGCCAGCCCTCGTGAGCAGTATTCAATGCGCACTGCCAAAGCTCAGAGAACTGTTGGGATTATCCGTGGACAATGCCTTCATGTGAAAGCTCGGTACTGCTGATCTCTTTTAGTTGTTGGTCAAGGCTGCTTACCTCACCTGCTCCGTACGGAAACTCATTCGTCGGCAAGTAAGAGGCGTTCGACCTGGAAGGAGATGGACGCCCGAGAAGCAATTGCTTGCATTGGTTGCTGTTTAAGGGGTTCTCTCCACTACTAACCACAACAGGCACAAGTCCCGCTTCAACGATCTGGGGTAATGAGCATCCCATTTAGACTAGCCGGAGTTTCGCCCGGCTATCAGTAAACCCGTGGAGGCGTCTATGCGCCCCTGATCTAGTCGGCACCGCCGAAACAACGCGCTGGAGATGTTGGAACAGCTTAGCTTCCGCCTCTATCGTCACTCTTCACTATTTGACGCTGTACGTTACATTGTTTGAACTTTGCCACAATTCAAGAAACTACACAAATCATATGCCAATCAATCCTTCGGTTCACATGCCTGTATGGCCTCGTATTATACCCGGACAAGTGGCAAAGTATTTCGGAGTATCCCCATAACAGGCTACTCTCCGTTCTCTGATCAAACTTGCTAAGCCTGTCACTGATCATACCCTTTCCAACGTCGGACCCATCGAGGGTTCCCGTCGTCGAATCACCAACTACGAATTGGCGTGAGAGGATCTTGGCCTCCCTATACAGTTGCTTTCCCCGCAGCCCTCGGCGTTTACCTGATGTTCGAGTGATCCTTGTTACTGTCTCATCCTTCTACCTTATATATGCTTGAGGGGGTGCTGGGCAGTCCACCGTCAGGCCTGCACTTTTACCAGATTCCCCGTCAACCCAAGAATCGCAAAGGAAATCGACATCGCTGTTCGTTGGTCCACGAGTAGCGTAAGCCCTTCAAGATGGATGACAAGGTCTCACGGACAGGTCAAGCGGATGTACATGTCGCGCCACAGAAGCGAGGGGGTGTTCTCAACACGCTGTATCCTCCAGGACCCAGGCCAGGCGCGAAGGGCAGAATGAGGAACCATTGTCGGAAGTTTTGGTGGTGTGGTAAATACCATCTTTCAATTGATCAGAGCACGCGAAATTAACACCGCATAGACTGCCTAGTTCTAATTGTCGTTGTCCTTGTCATCATATTGCCCATCATCTTCGTCGGCATTCCAAATAAAGCACAGCACGAGATCAACGCTTCAACCATAGAGGTTACCTCACAGGAAGTCACGAACCCACAATCCGATAGCATTCACATGAAGATCGACACTTTGATCAAGAGCGGTAGCAGCTACCACCCCACAATCGATAGCTTCCGCGCTGGATTGTCCCTCAAGGGACAGCCTCCATTCCTTTACATCACCGTTCCTGAGTCCAAATCCGAAGCAGAAACACCCATCACTGTCGAACAGGACGTCAAATTCACATCGAAAGATGCCTTTTCTGGATACACAACGGCGGTCCTGGCCAGCGAAACACTCGAAGTTCACCTCGATGGCAAGACCAACATACATCTTTCCGGGCTGCCCGCTATGAACGTCGATTACAACAAAGTGATCACGATGAAGGGTACGTGCATATAGCTCTTTGAACTGCATTTAAGCTAATGGACCCAAAAGGCTTGAACAAACTCGCTGGACTAAACATAACTGATGTCCGAATTTCTTCCGGCACCACCAACCTGTTCGCCAACGTCTCCATCCCTAACCCCTCCGTCTTGACTCTTGATCTCGGCAACGTCACCATGAACCTCGCCGTCGACGGCAAACCCATCGGCTACACCCTCATTCCCAACCTTTTCCTCAAACCCGGCGAGAACACATTTCCTCTGCAGGGCCATGTCGAGCAGGTTCTTGTCTTGCAGTATGTTCTCGACAAGTACAAGGATGCGGTGCTGCCGATCGATATTGTGGGGAACTCGAGTGTCAAGGACGGGGTACATTTGACGTACTTTGAGGACGCGATCAAGAGTAACACGATTCGTTTGGACTTGAATGTTGGACCGGCGCTTGCTGGGCTTGGTATCAACATCACGAGCCTTGGGTCTTTGTGAGCGGATGCATTGTTCTTCAGAAATATGATGGCCGATTCGGGATAGCGTTGCATAAGTTTGGAGATATGATTTCTTGTATAGTGCCCTTACTGTTGAACACTTGCAATTTTGGAGCCAGTTACTATTACCATTCATCGAGCACGATTGTTAGTATTACCTGCCAGACGGTTTTTCAAACACCGTTCGCGCTGTTGTGAATAACCAGTTTACACTTCGTGTTCTACTGCACGTTCTTACCGCCCCTCCCTGTCTATTCCTGTCTCACAGTACGCATCTACGTCCTTCCTTCCATGATAGAGACTAACGGCCATCGCAAGAATGGACAAAGGAAGTAACCCCACCTGGTGAATTGAGAGAAAACATCTCTCAAGGACATTGCAACTGCTTCGGTGAACCCCATTTGGCCTTTTTCGCGAACGGGATGATTGAACTGGGAAGATCACTGGCATGTACGACTATCTCTGCTCCCATGTTACAACTAGTAATGAGCACGATATTAGGTTATTAGGCAGTAGTCCTGGGTTTACACACTGGTAAACCTCTTTTCACATCTGTCGGTCGGCACCTGAGGAACAAGTAACAATAGCGACTGCAAGTCCGACATCCCGATCGTCAAGATGGACAAGGAAGAGACGAACGAGGAGAGTTGATATACACGAACTATGAATTTCCTAAAGAAAAAAAGCCATTGGTCTCTCGTCACCATGGATGCCACCCACCCACCCGCAGCCACATTTTTCCATGCGGGCTTAGATAAATACTAAAAATTTCTCACGAACATGTTCCATCGCGCAGTAAGTACTTCAAGGCCAAGAATGAGACAATCACAGCCATGAATCCCAAAGTCCCAGTCCAGGCTTTTTCACCTTTGGAAAGCTACCTGTAGGAATTGCCAGTTTTTTTTTCTCGTGTTTCCCGCGTGAAGCTCTCGCAACCATGGGCTATGATTGAAATCTCGGGCCCTTGCTGCTCTCTTTTTCTCCGGCCAGTGTCAGAGAAAAATAGGTAAATGACGCGTTTTCAACTCGGATTGCCCTTCTTGTTACAAACTGTGCATCATTAAGGGGCTTCCTCTAGAACGAAAAGAAATATGAGTATGTTTTTGTACTGTGCAGATGTGAAGGGGTTCAGTGGTAGTGAAAAATGATTAAAGTATGTTGCGAGTTGTATGGCCATGGCTTTGGGGTGTTTTTGGGGAACATGCTGGTTCGGTACATGTAGATCCGTATAACGTGAGTTGATAATGGCGAGGATCGGTGTCCGTCATCACAAAACAGTATGTATACCGCGCTATGTGTGTGTGTGTGTTTGCGTTTTCGCTCATAGATCGTGGGGGAAGCAAAAGAAGCGCTGTTGTCGCTACTATCTGCTATGGAGTCCCTTTGCAGCATTTAAACTCTCCATATCATACATCATGATGCACTACTGCATGAGAAAGTGGTCGGTACTTTCACCGGAAATCTCCCAGATCCCCAGTGTAACCTTCACACGTTACATCATCTCAGCCCTCAATCTCCCATTCATCGACGAAAAACTCCACAATGTTCGTTGTAGTCTGTTGACCCACCGCGTTTTGAAGTCGCTCCGCACACCCTGTGTCGCCAGATGATGCACCTAGCGAGAGCAGCGCCAGCTCCTTCAAGCTGCCCACAACGTCGCTCAGGGCTATGACTCGCGCTTGGCTTAGCGGTGGTTCGGTGGTGCAGTAGGGTAACAGGTCATTGACGGCGTTTCCCGTTGCGCGGACTTGCTGACGGGGAGGAGGTGGAGGTGCACTCGGAGCTGAGGTGGTGTTGCGAGCTTGCTGGTTATGATGGTGATGCTGAGGGTGAGATTGAGATGCCGCAGGCTGCATCAAGCCGTTCATCGTGGTCGAAGGTCGCATCTGGAAGCGGTGATCGGTGGGTCCGTCGAGTTGAGGCACAGCATTTTTAATCGTCGTCTCTGAAGAGCCCATGTCTGATGTGGTTCGTTCGTTCCTTTTGACTGAGGGCATGTTGCTGGGATAGAGTGGAGCACCCATCGTTGCATGAGAGCGAAGTTTGCGAGCGAGTGTGAAGATTGTGATGTGCGAAACTATTCAGACGGAAATTTTGAGAGCTAGCAACCTGAGTTCATATCTGACAAAACTCGCTGCTTCTCGCCTTCATCGGGTGCGTTGGACAACTGCAATGAAGCGCAAATCAGCGACGAGTCGAGGAAGCTGAGATTAGCGAGTGCTTTCGCAGTTTTAGGCGTTGCGCAAAATGTCTGCAGCTGAAAGTGAGTGGCGAAAAGAGATCTTGCTGTGAGGTTGATGTACGGGCCGTATCGAGACGCGGAAGGTGCGTGGGCCAGCAGTAGAAAGAGCGACCACCTCCCGTGTTGCGACCTGTCGGACGAAACAACAGTACTTCGGCGCATGCTTGAATGTAATCTCGGCGACTTTTCTGGAGTCCCAGAAAATATATATGTACATTGAAAGTCTTCCAGTAACCTCTATCAGAAAAGGCCAGGATCAGGACATAAACCGACCATGTATCTATTGTATTACCAACGATGCTAACCAAGAAGTGGGAATATGAAAACATGTGTCTATAAACCGTGCTGGGTATCTTGAAGGGAGAATTTGAATACAAGACTTTTGACACGCAAGGGGCCGAACGTAGTGAATCGACCGTTAACACGCCCAAAAAAAGCTCTATGCATGGATTGACATTCAGGAGCTGGGTTTCAGTGCCTCGTGCATGGATGTGCCTGGTTCCTTCCGAGATGAAGTTTTGTCGACCGGTTGATGCTCAGTCGCTGAAGCCGTGGCTTGAGTTGTTGGCGGTATCGTAGGTGGAGGCTCAGCGATTCTTTGCGTCTCTTCTGTCCGTATAGGTTCGGTCTTCCCGCTGCCCTTCCAGAACCCGAGCAGCTTCGACGGCGCCGGTTCAGCGTGCTTCGCCTTGTACTCCTCGAACTCGGCCTTGATAGCTTTGAGCTCATTTTGCACCTCCTCGAGATCCTCCCGGATGTCATCGCGAGCATTCCTTGCCTTCCTCCTCTGCCGCCATTGCTCGAACAGGATAACGGCGATGCCGACAGCAAAAATGAACGTCTCCGCAGCGAAGTTCGCGCCCATCTCGATGGCCTTCTGCTCCGACAGAGGTCGTATACGCGGCTTGATCCTCTCCTCTGTCTTCTTCTTTATTGCTTCTCTCTCTTTTTCCGTGAGGGCCTCATCGACCTTCATCTCAGCCTCGGTCATGACCGTGGGTGCCGCCGCCTTCTTCCGCGCAGCTTCTGCCAAGGCGACCTCCTTCTTGATTTGCCGATCGATGACGGCGGTGTCTTGTAGGAGGCCGAGGCGCATGCGCATGTCGATGCGATGCAGTCCCTGGGCGAATTTGACGCAGACCTTGCGGAAGCGCTCGTGGTCATGGGCATTGCGCTTGATGACGTTCTGGTGAAGATTAGTAGATGCGTAGATGAGTATAGAACGAGAGAACATGCGGCCATTGGCTTCGCCAGAGTCCTCACAAACAGCGAGGTAACCTTGAGTGTGAGGGACATGTTGAATTATGGTAGAGTTGCGGAGGATTGCGGGGGAAAATAGAGGGAATGGGCATGCAATTGACGGATCATAGCAGCTTGCATAAAACAGACGACTATTAGAAAGCCATGCAGCAGTAGTGTATAGCGTGAGAGGTGTTGGTGAAGAATTGTCGGAGCTGGACAATAGCCGATTCGTAGTTGCCATGCGGCAGTTCGGAGATAGCAGTCGACAGGCCGGCCAACGTCAGTTGCTCCAAGTAGTTGTCAAGGCTACGACATTCCGGAGCCCCCAGTACAGTCGGAGTAAGCTAGAATGTCTATCCCCTAATGGGAAATATAAAACAGATTTACACGGCGGCTTTGCTGCAAAAGAGGAGCTAGGTATACAGGCGTGAATGCATTCGCAGCAATAAAGGGTTAAGAGCTCTGCAAAACACCCAACCTCTTGTTCGAGCTTGTCATGAAATCGAAGCACTGGGCGGACACCCAACGTTACATAATATAATCTGGGTGCTTGTGCAAGGTGCACCGGTACCGATCGGGACGGAGGCGCACCTAGCAACCGCGCTAAGACGCATGTTTACTTTGCATCAACACTACTAGGTACCGCAGCCATCTTCAACTCCAACATCTCGACCATTTCCCACCGCCAATGTCTGCCCCGTCGATCCACGCAGATGCCCCGCCACCCGTGGTCCAGGACCCCGAAGGACTGCAGTATGAGACGGGCCCGCAGCTGGGCAAAGGCGGCTTCGCTATCTGCCACCGCGCGAAGCTGCTGGGGCACGACCACCTCGGCAGCAGCACCGTCGCTTTGAAGATTGTCAAGTCCAAGATGGAGCCGCCCAAGCTGGCGCAAAAGGTACACGCATACGCATCGAGGAGGCTGAATTTTCACTCACGCGCCGCAGTTTGTCACAGAACTGCAGATCCATTCGAAACTATCGCACCCCAACATCGTCGAATTCTTCCGTGCCTTCTCCTTCGAGTCCAGCACCTATGTTGTCCTGGAGCTGTGCGAGAACGGTTCTCTTGCCGATGCTATCAAGAAGCGCAAATACTTCACCATGCCCGAGATCCGCCGGTTCATGATCCAGACGTGCGGCGCCATCAAGTACCTGCACCAGCGCAACATCGTGCACCGCGATCTCAAGACCGGAAACCTCTTCCTGGACCGAGACATGAACGTCAAGGTCGGCGACTTTGGTCTGGCCGCGCTGCTGGTGTCGCAGAGCGACTATGGGGCGATCCGTCGGACAACCATGTGCGGCACACCAAACTACCTGGCGCCAGAGGTCTTGGAGAAGACGGGCAAGGGCCACGATGAGAAGGTCGATCTTTGGGCCATCGGCATCATGATGTGAGAGCGAATGCGCGTGAAGGATGAAGAAGCAGTAGCTTACAGAACTAGGTACACACTCGCCGTCGGACGGGCACCATTCCATGCTGCGAAACGCGAAGACATCTACCGAAAGCTGAAGGCCCGCGAATACACCTGGCCAGACCTGGCAAAGTTTGCAAACGAGATCACCGACGACCTACGCGATATCGTGTCCCTCCTCCTGGTGCACGAAGATGAGCGGCCGACACCTGACCAGATCGTGGCCCACCCGTTCTTCAAGCTGGGCTACATCCCGTTGGAGCTGGACAGTGGATGCACCTCACGGATACCGAAGTGGCCAAAGAACCGTCCGCCGACAGCTACAACAGTCAAACGTGGATACACTGAAGAATGGTGGCAGTTAAGCAAAGCCTCTGCGGTGGGCGAGTACGAGCCGGGCAAGGCGTTTGGAGCTTACGGCAGCAGGAGGAATAAGACGGTGGCCAGAGATTGTCAGAAAGAGATTGAAGCAGGCAAACAACCAAACATACCCTTCGCTAGGGACGTCGTATACGTGCCGTTCCCTGCCCGCGTGCAGTGGCCGCATCAAGCTCCGGGAGGACTGAGCGAAATATCGGAAGAGAAAGAGTCATCATCAGAGGCCCTTGCGGAGACGACCGCGAACGATCGAACAAAAGCACGCGTCCCTAGAACCGCAAGGAGGGAACAGCAGCCGATGCCAACATTGAAGGAGAACGTGGAGCCAGTACAGGAACCCGAGCCAGCCCACAGGATACTTGACAAGCAGCCTACGCGCTTGAGAGCAGTACGGAAGATTTCCAATCCTGGTCGGATGACTGCAAGCACGGCTACGGCACCTGCTCCTCTACGTGTCCCGCGAGATTCCCGAGCCACGACAAGAGCTAGAATGGCAAAAGAGTCGGCAAAGGAAGTGCCGAAAGCCACCTCAACCGGACTGCTCGACCTTCCACCATTACGGGTCACGAAGGCCAGCACTCGAGGGAATGAGAAGCCGGAACCAGCATCCCAAGCACCCTCAGCTCGGAGCGCGCCTCGTTACCGAACCATAAGCAACGATATGCCTTCGACTGACCCAGTAACAGTACTGGCGCGTCTGTACACGTTCCGAGACAATCTTGAACGGGCACTTGACAAGAAGCCTACAAAGTCGAGACGAGATCAGCCACCGCAATTACCTTTTGTCGCGAAATGGGTAGATTACAGTCGTAGATACGGTGTAGGTTACGTGCTGGATGATGGCAGTATTGGCACTCTTTTGTCGGCAGAAGAGCAATACCCAGTCACAATCGCATTCGCGACGGACGGATACAGCCATCTGCGAAAAGCCGGAAACAATCGAGAGCTTGCGAAAAGCGCTGCGCTAAACTACTACACGACGGTGAAGAAGGATCGGGGGCTTTCTCGAATCGAGGTCCTGGAAGCACGGCGCGTGGAGGAGATTCGGACGGTGTGGCACAAGTTTGGAAAGTACATGTGCGCAACCTTCGGTGATGAGGAAAAGCCTATGCGAAAAGATCCCCGAGTGAACTTTGTCAGGTTCTACCAACGACTGGGTAATGTCGGGATCTGGGGCTTCGACGATGGCTCCTTCCAGGTAAGCACTTTTATCACAATCTTTAAGGCATTTCTAACAACCCTTAGTTCAACTTCCCCGACCACACCAAGCTTGTACTATCGTCAGATGCCGGATACGGACACTTCCTATGCCTTCCGCTAGACGCGACATCCCTCCTGGAAGAGACGGGCAACGTACCATGGAGACACGTGAAAGCCCGGGCGCATCTACGAGGTTCCCTACAACAGCTCCTTTACGGGTCAGCGGACAAGGAGGACAGCAACAAGGAGCTGACGGAAAGCAATCTCCTCCGGGCGAAGATAGAATTCATCTATACTGTAGTGGCAGAATGGTGTCAAGAGGGTGGCCTAGGATGCCTTGTTGACCCCAAAGCGTATTCCTGGGGCGGACCTCAATTGGAGGAGTCGAAACGTCTGGACTGGGCGAGCGTTGGACGTTTTGGCGGTGACGCCTTCTCATCATGATGATTGTGAAATTTCAGCGGGCTAAGCGATGGCGTTTTGGATATTCCGGGGTATTGTTATGGTTATGAGGCATTGGCATTTCCACGGCGTCTTCTCTGTGGTTGGGGAGTGTTATCGTTCGAAACACTCATTTACAACGGTTGGCATATATTGATGATGGCGTCTGCAGCGTAGCATTGAATGGCAATAGCAATGGATGTACCTAACAAGCAAAATGGTGCCTGATTACCGTCGAGGTACTTTGGGGAGTATTTTTGAGAAAAGCAGCATAAGACGTCCACATTCCCTCAAATGTTCGGCATGTTGTCGCCAATCAACAGACAAGGCAACGCTGGTGGCTGTCTTTGAAGTGTGCATGTGGCGTGGTGAATAAGCACGCGCGTCGCCCGTCGTTGCTGCCGTGGCTGTGCCCGGACGTGGGGCGAGCCAATTCCGACATGCCCGAGTTGTTCGCTGTGACGGCATCTCTGAGATTCGAACCACCATTCCCACATCACACGCTTTTAAAGCGACCATTCTTCACATCCATACCACGTTTGTGGTCGCCCACCCTTACTGTACCCTGAACTGTTCCCTGAACTGTTCCCTGAAACCAGCAGCACACGACACCCCGCTGGCCGAACTAAGCTAATTTAAGCTCGACTTTAGGCATCCATCATGGTACAACCCCGTGAAGATATCCGCGAAGAGGGTTCATGCACTAACCAGACCACCATGTAGGCGGTATCAAAGCGCGCAGGGCGCAAGAAGGAGGCGGCCGATTCCAAGCCCGCCGCTCGAGGACAGCCGCAGTCGCAATTCGCAACGAAGGCCGTCTTCGAGACGACCAAGAAGAAGGAGGTCGGAGTCTCAGATCTCACGCTGATTAGCAAGATCTCCAACGAGGCCATCAATGAGAACTTGAAGAAGCGCTTCGAGAATGGCGAGATATACGTGCGTCAACCCGCTTGCGCCCGCCCCGCGTTGCGCCGATACGCAAATATATTATGGGATCGCGGCTGACGGAGGTGCAGACATACATTGGACACGTGCTGGTGTCGGTAAATCCGTTTCGCGACTGTATGTGGGAGCCTATGCGCTTGTTCGAGGGTATGCTGACATTAGGCAGTGGGCATATACACAGACCAAGTGCTGGACGGCTACAAGGGCAAGAACAGGCTGGAGGTGCGGCGTATCATTTTCTGAGGGAGCGCTCAGGGCTAATAGAGACAGGTCCCGCCTCACGTCTTCGCTATCGCCGAGTCCGCCTACTACAACATGAACGCATATAAGGAGAACCAGTGTGTCATTATCTCCGGCGAGTCAGGAGCAGGAAAGACAGAAGCGGCGAAGCGGCTCATGCAGTACATTGCGAACGTCTCCGGGGGAAGCAACTCGTCGATTCAAGAAATCAAGGACATGGTGCTGGCCACAAATCCGTTGCTCGAATCCTTCGGAAACGCAAAGACGCTAAGGAATAACAACTCGTCGCGATTCGGAAAATACCTCGAGATCCACTTCAATCAGCAGGGAGAGCCGGTGGGAGCGAACATCAACAATTACCTGCTAGAGAAGACGCGAGTTGTGGGCCAGATCACGAACGAGCGCAATTTCCACATTTTTTACCAATTTACCAAGGCAGCATCATCACAGTATAGAGGTATGCGTAGACCAGTAGACACGGGAAAAATACACTGACAAGAGTAGAAATATTCGGCTTACAACAGCCGCAAGCCTACCTCTACACAAGCCGATCGAAATGCTACGATGTCCCGGGAATCGATGATCACGCCGAGTTCAATGACACGCTCAATGCCATGAAGGTTATCGGGTTACAACAAGCGGAACAAGACAACATCTTCCGGATGCTCGCAGCAATCTTGTGGCTAGGGAACGTGTCCTTCCAGGAAGACGACTCCGGAAACGCTGCCATCGTAGATCAATCAGTGGTAGACTTTCTAGCATATCTGCTCGAAGTGGACTCCGCGCACGTCAACAAGGCCCTCACCATTCGTGTCGTGGAAACAAGTCGAGGAGGACGAAGGGGTTCGGTTTACGATGTGCCCCTGAATTGCGCGCAAGCAGCCTCAGTACGAGATGCACTTTCCAAGGGCATCTACTTCAACCTCTTCGACTGGATCGTAGAGCGTGTCAATGTGTCCTTAAAGGCTCGGGGCGCAACGGCTCACTCCATCGGTATCCTGGATATCTACGGGTTCGAGATCTTCGAAAAGAACAGCTTCGAGCAGCTATGCATCAACTACGTCAATGAGAAACTCCAGCAGATCTTCATTCAGCTGACTTTGAAAGCGGAGCAAGAAGAGTACGAGCGAGAGCAGATCAAATGGACGCCAATTAAGTACTTCGACAACAAAGTCGTGTGCGAGCTGATCGAGGAAAAGAGGCCCCCGGGTGTTTTCGCTGCGTTGAATGATGCTTGCGCAACAGCGCACGCTGACCCAGCTGCTGCGGATCAGACTTTCGTCTCGAGATTGAATGCGCTTTCGTCGAACCCCAACTTCCAACCTCGCCAGGGTCAATTCGTCATCAAGCATTATGCCGGTGACGTGGCCTATGCGATTGATGGCATGACAGACAAGAACAAAGATCAGCTGCTGAAAGACTTGCTGAACCTGCTTGGTCAAAGCAGCAATACCTTCGTCCATACCTTGTTCCCGGATCAGGTCGACCAGGACAACAGGCGTCGACCACCGACTGCTGGAGACAAGATCAAGGCGTCTGCGAACGACCTGGTGACCACCCTGATGCAATCTCGCCCATCGTATATTCGTACCATCAAGCCCAACGAGAACAAGTCGCCAAAGGAATACAACGAGCCAAACGTACTTCATCAAGTCAAGTATCTGGGTCTGCAAGAGAACGTTCGCATTCGACGAGCCGGATTTGCATCCCGACAAACCTTTGATAAGTTTGTGGAGCGGTTCTTCTTGTTGTCTCCGAAGTGTTCCTACGCTGGAGAGTACACTTGGACGGGGGACTATCAGACTGGTGCTAAGCAGATCTTGAAAGATACCAATATTCCAGCCGAGGAATTCCAGATGGGCGTAACGAAAGTCTTCATCAAGACTCCCGAGACGCTATTTGCGCTAGAAACGATGCGCGACAAGTACTGGCACAACATGGCTATTCGAATCCAGCGAGCTTGGAGAAATTACCTACGATACCGATCAGAGTGTGCGATAAGAATACAACGGTTCTGGCGACGACTCAACGGTGGCAAGGAGTTTATTGATCTGCGTGACCAAGGGCACAAAGTCCTTCAGGGCCGAAAAGAGCGGAGAAGATACAGTCTGGTCGGATACCGAAGGTTCATGGGCGACTATCTTGGTATCGGAAACAGGGGTGGCCCTGGCGAGGTGATTGCCAACGCCATCGGGATATCTGCCAACGAGGAGGTGCCATTCTCGTGCAGGGCTGAAGTGCTTGTCTCGAAGCTTGGTCGTTCAAGCAAACCGGAGCCTCGTACCTTGGTCCTCACCAAGAAGAACGTGTACCTGGTCAAACAGGTGCTCGTGAACCGGCAAGTTCAGATCCAAGCCGAGAGGACAATACCCGTAGGTTCCATCAAGTTCATCAGCTGTTCCACGCTCAAGGATGACTGGTTCTCGATTGGCGCCGCCTCACCACAAGAGCCGGACCCGCTCGTTAGCTGCATATTCAAGACGGAATTCTTCACACACCTAACCAATGTACTGCGAGGCTCGCTGACCCTCAGGATAGGCGAAACGTAAGTAATGCATTTGATGGAACCTCAAAGAGACTAACACACCGCAGTATAGAGTACAACAAGAAACCCGGCAAGCCAGCCCACGTCAAAGTAATCAAAGATCCCGCGGTACCGAGAGACGACCTGTACAAGAGCAGTACCATCCATACAGGCCCCGGAGAGCCACCAAACGCGATATCCAAGCCCACACCCAAAGGCAGACAGATCGCCGCGAAGCCTATCACCAAGGGAAAGCTTCTGCGGCCCGGTGGCCCAGGCGGTGGTCCTTCGAAGCTCGCCTCTCGCCCTGCGCAACCGAGACCCGTACCCCCGCCTGCCGCCGCGCAACCGAGACCTGTGCCCCAGCCCGCTGCTGTACCTCGGCCTGTGGTCTCGCAACCTAGGGCTATTCCTCAACCTGTTGCTGCATTATCAAATGGCAACGGGTCTCATGTACGTAATGCATCCGCAGCATCAACGCGCGTACCGCCTCCGCCTCCTCCGCCTGCACCACCGGCAGCACCGCCTGCCCAGCCGAAGGAGCCTAGGTATAAGGCGTTATATGATTTTGCGGGCCAGAGCGCTGGTGAGCTGAGTCTAGGGAAGGACGAGATTATTCTAATCACGCAAAAGGAGAATAATGGTATGTACACTCCTTTCTACTGCATCTTTCGGGGTTAAGCACCAGTTGACTGAGCATGTACAGGTTGGTGGCTAGCGTCCCGCCTCGACAAATCCGCCTCAGGCTGGGCACCCTCGGCCTACCTCGAAGAAGTCGTTCAGCGCGCTCCTGCTCCTCCCCCACCACCTCCACCGCCCGCCAAGCCGGTCAATGGGAAACCCAAACCCCCTGCCCCGCCGGCCAAACGCCCCGCTGCGAGAAAAGCTGTTAACGGTGACTCTGGAAGAGATTCTGGATACAGCGGGAGTGGGGGTAGTACGGTGGAGAGTGCAAGGGACAGTAGTGGGAGTATTGCTGGTGGATTGGCAGAAGCGCTGAGACAGAGACAGGCGGCTATGCAGGGGAGGCGGCAGGAGGAGGATTGGTAGATTTGATCGCTAAGGGAGTAGTGTGGTGCTGTGGAGGGGAGGGGAGGAATGTTAAGTATTGTTTGTAGGCTTTGGAGGCTTCAATGAAGGGTTGGGGTGGGGATGAAGGGACGTGTGTTTGTTCATCTTCTGATTAGTGTGTACAGATTGGGCCATAGATAAGCAAAGGCGTCAAGCCTATTGTATCTGGGATTTGTCTGTTGCTGTGATTTCCTGGTAGCGGATGTTAAGTACTTGCTGACGGTGGTCGCGAGTCATGGACGTATATGGTAATGGCAGTCCGGCCCGACATGACTTGAGACTCCATGTCATTGCCAAGATGTCAAGATTCAAGATCGCACGACTTCGGAGGTACGGATAGCGGGGGGACCTGTGAACGGCTCGCCTGCACTCCGACGAGAGTTAGCATTATCCGTGTTCGGGTCATGATTTGGTCCATTCACAAGGTTGAAAACTTGCAAACTTAGAGTATTATCGCACTCTCGGAGCTGTGTATCGATGGTTCTGTGATTGTATGAAACTCCGCCTGAGGCGCATGTGATGCTTGGTACATGAGCAATGTCCTGATACAGTTTCTCCTCGCCCCGTGGTACGTTGGTAGTATCGGGTTGATGAACATCACATGTCATTCGGCTCGGTGGAGACTCAACACCCTTCGAAAGCCAAGCGAAGGATGAACGGCGCGGTTGTTGCTTCAAGCCTCTTGTGGTCACCTGTGAGATCCGAGATCCGAGATACTGAACAGTTGAGAGAAACATGCGTCTCAACTATCATGGTTGTACTGCACATGAGGGAACAAGTCTCTGGTAGCAAGAGGAGGTCGAAATAAGGTACCATACACCCGGGTGTCCATTCATCTGATCATTACCTATCGTGAGTAAGCGTTTCACATGTCGCAGATGGCTGTTGAGAGGATATGCCGTGGTGGGCACTTGCAGCGAACGAAATGTCTTCTTATCTCAGCGACCAATGATACGGGTCTGAAAGAACTTGACCAAGTTGAGAGTATCTTGTCAATTCTTCGTTTCCGATTGTGTCCGCTCGTATGTGATGGCCTGCGGACAGGCAAGGACCATCGGCCGTTGCCCAGACTCCCGTATATCGGGTCACCGCTCGATTTTTCGATCAACGACAATCAACAACCGCTTGGCGGACCGACGTGCAGAGCGGAGAGTTGTGGTTGTCAACGTGACATGCAAGCTAGCATGCATCGGTTCACTAGGCCCGAGTTCCCGTTTAGATACCCGGCTACCGGACGCCATCGCCCGCAACATCACCTCTTGTCGACATTAATCCACCACTGATTGGTATCAGCTGTTCTGCCCCATACTGCGACCGCCTTATCTGCGCCTCGGATGCTGCTGCAGTGCCTTCCGGACTAGCTTCGGAGCTTTAGGACCGCTATCACCGCCAGGCAACGAACCCAAGGCATCGAATCAGAGCCGGCGCTGCTTACCATGGCGGAGGATTGCATCGCTGCGCGGCACGCATTGACTGGCTTACTATACATGATACTTACACTTTTGCTGTTTCTACGCGACAATTCTATCTGTATGGCTGCTGCAGACACACCGCAATGACCGGGAAGCAAGCATGGAGCACCGTACTTTCCCATTATACCCTTGAGTTTCGCCACAGTCAAGCCCTCACAACATGATCTAGACTGGAACAACACATGAGCCTCTTTCAACGATATATCGAGACGGGCCCGCGTATACATCGGTTGATTGCCGCTCCGCCGACCAATAGTACCCAGGCCATAGATCTGAGACGAGTCTGTGAGCCGTTGCTAGGTACAAGGCTTGTTCCCAATACATCCGGATATTCGAGCGTCTGTCTCCGGATCCACACCTCGAATGGTCTATGCATCGATTGACAGACGCATCCTAACGTTGCGCAAGTACTAAAAGATGACAATCTACTTCAATTGACACCTCTCCAGTATCCTTCTTCTCTTGTCCTCCTTCACTCACCTCACAGCACGTCTTCAAGCCCATCGCTCGTTACCGTACCGGTTTTAGTAGCGAGAAGCGCGGCACTTCGTTTATATACCCTCGACGATTTTTAATGCTTGACTCAGCTTGATCTACCATGGCCACCATCAACCTAAGGAAAGCTAGCCCTACAGAAGACGTCACACATATGGACTTAAAGCAGGCGGCTATCCAGATCCATCCCATGACGCTCGACACCCCCTCCTTGACGCCTGCCACAACACCAGAAGAGTCATCTCCAGCAGAAGAAGACGCGATGGCGGGCAAGAATATTTTCTCAATGGCGCAACCAGATTTAAGGGCGAAGGAAATTGCTGCCCAGCTGACCTTGGAGGAACAGGTACGTATTTCCTGATCACTTGCAAAAAGAGGATGGACCGTACGGCGTCGAGCAGGTAACCAGATGATACGAGAATATGCACAGTACTTTAGGAGTTCGTGTCGTACTCGTCCGGGGACGCTACCACAAACAGCTATAGTCCAGTGGGAAAACATCAAATTCGGTAGTCCGTAAATTCGACTCGGCTTCTAGAATGCGATTTCTCTGCCTAATCGCTTAGGGCCTACCTGACCATTTTAACCAACCAAAGAGACCGGACGCAGCTTTGTGGCTTGATATGCTGACTATTACAGATTTCATTGCTTGCAGGAGCGGACTTTTGGCGGACCATGGCTATTCCTGAAAAGGGTATCCCATCGATCAAGACATCAGATGGACCCAATGGCGCTCGGGGAGAGTTCTTCACTAACGGCACACCTGTAAACACTCCGCCTTGGCAATGCTCGGTTCGCGCTGACCAGTCTAGGCTGCTCTATTTCCCTGCGGCATATCGATGGCATCCACGTGGAACCTAGATATGATTGAGGAGATTGGCCGTCATCTTGGAGAAGAAGCGAAGGCTCGTGGCGCTACCGTACTGCTCGCACCCACCGTATGCATGCACCGCTCTCCTCTGGGTGGGCGCAACTTCGAGTCGTATTCGGAGGATCCATTTCTTACTGGAAAGCTCGCTGCTTCATATGTCCGTGGTCTTCAGAGCAAGGGTGTTGCCGCCACAATCAAACACTTCCTTGGGAATGAGCAAGAGACTGAGCGACAGGCGTACGATGCTGTCATATCTGAGCGACCACTACGAGAGATATACCTGAAGCCTTTCGAGATCGCCGTCCGAGAAGCATCACCATGGGCTCTCATGAGTGCTTACAACATGGTCAATGGTATCCACGCTGATGAGTACGAGCATTCAATTAAGGAGATTCTGCGAGGCGAGTGGAATTGGAATGGAGCCATCATCTCTGACTGGACGGGCACATATGCAACTGCTCCGTCAATAAAAGCTGGTGTTGATGTCGAAATGCCAGGTCCATCGAAATGGCGTAAAGTCGATCAGGTGAAAGAGTGCATTGAGAACGGAGAGCTTACACAGAAAGATATCGAGGAGTCAGCCGCCAGGGTCCTGTATCTTGTTGACCGTGTCAAGGGACTTGGCAACATGACGCCGGAAGAGCCCGAACGGTCAATCGACAATGTCAAAACGCGGAACCTCATACTTCAAGCTGGCATTGAAGGATTAACGCTATTGAAGAATGAGAGCGGCGTGCTACCGATCACAAATGCAAAGAAAATCGCGATGATAGGACCGAATGTCAAGCGGGCTATCGCCAGCGGCGGAGGAAGCGCAGGTCTGAACCCCTACTACAACATCACCCCCTGGCAAGGAATTCAAAATCGTTTCGACGGCGAGGTCACATTCGCCCAGGGCTGTGACAGTTCAAAGTGGCTACCGCTTGCCTCCCCTTACTGTAAAGCAAACGGCGAGACTGGTGTCCGGTTAGAGTACTACAAGGGTGATAGGTTCAAGGGAGAGCCTGCGGTCGTCCAGCATAAGGTTAGCACCGATCTTTGGCTTTGGGACTCTGCGCCAATGGAACTTCTTCCAGACTATTCATTCAAGGTTAAGACTACGCTTACACCGAAATCGACCGGCAACCACAGCTTCAGCTTTGCGTCAGTCGGGCCTGGACGCATGTTCATCAACGGCGAGCTGTTCATTGAAAACTGGGACTGGGCTCAGGAGGGCGAGGCTATGTTCTCAGCTTCCGAGGACGTGCTGAAATCGATACAACTGCAAGAGGGCACGCCAATCGAGATCCTCATCGAGAGCACCAATGAGGTTCGACCAGCATCGAAGGTATCTGTGATCGGTCGCAGCCACGACTATGGAGGTTGCCGTGTCGGGTATCAAGAGGAGGACAAAGTGGATCGCCTACAGGAAGCTGCGAATGCAGCACGAGATGCTGATGTAGCGGTCGTAGTGGTTGGCTTAGATGCTGAGTGGGAGTCTGAGGGCTACGACAGGCAAACCATGGACCTTCCCAAGAATGGCTCCCAAGACCGCCTGATCGAAGCTGTTCTTGCCGCCAACCCGCGTACCGTCATCGTCAACCAGTCTGGAACACCTATCACCATGCCATGGGTGCATAAGGCTCCCGCGATCTTGCAAGCCTGGTACCAGGGACAAGAAGCTGGAAACGCGCTTGCCGATGTACTGCTCGGCAATAACAGCCCCAGCGGAAAGCTACCAACGACGTTCCCAGTGCGAGTCGAGGACAACCCAGCGTACCACAACTGGCCTGGCGAGAACCTGAAGACAGTCTACGGCGAGGGCATCTATGTTGGTTACAGACACTACGAGCGCGCCAAGATCGCACCTCTTTTCCCCTTCGGCCACGGCCTCACCTACACAACCTTCGAATACGGCGGAGCAAGCGCTAGCAACACTGTCTTGTCAGAATCTGGAGACATCACCATCACCGTGTCCGTCACCAATACGGGCTCAGTAGCTGCGCACGAGATTGTGCAAGCGTACGTCAAGGACGTCAAATCTACCCTACCACGACCAGAGAAAGAACTCCAGGCTTTCAAAAAAGTGCTCCTACAGCCTGGCGAGACGAAGGACGTGGCTCTGAAGCTGAACAAGTACTCTGTGGGGTACTTTGATACGAGTTTGAGACAGACTGGTGCGTGGATCGCGGAGGAGGGCGTGTTTGAGGTGTTGATTGGGGCTAGTAGCGCTGATATCAGGTATAGTTTCCCCTTGACTGATGTGACACGGATGATGTACTGATGAGTGAACAGGGCGAAGGTTAGCTTTGAGGTCAAGGAGAGCTTCCAGTGGATCTTTTAGGTACAGTGAACGTTGGTAGGACAGCATTTTGAAGTTTTGGTATATGTTAGGACGGCGGTGCACATGTAGGGACTGAGTTATTTTCCACAGACCAAATACATAAACTGTTCATTCCTTGCAACCCCCACTTTACGCTCATGATGGTTTGCGACGCTTGCTTAACCGTGATTTCTTCCCCAACTCTGCATGTGTCAACACTCTCATCGGCACCTTGACATAACAATTATCCCGGTAGATTCTGTCCAAAGTGAGCTTGGAAATCCTCAGTGCTGCGATCATTGTATAGTATTCGAACCCGGAAAAAATCAAATATTTACTCTAGCTGTCACCAGTCATTCAACGTGATAACCGCGATCAGCTCGACTCAGGGCCGAAGACAGCCGAGTGGCTCAGGGCAAGAATGACGCGCTGTTTTCTGCCACCGCCTTCTCGGGCCGCCATTTTCACCGCGTGGTCCCTGACCGAGAAACGAGATGCCACACCACTCCATCATCGCGTCCGACGACTTTCCTACCTCTATTGCGCCTCTGGGGTCGCCTGATACGGTCGCATCCACTCGTGGCTTCGATTCTCGTTCTTTTGGCGTGATCACGGCGCGACTCGGCCTACAGCTGCCAACCAGAGCTGCCCGGTTCCTCCTGATTGACAGCGGAGCAACCAAGATCCGATTACGCACCACCACAGTTCGCGCGCAGCTGCTACACGACCGTCAAGCTCCCCATGAGCTCCAGGGCACGATAATCGTTCGGAGCCACATAACGCGTCCCGGCTTCGCCTCGCGCACGCTTCCTTAACACCGACAAGGCTGGTAAAGCCGAAGATGAATCCAGCGCATCGAGACGGGTGGCCGCCGACACAGGCGGCCGCGTCTGGGCCAGGACTGCAACAAACAGAGCAAGGCCAAGGACAGACACCGCGGCCTCTGGGCGCATATGCGTGCGTACTCCCCCGCGGTTATTTCCCCAATTCCCACCATGGACGAGGAGGCCATCAAGATTCTCTGCACACCACCTTTTGACTGCATGTACGCTGACGAGAAGAGTGACGACAGGCCGAACAATACGAATTCACAGGGTCCTCCACATGCGTCACCTGCGCAGGGTCCAGGACCGGTACTCCCACCGCCATCGGGTACGTCGCACCTACCAACGACGCGCTTGTTTACACTGCTGACCTCATCACAGGAAGCGGCTATTACTCCTCAAACGCTGCGACCGTGCACAACCAGAACCTCCCCTCAATTCCCGGCTTGACAGCGCAACCCCAGCACTCGTCGCCCCACATGTCCGCTCAAAGACCGCCATCTTCAGAAGCGGGAGCACAAGGACATCAGGGTCCACAGGGTCCGCCATATTCATTACCAGGAATATCGCAGACACTCCAACAACAGCACATGCCGACTTCGGAGCACGCGAACGCAGAAAGAGAGCGAGTGCGTGAGCAGGAAACCAGAGAAAGAGAGCTGCTGCAGTCGCATGCCATACAGCAGCAGCAGCAGCAAGAAGAGATGGTGAAGCGCGAGACAGAACAGCGAGACCAGGATTTCCACGAGCGACAACAGCGCGAACAAGCAGCGCTCCAGACTCTCTCGGCGCCGATTCAGATCCACCAGCCGGTCGCAGTAGCTCCGTCTACAAGGACGATCCACGGCCCAAACGGTCTCCTCGGACAGCCAGGGCCACTGAATGGACCAAATCCACTCGCGCCCCCCATGGGTGCGCCCAACACTGCCGGGCCCATATACGGAAATGCGCCCGCGCAGCACGAACAGACAACGCCGAGGATGCAGCATGCGGTGCAGGCACCGTCCCAGGCTCAGATGCTGATGCCTTTTGTCCCTCCGGGCGCCATGAGCATGGGTCAAGGACAGCAGCCTATCTTGAATGTAAGCTTATCGAAGAACGATACCTCGGCCCATGTACTGACTTGCTTAGGACGCCTTAAGCTACCTCGACCAAGTGAAGGTCCAATTCGCAGACCACCCCGACGTTTACAACCGATTCTTGGATATTATGAAGGACTTCAAGAGCGGTGCTATCGATACGCCCGGAGTCATTGAGCGGGTATCAACTCTGTTCGCGGGCAACCCGAATTTGATCCAAGGCTTCAACACGTTCCTACCACCTGGCTACAAAATCGAGTGTGGTACGAATGGAGACCCAAATGCGATCAGAGTGACTACACCCATGGGTACAATGGTATCAACCATGCCCGCTCCGAGGCCCCTTTCACCGCCACGCAGTAGTGCTGTCAACGGCAACACTGTGCCCCAGCATGAAGGTATATACTACGAGACGTCGCAGGGTCGACCTTGGCCTCAGCAGCAAAGAGCTCCAGCACCTGAGGGACAGGAGTCGATGTTCTCTCCCAACAACCGCACGCTCGGTCAGCCACTGTATGGGTCACAGCAAGGGCAGCAGGGCCCAGCGCCACTCTCACCGGAAGTCACTTCGCGTCCTCACCCTGATCCTGCAGGGTCAGCTGCTGCACTCGCACACCAGCAAGAGCAGAGAGGAGTTTCACAGCTGCAAAATGCCGTCTCTGCTGCTACTGGCCGCTCGCTTATGTCACCAAGACTTGATGCCGCGACGTCTCTTCCAGTGCAGGCGTTGAATGGTGCTGGCCAACTTCCTCAACTGGGTGGAGTTGCAGCTGAGAAACGGGGCCCCGTGGAGTTCAACCACGCTATCAGTTATGTGAATAAGATTAAGGTAAAGGTGATCGTGCGTATTTAACTAGTATAAGTTCTAACCACGGTACAGAACCGATTTGCCGGCCATCCCGACATTTATAAAAATTTCCTGGAGATACTTCAGACCTACCAGCGGGAGTCAAAGCCGATCCAGGACGTGTACGCCCAAGTTACTCATCTTTTTGGTGGCGCACCAGATCTTCTCGAAGACTTCAAGCAGTTCCTGCCAGAGTCTGCTGCCCAGCATAGAGCACAACAGCAGGCGGCTCGGAACGCTGCTGAAGACGCTGTCATGCTGAGCAACGTACGAGGCGAATCCGGGTACGGCGCTACAGCGAACCAACAAACTCCCGGTCGCGCGGATACTTCTCGACTGCCCCCGATGGGCAACTTCGCGCCTACACCTACTGCGAACCGTGACAACAAGCGGAAGCGCGAGCGACAAGGACCTGTTGCTGCGCCCATGCCCGCGCCGATGGCCCAAGAGCCGGCGGTCTCCAATGCTCGCGGTGGGTACGGGCAGGGAAACGCCAACAAGGTACGTGATTAATCTCGCATTATTTATGGTGGAGTTTGGCGACGACATTCTCTTTCCCCAAAGTACACGAGCCCTCTTGTGCTTTTCCTACCTCACATCTTCCCTTCCTACAGATTACACTCCAACTCCACTTCAACCCCTCAACCCCAACTTGTACTACCAAAACATTGGCGATGTATGTGTGTGCCGGTGACTACCGACTTGCGTCTCCTTCGTGGCGACAAATACCGCATTTACATACCCTCACCCCCCACCCCAAATCTTTCATATGTCTGCTACATCCGCGAGAAGCCGAAACCCTCTCACAAGATAACGCACTATTCTCGCAAGAGAAGGCTGTCGCCTGTAGAATATTCATCGGATGAAAACAACAATGCAATCGCTAACATAATCATGAAGCGCGCCAAAACAGGCCATGCTGCAAAGCAGGCCATCTCAGATGGTCCGCCAGTCTCACCTACGCTCACACCAGCGCTGCCTGAACCCATGCCTCCAACCACGACCACGGCTCCTAGCCAAGATGAACTCGCGTTCTTCGACCGCGCTAAGAAGTTCATCGGTAATAAGAACACCATGAATGAGTTCTTGAAGCTCTGTAACCTTTTCTCGCAAGACTTGATCGATAAGCAACTGCTTCTTTACCGCGCGCAGTCATTCATCGGCGGCAACCAGGAACTGTTTACGTGGTTCAAGAACTTCATGGGCGGGGACGAAGAGCAGCAAAAATCTCGTCCAAAGACGGTCGATTCGCGCGTTTCACTCTCGCATTGTCGCGGTATGGGTCCAAGCTATCGTCTGCTCCCAAAGCGCGAGCGCGAGCGTCTTTGCAGTGGGCGCGACGAGCTTTGCCGTTCTGTACTGAACGACCAATGGGCGTCTCATCCTACCTGGGCATCGGAAGACTCCGGTTTCGTTGCTCATCGCAAGAACACCTTCGAAGAGGGTCTTCACAGGATCGAAGAAGAGCGCCACGACTACGACTACAACATTGAAGCTTGCAACCGTACGATCCAGCAGTTAGAGCCCATCGCCAACCAGTTGCTTACAATGAAGCCTGAGGATAGGAACACGTTCACATTACCCTCTGGGCTTGGCGGTCAGAGCGAGACGATCTACAAGCGCGTTATCATGAAGATCTATGGCCGCGAAAAGGGCAGAGACGTGATTAAGGAACTCTTCCAGATGCCATGGAGCGTAGTACCTGTTCTTCTCCATCGTTTGAAGACCAAGCTAGAGGATTGGAAAGCTGCTCAGCGCGAGTGGGAGAAGGTCTGGCGCGATCAGACTCAAAAGATCTTCTGGAAGTCTCTCGACCACCAGAGCATTACGGTTAAGCAGGCAGACAAGCGACAATTCCAACCGAAGTCGCTCACGAACGAGATTCAGGTCCGCTACGAAGAGCAAAAGCGTCTTCAGGCAATCCAGGAGGTTTCTCAGCCCGACTACCAGTTCTCCTTCTCTTTCAAAGATGAGGAGGTCTTGTTTGACGTCGCTCGGCTGATGCTCACGTTCGCGGATAACAACAACGGCGCTGACTTCTCGAGAGTCGTTCCCTTCATCAAGGAATTCGTGCCATTGTTCTTTGGCATCGACGCGGCCAAGTTTGAGCAGCGGGTGCATACATCTGGACGTGACACCCCCAACGACTCCGGCGAAGACACTCCTAGTCCCGATGAGGACGTCTCTCAGCGATCGCAGAAGCCAAAGAAGGGCGACCTGCGCCGTGACGTTCTTGATCCCCGCAGCAAGTCACGCAAGGACAAGGAGGACAGCGTCCCGTCAGCAAGTCGAGACACTACACCAGAGATTGCTTCTGGAGTCGAAGACGAAGGCGCTGGCGACAGCTCAAATTCAAATCTTCGCGAGGAGAGACCGTCGAGCAACTGGGTCCAATATACTGCAATCCCCACGGCCTTCGGCGATAAAGAATTTGAACACGAAGAACCTTACCGCCGCGTTGAGTACAATATGTACTCCAACGCCTCGATCTACTGCTTCTTCCGAATGTTTGTCTTACTCTACGAGAGGCTGTTGAAGCTCAAGGAGAGTGAGGAGGATGTGCGAAGGGTCATCATGCGTGCCAAGGAACCCAAAGCGGCGCAGAGGCTCAAGATGCTCGACAAGCAACCTGAGGACTTTTTCAAAGACACGTCTGCATCTGCGAACTTCTACCAGCAGCTCCTCGACATGTTCCAGGACCAGGTTCTTGGTGACGTGGATATGAACTTCATCGAAGAGACTCTACGACGTTACTACTTGCAAATTGGGTGGCAACTGTATTCGTTCGACAGGCTACTTAGCTCGCTTGTCCGATTCGCACTTGCTGTTGTGAGTCACGATAACAAGGATAAGAGCCTTGATATCTACAACCTCTTCAGGAAAGATCGCGTCAACGACACGACGACACACAAGAGCGAGATCAACTACCGCAAGGCTGTCGAGAAGTACGCCAAGGATGCTGACACCTACCGCATTACTTACGTAAGTAGTCTCTATCGCTTTGCTGGCAACAATGTACTCATGTTACTGCAGGATCCCGCAAAGATGGAAGCTTCCGTGCGCCTCTTCAAGAAGG
This sequence comes from Clathrospora elynae, assembly GCA_010015635.1. Taxonomy (NCBI): domain Eukaryota; kingdom Fungi; phylum Ascomycota; class Dothideomycetes; order Pleosporales; family Diademaceae; genus Clathrospora; species Clathrospora elynae. The sequence goes on from ML976004.1 coordinate 302,308, forward strand.
ACGACCCCACCTTTGAGTTCAACACGCTGGACCGAGTCAAGCGATGGCGAGCATACGTCGCCTCCTACATGGCTGTCGAGCCTACTGAAGAAGTCGACGGCTCCCGTGTCAACTACCCATACCTCAAGAAACGCCTCGCCAAAATCGGAAACCTCTCCGAAGAAGATCGCTTCGACCGCATCAAGCATAACGATAAAATCACCGTGTCGATTAATCCCGCTGCCTACATCATGACGTTCATCAACAGCGAGCCCTTTGGTACCGGGGGTGTGCAGTACTTCCTCCAACCCGATGCTACACGGATGGGTATGAGCGAGACTGTTCAGAAGCCCGCGGAGGAGTACAAGAAGTTGAATGATGAGCGGAGAGAGAGGGTTCAGGAGATTCTAGTGCGAAACAACAGCTGGATGAAGGATCTTAGCCGCGATGACGTGGATGCCCACAAGACGGCGTTCAAGAAGGACCTTGAGGAGGCGCGCAAAGTGGTGGATGATGAGGATGTGGAAATGGATAGCGCGTATAACTGATCTCTGGATAGCGCATGATCCGGTTCTCGGTGGTATCAGGTGTTTTGGAGGGCATCGCGGCTTGGATTTCGGACGGCAACAAGGGTTTGGTGTGCGATCTCCGCGGGTTCGTTTTTAGTTTATGCCTTTGCCTTTGCGTCACGGGTACTGGGTTGCTGCGTATGGCGTGCCTGAGCTTGCGAGTAGCATAGCATGTTTTTTCGGGTTTGGCGTTGGTGGTGTCCTGGTTTGATACACCCGACTCATCTATATACATCTTGCGTTCAAGTCAATCTACAAGTACTTCCAGTTGCCTATAAGTACTTCCGAACATTCCGCCGCACAAGAATTCAACTAAATAAGGATATTACAGCCATTCGATTACAAGCAAGCTTTCTCGGTTTTTCCACTCAAAGCTTCACCCAATGGCCTTTCCCCACTCAGTCATCTTACGTTCTTCTCCAGCCACTCCTCCCACTGCTCCACCGTCCACCCACTGCTAATCTCATTATTCACAACCCCATCAAACACAACCGTAGGCGTGACATGCACCCCCGTCATCCGATTTGCCTTGACCTGCACCTTTACATCGTCCGTCACTCCATTTCCCGTGTTCAACGCCCCGTCCTCGCCCGGCTTATCGCTGATCTCCAACAACCTGTACACTTTGCCCTCATCCACGCCCACGGACCCAGCAATCTTAGCCAGCCGCTTATACGTCGCATTTCTCGTCTCGTTGACGACACTGCCGTCGAAGAAGGCCTTTTGCTGCTCGAACAGGGCGGCGCTAAAGGCGTAGAATTTGGTGGCATCGAGCTTTTGCACGGCGTAGGCGGCTTCGTGGACGAGTGTGCTGGACGGGTGCCAGGGCTGGATTTGCTGCCGGAAAATGGTAACCACGCGGTCCGAGTATTTAGTGAGGAGGGTGGTGCGGAGAGGGGTGCTGTAGAGGGTTGTGAAGAGTTTGGCGGAGAAGGGGCAGACGTAGTCGAGGTCTGGTGTTGGTTGAGATTAGTATCGAAGACTGGGAGAGGTTGATGACGATGGGAAGCATACATAGCTCGAGGGTGTGGACGGCTTTGGGTTGAATGGCGGTTGAGGCGAGCTTTTGGCCGGCGAATTTGGGTGCGAGAGCCATTGTGGGTGGTGGTGGTGGTGGTGGTGGGTGAAGGGGTTAGAGAGCGAAGTTTAGGTTGGGTTGATGCTGGACAGATGAGTAATTGATGGTTGGGTTGATGGAGAGCAAAGAATATTTACTGGTGTTGGTAGAATCGAGAGGTGTTGCAAGAGCACGTGTATGACGACAGCGGGGTGAGATTACATGCGTGGTTGAAGAGTGTGGAGAACCCCACCAAGCTTCAACCAAGCTCCGCGCTCCAACTCCGCACACTCCCGAGGAGCTTCATGCATCGCTCCATCATAGGACTCCTACAACCCCATGGCTTGCCGCCACATGGCCTAATTCGTACCGTCGCTACCTAACTACCGTATTTTCGCTTCTACATTCGGCCATGACTGATCCAGGTTCACAAGATGATGACCTCCTCGCCCGCCTCAATGCGCTCAAGAAACCGACAGTAAACCCCGACACCAATTACAGTGCCTCAGTAGCGCCTTCAAGCTCACCCAGGCCAACCAGCGACCTCGCAGCACGATTCGCACGCCTCGGTTCCCCGTCTCCATCAAGCTCTCCACAACCATCACGTACAACGTCCACGAATGATGCAGGCGCGCCAGTAGTAGCGCCTGGAGCACCAACCTACTTGGAGGGAATAGCGCAAGGTATTGGAGGATGCACCATTGAGTTTAACGAGGAGGATGAGACGAGCTTAGAAGAGCTGCTGGGCGAGCTCAATGGCGCTGTTGGCGATAGGAAAGAATGGGATGTGTCAAGGAGGGAGCAACAGGATGTCGGAAAGTTGCTAAAAGACATGAAGAGAATACTACCAGAGGTAGTAAACAGTAGGGCGCAGGATACGAAGAGAGACACTACACAACGTGTCCCAGGCCAGAAAGAGGAGCTTACAGATTGGGAGAGTATCGAGGTCAATGTAGGGCGAGGAGAAGTGGGTGCAAAGCACGACGATACTGAACATCACGACGAATGTGATGGTCATGACAAAAATAAGACAGAAGACGATGAGATAGACGATATCATTGCAAGAGTCATGGCTGAGCTTGAGATTAGCAAGAAATACGACCCTCCCTCTCCTCCACCGGAAGACGATGCGTCGGACTCCGGAGACCAGAGGAACAAGTCGAACGAGGACGCTACAGACATTGGGCTCAGACTCCCCTCCGCGCCAAATAAAATTCCTGAAGACAACTTCGCCCGCTCACAGGCTTTCGAAGACGCCTTTACAGCGCGACTGGCTGCTCTCGCCGCACCCTCCCCATCACAGACAGACTCCCTCGGCCTGCCATCCGCACCGTCCTTCGCGCCTCGGAACAAGCCGCCCGTCTCAACGAACCTACAAAAGCGGGTAGACGACGAGATCGATACATGGTGCATCATATGTCAAGACGACGCGACGCTGAAGTGTCTGGGGTGCGATGGCGATCTATATTGTCAGAACTGCTGGATGGAAGGGCATCGAGGGGAAAGCGCGGGCTTTGAGGAGGGTAGACATAAAGCGGTGCTGTATTCCAAGAAGAAACAGCAAGCTGCCGCATGAGAGATACCGGTCTACTACTAGTATCGTCTCAGCATCCAACGCAATGACCGCGACTCTGTAAAGGTAAAGGTAAAGGTGAGGAGAGTAGGTAGGAGCACCATAGCCTCAATCTCAGTGTAGGCCAGGTCCTGGTATCATAGTCGAAGAAGGCCGTCACATGCATGTCGAATTGAACAATATTCCTCAGTCGTCCCTATGCTTCTCCTCGAGAGCCAGCATCGCCCCCATAGCTCGCTCATATGTCCACATGGTTACCGCACTCGCCGGCGCAGCTTTCAGCAGACTGACAGTCAAGCCTCGATACAGGCCTCGTCGGCCTTCGTTCTTCCATATATGCGCAATGGTGCTGACCACACCGGTGTATGTGGGGATATTGCGATGGACGTATCGCTCGCGCATCGGGCCCTGGACTTGCAATCGCTTCCGTGTGGTATCGAGAGGGTAGACGACGGTCTTGGAGAGGACGCTCGCGATGACACCCGCTACGGCGTCTGAGCTTCCGAAGGGTAGTGGGATAGGAGATGTCGCCATGACCGGCTTCAGGCTCTCGTAACTGGCGAAGAAGAGGCCCATGTACGGCACGATCTGGCTCACGCCCGCCCCCAGGCCGCGGAAGAAGCCCGTCGGTCCTTCGTGCTGAGCGATGTGCTTCACAGACGCTAGGATGGACGTGTATACGCGATCGGTCCCCTGGGCAGCAAAGCGCGTCCGTAGGAGATCGAGGGGGTATGTCGCAGTCGTCGCAGCCGCACCCGCAGTCGCGCCGCTGATGAAGTTGGAGGCAGAGCTAGGTAGCGTGTACGGTGCCGGTATGGCATCCAGCAAGTGCGACATGTACGTATACGCCGAGAACTGAGCGCTGCCGTACATCAGGTACATCAGCTCGGCGGGTATGTTGCCCTTCCATAGCCCGGTGACGCCCTCTTGACGCAAGATCTGCCTGAGAGTGCCGAGGGTGCCTTTGTAGACAGGCCCATGGACGTTGCGCACGCTGGGCGGGTCGGAGAGCGAGTGGATTTGGAGCTGCAGGCGTATTTTGATGACGTCGAGGGGAGCGATCACGAAGCTATCGCGACTTCAGCACCACGCACAGTTGAGCGTATAATGGGGGGTACATACCGCGAGACCAGACCTGCGACGGCGCCTGCAATGACGACCTGTCGCTGAGAGCCCTTGGGATTGGACGTTAGCATTCTCCATATTTCGCATTGTTGGTAGGCGCATTACCTCATGCTTCAGCGATGCGACGCCCTCAGACATGCACCCAGCGCCTCGATGCAACACGTGCTACCGCTCCGCACGCTATTAGTTGCCTGGCTGCCGACTGTCGGTAATGGATTTTCAAAGCGCACAGTCGATGGTTGGCGACCTCGGGCTTGGGATGTTAGTTTCCTGGCCAGCCGCAATTAAAAATAAGGCAGCCCCGCGACAAATGGAGCTTCACAGCTCGCCAGCTCCCGACCATGTCTCTCACCATTACCACCACCAAGCTTCCGCTAAGAACCCTACTTTCGAAATCAGCCAAAACTTGCTGCACAATAATATCGCTTGCGCCACGGAGACAATTCTTCTTCAAATCATGGAGCAGAGGGGCACGTGTCCAAGAGGAGCCTGGTTGGCGCCCCGCCGTCTATGGCCCGAGTAGGCGGACAAAAGAGCAGGTCAAGCAACGGCAAGAGCAACAGCAAGAATCAAAACGGGCCAAAGACCAGGGAGCTGCAGTAAAAGATACCTCGGATGTTGGTCACGCAGACGGCAAACTAGCCAAAAGCATCATGGTGAACATCGACGGAGATCCCAAGGTCTTCGACACGGTATTCCTGCGCGACAGCTGCACGTGCCCGCAGTGCGTGGATCCCCACAGCAAGAACAAGCTCTTCCAGACTTCAGATATCCCGGCCGATTTTGAAGGAAGCTACAAGGCTGTGGTAGATGCCGATAAGGGACCCTCGATTGAGCTGGAGTGGAAGACCGACGTGAAGGGCTATGGCCCCGACCACCGCACCAGGCACTCCATCGACTGGCTACGGCGCGCACTCAACACCGAAGTCGAGCTGCGAGCTTTCATCCGACACGACGACCGAGTACTCTGGGACAAGAACAAGATCGTCAAGGACAACAAGTGGGTCGACTACGAGTCCTACATGACCAAAGACGAGACGCTCTTCGACGCCCTCACCCACCTGAACAAATACGGTCTCCTCTTCATCAAGAACGTCCCAGACAGTGAACAGTCCGTCGTCACCCTCGCCTCCCGTGTCGGAAACCTAAAAGATACCTTCTACGGCCGCACCTGGGACGTGCGCTCCAAACCAAAAGCCGAAAACATAGCCTACACGCCTATGTTCCTAGGTCTGCACATGGACCTCCTCTACACATCCAACCCACCGCACCTCCAACTCCTGCACTCCTTGCGCGCCGGCGCACCCGGCGGCGAGTCCTTCTTCAGCGATTCCTTCGCTGCAGCGCACCAGCTCAAGCGCCAGTCTGAGAGCATGTTTAGGACGCTGTGTACGTTCCCTGTGACATACCACTACCACCACCCTACCTACCACTACCACTTCACGCGTCCGGTCATTGAGTTGTTTCCGTTCCCAAAGTACAGCGAACCTACCAATCTCGCTATCCGCCGCGTGAACTGGAGTCCGCCGTTCCAGGCCCCATTTGAAGCGCGCATTGGAAGTAACAATTCTACCTCTCTGCGTTCGTTTGTTGCGGCGTCGCATGCGTATGAGAAGCTACTGAGTGCGGAGGAGAATTTGTACGAGTATAGGTTAAACGAGGGAGAGTGTGTCATCTTTGATAACAGGAGAATACTGCACGCGAGGAAAGCGTTCGATGCGACGAAAGGCGAACGATGGCTCAAGGGCGCGTATGTGGATGATGATGTGTTTTTCAGCAAACTGAAAGTGCTGGAGGAGAAGTACGAGGGGAAGTGGGTCGCTGAGGGTGTGGTTAGGGAGGCTGTGAAATAGAAAGACACAGGGAGGGGTTGAGGCAGTAAATGGCGTCAATCGATCAACACCACAAATTCGACAGTGCAGCGTGGAGGGATCCAGGTATCGAAGGGTCTTTGTGATGGCATTCTTAGATACTTGATATCTCCTCGTTGAGTTACTTTGGTAAGTATGTTGCAAAGCATCGAGCCTTTCTTCTCCTCATCTATCCATCCAAACCTCTCCACCAACTCTCTACCGCGACTTCTCTGCCCTCCATTTTTTAGACTTGGGTGCAGTATTCGCAGTGCCAGCCATCGATCGTGGTAGTCGGTTTTACCGCAGTTCCTGCATGTCCATCCTTAGTTGTTTGACATATCCCCCCTTTTTTCTCTGCCGATCTATGCCGAGTATACCGTAAGAGATTTAGTCGCTGGATTGACTTTGCGTTGCTGGTTGCGATGGACATTGTAAGTGTGTAAGTGTGTGTGCGGTTCGTAGTATGTACTGCAGCCATGTCAGTACGCACATCATGATGACACACAGACAAGTAGCGTACTCACACTTTGTCTGTATGTTTTGTTTGTTGCTGTGCGATGAGGACGTGGTTTTTGGTGCAAGAAAAAGAGGGCAAGGAGAGGGGACTTTTGTACTGCGGACTTTGATGGCTGACTGCCATCTCCGCGTTCGTAGAATGTTGCGGATTGGATAAAAGACTGTGAACGGGCTCTTGAAATTAGAACATGCGCAGTAGCTGTTTGGGTGTGTTATTGAGTGTTGATGTTGGCTATAGTTAAGTCTCAAATGTGAATCCTGGTTCGATATCTATAACAACTCTGCACCGTGGCATATTCTTTTTAGAGCATGCCTTCTCACGGCGCAGACGGCCTTATGAAATATGAAGGTTGCCCTTCGACTAACCCGTGCTTCACGGTCACTACCAGTGCTGTCAACATTTTCTACCATCAAAGCATCACACTCACCGCAAAATCCCCTCTCTTTCCATAAAACTGCCACTATTTCTTCGTACCACTTACGCATAGCTCCTACACCAACCAACCACAATGTCGGTATCCTCCCGCCTCGCAGCCCTCGAAGCCCTCGCCAAAGAAAACAACGAAAAGCTTAAAGAACTACAGCACATAAACTGGCTTCTGCGAAACTACAACGCGCAGCAAGCTACCCAACTCTCCCAATACGAGCAAGATCTCAGCCTCGAACCCACCGAAGACGACGAGCTAGCCCCCTTCCCGCCATCCCCCATCGCGCGACACATCCCCCCTTCCCATCCCCTCTCCAGCCTTCTAACCGACCAGCTCTTCCCATCCCCAGCGCCACGTCCAACACCTTTCTACCTCGCCGCGCGTGATGCTCGGCACGTGCAGCTCGCCTTTGTGATACCAGGGTTCCAGGGCGAGACGCTGGAGGTAGGGATGAATACTGTGGATTTAGCGTTTATCCTAGAACGGACGCTGGATAGGAGGGGGTTTGGCGATGTTATGACGAGGAGGGGGGTCGAGGACTTTTTAGCGTGTCCGATGGTGGAGGCTTGGTGGAGAGGGAGGGAGGGGAGGGTTGGACGGCTTTAAGGATGGGAGTGGAGGCGGTTTGGTGGGTGTATGGAGATATTAAAGCACGAGCTCATTATGCCGTCTTGTGGCGCTACGATTTCGCGGTCCAGGTGCATGTAGAAGCAGAGTATACGAGGAATCTAGTCATCAGCGGAGGCTTGAGGCTACGCAACACTTTGAATCGATGGTGACGCTCGAGCGAAGATAAGCAACGACCTAGGGGCATTAGCGACACTGAATACTTGCAAGAAACCGAGTAATTCAAATGATTTCCTCGATATGGTTCTGCTCTTTTTGCTCCTGACCAAGGACCGGCCGGTATCCTTGAGGCGCTGGTTCGTGTTCCCCGCACTACCATCACCCTCAACAAGCGATCCTGATGCGAAAGTCTCATGTATACCGAGAGCCATGGCGCAGCTGAAATGTCACGGGACTTGTCGACCTCCACCTGCGCCATATCAACCCCTCACTAAGCGAATCAGGGTTGCCAATGCTTAGCGTGATCATGACAGGTGCGGGCTTCCCAAAGCCACCTAAAACGCGTCCCAAAATCATCAGCTCTTCGCTCACACCGGACGTGCCTAGAGCTCTCATTACCCAATTCGTTCCTCGTGGAAACTGAATCTAGCAGCCACGCTTGCGCTCGTGCTGTGCGCGAACAAGTTACTTGGCGCCACGCTCAGCTGCGGCCTAGCTAGTGCGACGTATGGGCTGTATGGGCTGTATTGGGGCCATAGCTAAGCCCCTCAAGACTTCCGCAGTGTGAGAACTCACCAGGATAAAAAAGGATGGAACTGTGTTGCCTCGTTGCCTGCTGAAACTTGACTTCCAACCACTGTCCCCTTCAGGGGGTCGTGCTTACCCTTCACCGTTACGCAATGTTTCTTTTGTAGCAGGCGCCTTTCTTCAGCTTCAGCTTTAGAAGGAATTGGCGGCTTATGAATTATATATATGTCTTCCCATTCAGCCTCCTAGACTGCACTCCTCACAGGCAACCTCTTCTCATTATTATTCCTCTACAACATCTTATTCCTGCTACTCTACATCATCCTTTCCCCCCAGCATGTCTGACGATAAGCCATGGGGAAGGCGCCTAGTAATATGCTGCGATGGTACTTGGCAATCCAGCGTCAGCATCAACGACAATGTGTCTTCCAACGTCACCAAGCTCTGCCGCCTCATTGCACGCATTGGCCAAGACAAGAACGACCCATCAAAGAAGTTTCATCAAATCGTGTATTACGACTCTGGGATAGGAACCGGGGATATCAGTTCAACCGAGGCGGCATTGCAAGGCGGTACGGGCACCGGACTGGCGGAAAATGTAATCGAAGCGTACAACTTTATCGTGCAAAACTACGAGTCAGGAGACGAGATCTTCTGCTTTGGCTTCTCGCGAGGGGCATACACGGCACGCGCCGTCGCCGGCTTAGTGTCGGACATTGGCGTCATGCGACCCATCGACATGCAGTTCTTCCCGGCTTTGTATAGGCTTTACATGACGAACGATGAGGGCGTTGAGTTCCGTAAGACGGATGCGTGGAGGTGGTTCACCAAGGGCAAGCTCAGCGAGAAGGGTGAAGAGATGAAGAAGGCTGGCGTTGATGTCGACCAGATTGGCTTGGGTGACCTCGAACGGATGGTAGAGGCGTGGGAGATTCGTCCGCATGGTGAGCTCGCCATCAGTCAGGATAGCAGAAAGGTGAAGGTGGTAGGCGTTTGGGATACTGTCGGCTCTCTGGGCGTGCCTGATATGGTTGGCTTTGATTTCGCCCGCTCGAGGACAAAATACGGTTTCCACAACGTGAGGCTTACTGAGAGTGAGCATTTCCTTCTATCGTTTCCGTCGTCCGCTAACCAACGTCTCAGATATCGAACACGCGTACCAAGCTCTGGCACTAGACGAACGGCGCAAAGCTTTCCGCCCAACCCTGTGGTACATTCCTCAGGGCCTTTGTGACGACCCTGCAAGACGAACTCCTGAGCTGAAGCAAGTCTGGGTATGTAGTAATCCGGTCTCTTGAGGGAACCCTTAGCTGATTGTGACTCCAGTTCCCCGGATGGCACATCAATTGCGGAGGTGGTTCGAACGATTGCTTCTCGGAGATGAAGGGCGACTTGGAGAGTGAGTTGACTACATCACAAATTGAAAAACATTTTCTAAGGCTAACGCGTCTTACAGACATATCTACAGCGACCTTCTGTTGGATGCTCCAGTGTATCTCCCCCCACCTAACGATTGACCGCACGGCCTTCGACCTCTTTATAAAGCAGTACAAGCGTTGGCTCTTCCGAATCCGTTACGCATGCACCTACCATCACCCGACCTTTGCCGAAAAAGCATGGAGCTATCTCCCGAAGCTACCTACCATCCCAATCATCAACCCCGGGCCAGAAGAGCTTGCGCCTCCACGACGCGATCCACCGCATGCTCATATGGACTTTGACTTCAGTTGGGGCACCGGTCCGCTCGTTGATGCTTACGAAGGCATATTTCTGCTGAATGGGCCATATACCCGCATGCCAGACCATGAATCCGTCGAGAAGTACGACAACAAGCTGAAAGAGCAGAGCTGGGAGCTGCTTCGTACACTTGGCAAGACGAATGAGTATGTTCACCCTATCGTTTACCACCGTAGTCTCGTGCATGGCTGGGACGCCCACTCACCCCTCAAGGACTGGAGTCGCGACCATCGGGAAGACAAAGACGGTAAGCACCGTTACTGGTGGCACGAAAACGGCGGGAGCGAGGCCCTGCCTGAATGGGCTATCTTGCCTGATACCTCGACCGAGGAGTTCAACTTTGAGAGGATGTGGTATAATCAGTGTGAGAAGACGAAGAAGACGCTCGATAAGCTGGCGGGTGCGAAGGGCTTTGGACCAAATAAGGACTTCTTATCTGTGCTGGATGAGCATATTGATTTCGGGTTCGATAACAAGCCGCAAAATATATGGCCATAAGAGATGGCGGATCAGTGGTCGCGTATTGTGTCAATAAGAGCTGGGTCGGACTTCACTTGATGATACTCACTGCTGATGAGCAAATTCTTCGCACAAGCGCCGTCCGCGGACATACCTGGATGCTTCTAATGTACTGTTCTATTACATACAAAGCTATGTATTCTCCAAAGCAGGATCTGTTCTATGCCGAAGGTAGAGCTGTAATCGCCTAGGAGACCTTCGTATCCGTTAACCCATAAGCTCACTTCCCGTTGATAATCACTTTGATACCACCCGTATTCCTATCATTCACCACCTGAAAAAGTCGACCCCCGAATACGACTTTTCACTCGTATACCTAGCAGCGTGGTTTGGATGGCAACGGAGCGTGAGTGTCTTCAACTTGGGGAACGTAGTGGACAAGGGCACCATGTCAACGAAAGCGGCCTGTTGTAGATTTCCTGAGATATCGAGATGCCGGGTAGCCTCGCGCTGATAGGGTAGTCGATTTGAAGTCCAGTGGCTCCAAACATACGCGTCTGCCACAGACACCCCTCTAATACTTGTACAGCTAAAACATCTAATTGGAGCGAGACATGTGGGGTGTTACGAGCGATAAAAAATCTGGGTTCATGGTAGGTTGGTAACACGTTCTCAGAAAAGTTCGGTATTTCAAGACGGTTCGTAAGTACTCCGCAGCTTTAGCGGTGCGCAAGTGGTTTAAACACCCCGCCGCACCGCTCGTGCATTAGCCTGCCCGCAACTTGCAACCCCAAACGCACTATCCTACGTTCTCTATGGGTTGCCGAATATTCTTGGTAAGTTATGAAGATTCCGAGCCCGCTGGTCTCCGCTAGCCGTAGGATGTGGTGCAAGGCGCGGGGAGCAAGTTGTATCTTCGCCGCCAGTAGTGCCCGCCTTCGCCGTGGTGTACTGTAAGATCTGAAGTGGTATAAGAGGCCAGGTAAACATGTGAAAAAAAATTGCCAGTCCTTCAGCTTTTGCAGTTCCAAGCACCAGGTTAATTGACAACCACAAACGAACTCTCAATCTTCAATCAGTCGCCATGGCCCACCAGAACCGCCTCGCGAACGCGCACGTCCTTGTCTTCGGTGGCACATCAGGCATAGGCTACGCCATCGCCAACATGGCCCTCTCCAACGGTGCCCGTGTGACCATCTCCGGTTCCGGCAAACCCAAAGTAGATGCCAAAGTCGAAAAGCTGCGCTCTCTGTACCCCAACACACCCGCCTCCCACGTAGCCGGTTTCGCCGTCGACCTTCACGACAAGGAAAACCTTGAGTCCAACTTGAAGACCATGCTCGACAAGGTTACCGAAGGAGGTGAGAAGAATATCGATCACATCGCCTTCACAGCCGGCGATGCCCTTGTGCTCCCCAAAATAGCGGAAGCCGACATCAACACGATTTTGAACGGCTTCACAGTGCGCTTCCTTGCGCCTTGTATACTGGCTAAGCTCATTGCCACCGACGTGTATATGCCCAGGTCTGCCAACTCCTCCATCACGCTCACCGGCGGAACCAATACGCACCGCCCGATGGCCAACTGGACCTATGGGGCCACAATCGGGGCCTCCATCGAAGGCCTATCCCGCGGCCTCGCTGTCGACCTGGCCCCCATCCGCACCAACATCGTGCATCCTGGTGCTATCCATACTGAACTCTTCCAGGGCCTCTTGGATCATAGTACCCCAGAGGCTATTGAGCGTCTGAAAAAGGGACTCAGTCTTCTGGGCGAGTTTGGGAAGCCTGAGGATATTGCCGAGGCATACGGGTGGGTGATGAGGGATCGTTTTGCGACGGGGACTCTGGTGAACAGCGATGGTGGACGCTTGCTTGTAGGGACTGAGGTCTAACTTGTTGTGCGTAACATTTTAGACATTGCCAGCCAGAGTACTGGGAAAGCGTGGTGGAACTGGTTCACTGAACTACAGCCCGATTAGTTTGATGTTGCAGTTTGTAATCAGATTGTCCCACGGTGGATTAACATACGTTCGCTTTGCTGTTACCTTAGACCACACATCAAACACCTAGGAAATGTCAATGTCAATACCCCTTCGCTTCACTCCTTCTTTGACGTGCTCCCATTTGGAGCAGTCGGCTAACAGGCCCCTGAAACCTCGCTCTCTTAGACTCATGAGATCTCCCTCGCTCCTCTTCAGGTCATGCTCAAGCGCGAACTTGAACTTCAAGCCTAGGAAACTAAAGACTTCATCCATGCGCTCAAATACCAGTCCGAATAGTTCAATATCCTCTTTCAAGCTCTCGTCGCCGGTTAAGCGCCACTGTATGACCAATACACAAGCTGCAACATATAGCGATGAACCGATATGCGCAGACAGCAGGAGTTCGGTTGATATTCGGGACGCGTCTTTGACGATCTGCGCGGTGTTGCGAGCTGCGATTACTGCGAGTGTGAATTGCGAGGCTGTATTCGAAACAGGTACGTTCTTGGAGCAGCGGTAGTGAAGCAGAATTGCCATGGTGTTCAGTGTAATATGCAACCAGACGACGTGTCCACGGTCTGCTGGCGGTGCTTCAAGAACATATGTCGCTTGACGCGGAAGACTGAGCCTGAATCTGACAATGTGAGCGTCGAGCTCTGCGCAGTCATCCGCATACTCGAGTGTATCGGGAACATTGTGTAGAGAGTGTATCAACTCTGCGACCCGGCCGAGGAGTATGTGCGCAATCGCAATGTAATGGAAGAGGTTCAACGGATGGTTTGCAGAAGACGAAGAGGCGATTAGGCGGCTAAGGTTCCGCGTGAAGAGTATGTTCGCGTATGGACTTTCCTCCAACTCCGGGTCCAAGGCCTGAAGGAGCGTATCGGCTATCGGGATATCGACCTTGAATTGTGTCTCTGTGATGGCGGCCGGCCACCCTGTCGGCCACGCATGCATTCTATCCATCATGAATAGCAGCCATAGCGCTCGTCTGTATTCTTCCCTCTCTACTAACGTCTTCCCTTCACTCTTCTCAAGACAATAGATCCTATCGTCACCAGCGGTGGCATCGAGACGCGTTAAGCCCATGGCTACGGCGTGGCTGGCGTCCATACGGTTCATGCCCAGCACGACCGCTTGCCTCCATGCCTTGCCTAGGAACAGCCAGCTAGCAGAGAAGTCGCCGATAGTGTAAGCGTGGAAGACGAGGAGTGGGACGGCCTGGAGTGTGCGGAGTGCTGGGTGGTGTATCCGTCTGGTTAACTCGTAGGAGAATCTAGCTTGCTCGTACCAGTCTTTTCCGCGCCGCTTGACCGAGTCATCAGGGTGATACCTTGCTGTTACAGCGCAGATTGCATATAGTAGTAATGGTGCCTCTATCTCCATATCGCCACTCCGAACCTTGGCTATGAAGCTCTTTTTGTGGAAACATGGAAACATATGGCATAGATGCTCGAAGAACAGGTCGACAAGCTGGATGAGTACTTGCTTGTGAGGTAATTGGAAGTTCTCTAACAAACTCGCCTCGAAGTCGACACTATCATCTTGCTGTAAAGTAGCCGATCCCGGTGTCGGGTATCCAATAAGAGTATCTATATTTGCCGGCGCTCCAGAGCATGTAAGATCGAAATTAAGGCCCGGGAACTGCATAAAGTCCAGCGCGCCAGGTTGCGTGAAGTCAAAGTCTAGAGGTAATGCCGATGGTGCAGGAACGGGAACCTCGACAATTTGATCATCAAAATCAGTATTGTTGACTCTGCTAGCAGCCGCCGTGGTGTATTCACAACTAATGCCCCATTTCTTGCAAAGTGTGCATGTCGGATTTTTTGCCTAAGAAATCGTGGTTAACGATGCATCGAGGAAAATATCAAAGATGAACACACATCGCACTTCCTCTTTCGTTGCCGACAGCTCTTGCATGCCTGTTTTCGTTTCGTGACGGAGGCGGGTATGGTCAGGGTTTGCATCCTTGCGCTCGAAGAGAGAGACCCGGCCTAAAAACTCAGCACGTAGACACGGGTTGATGAAGACGCGCTAGTACTGGCATAAGGTGTTGCTATGTAGAGGCTGCCAGTTGCCTGAGCGTCACTTTTGGATCCAGACGGGACACTAGCGGATTTAAACCGGAGTTAAGAAAGCATCGCAACATAGTTTAGGAAAGACTGTACGACAATAAACCACGACTGCGAACAGTACGGCGCACAGGCCTATGTTGTCTTCTAAATGGTTGTACATGTGCTTTCGAAATGTAGTCAATCGATATTTTTACAAGCGCCCCGTATTCACATACGCTTCAAAATCGCCCTCCCGTACGCTCTCCTAACGCGGCTATGGCTGCTGGATCTACAGGACCAACGAGTCTGATATTTTGCTTGAGCCTGTCCTTCTTTGTTTCCTTCTGGTGCCTCCTCCAAGCGTCGCGTACACCCCTCGCTTTACTCACAATGCCACGTCCTAGGGAATCTTCGTCCACCGCAGCATCAGCATGATCCCCTTGGTGCCACCTTCTGCTCTGAGAAAACGGTGGGAACAACATCGAAAGCAGGTTGAGGGGTCGTAGTGGATGGTATGGGCGTAGTGGCGGTAGAGGTGGGGGCGTGTGTTGGCGTAGTATCTCGTGCGTTAGGGGAGATGACGGCGGAGACGAGCTACTTGATCGAGATTGTAGAGAAGCATAGGAGCCGAGAGAGTTGCGTAGCCTCCGGTTGACTGCTATTGCTGGTGCTACTTCTGCTTCCGAATGTTGGCTGTACCACGATGATCACCACCGGGGGTTCCTGACTGTATAGTCCGCATATTCTGCGCTCGACCCTCGTGGTGGGGCCAGCGAATCCTCCGGGGAGTCGTAAAAACGGTCTGGGTTGCTCCGTGGGTGGAGAAGCGGAAGGAAAGCGCGAGGGTGCATTGGGAGAGCCATCGGTTTTACCAACCCCATCAGGTTTCGCATGCCTCTCAACGGACTTCTGCTCGCCGAAGTTGTTCAGATGGGGGAACGGTACCCATGAGGCTATTCTTTTGTGCTTCTTTCCAGAGGGGGAAGTTGGGCGTACGTCTGTCTGTTGTGCAGTTAAGAGTGGGCTAGCTCTATGAGTATGCGCGACGCGATGGCATTGCGAAATAGAGGGGACTTCATCATGAAGAGCTCACATTCGTGAATAACGTCACAATAACCTCGAGGATATATGTGAACGACAGCCTTGTGCAGGGAAGCGATCGTGTCGCCGCCGCTTTCAGCCGCCCTGGTCAAATCTCGGAAGGCGCTTAGTAAGCAGTCGGTCGTCGCCGCATTTCGACTTCCCGACCTCAAACCTCACCAAGCTCGACACTCACCAACACTTTATCAATCCGGTCGCTATCGTATGCGCCCAAAGGCTGTCAGCCATTAAATTCCTGGCGTCGGGGAGACATAAAAGCCCGCTGCCGGACGCCTTGGCGGAGTTCGGATGAACAACCCCCCCGCTCCATCTCTGCAACGCATGGTATGAACGATAGGCTTTTCATCCAGGCAGCCTGTTCTTACGCCTAAACGCCTTTTTGTATCCATTGACCGACCAAGCCAGTAAATATGATAATGTTATTGGCTACAATGGACAATTCGCTCGCTTCAGCCGTACCGTCTGACACCTACGTATCCTTCCTTCAGCAGCACATGACTTGAAGTCATGGTTGAGCCGATATCGTGGCGGTACTGAACCAAACTTACCAACCAACTAAAGCCTTTGGGTAATAAACACGACACGCGATAATCTGATAGGCGTGAAATGAGACCTTGGGAGGCTGAGCTAAGACCTCCGACGCAAAGTTGAGCCCGCTAAACGTTCCCCCGAGTTAAGCAATCGGACAAGCGCGCTATGTAACCAGCTACAGTTACTACATTCTAAAGTTGTGCCGACTCACAATAGATTCTTCTCCGCTTTGTCTTCTTGTACGGATCACCATTATATATAGGTCGACTCCTTTCATTCTCGATAATAAACACATCTGAAAGCACGGCATAGCCATACAAACAGTTCTGGAAATTTCTTCGTTCTTCTCGTCCTGCTTCTCGAATTGTAACAACACTACTATGACGACTCCTTCCTCACAGTCCCTTGGGGACGAGCTGAAGCCAGAGATACCCAAGATACAGTCTCTCAGCGAATCATCATCATCGAAACAGGTCAAAGCTCCAGAACCGCAAAAGTTCCAACCGGGATGGCGCTTCCTGGCTGCTTTCGGTAGTCTGTGCATCATCACACTCATGGCTGCACTGGATGCTACGTCAATATCAGTAGCATTGCCAGTAGGATTACAAGGCTGAAGCTCTTCGAATATTATCTAACCACCTTCAGATCATGGCTAAAGCATTGCACGGCTCAGCAATAGAAACCTTCTGGTCCGGGACGTCATTCCTCCTCACATCTACCGTCTTCCAGCCCATCATCGGCTCTTTCTCGCACATCTTCGGTCGCAAGGCATTGATCTATGTCAGCTTGGCATTGTTTCTTGCTGGCTGCATTATCGCGGCTGTGGCCAACAACTTCACTATTATCTTGGTCGGTCGCTCTATCCAGGGTATTGGAAGTGGTGGCATCATCTGCTTGACGGAGATGGTGGTAGTTGATACTGTTCCTCTCCGTGAGCGTGGCAAGTGGTTCAGCTTCTTCGGCGCTATGTGGTCAGTTGGTACTGTCGGTGGACCTCTTCTCGGTATATACAGTACCCTAACCCCAAATTCTGTACTAACAGATCGTAGGTGGTGGCTTCTCGCAGAACGTTACGTGGCGCTGGATCTTCTGGATCAACCTACCCTTCCTCGGCCTTGGCACAGTCTTGATCACCGTCTTCCTGAAGCTCAATCAGAAGCATAGCTCCTTCCTTGCCAAACTCCGGGAGATCGATTGGATTGGCATGGTGCTCTTCCTCGCCTCCATAACCGGCTTCCTCATCCCGGTAACGTGGGGTGGGGTTCAATACTCCTGGTCCTCTTGGCGGACACTCGTCCCACTCATCGTCTGCGCTGCCGGCATAGTTGCCTTCGTCGTACACCAAGAATATCTCGCACCTAACCCTCTCATCCGAACGTCTGTCTTCAAAAACATGTCCGCCGCCATCCTCTTCGCGTCGACCGTCATCCACGGCATCGTCCTCTGGTCCATCCTCTACTACATGCCCCTCTACTACGAAGCAGTAAAAGGCTTCGGTCCCATCCTCAGCGGCGTCGCTATGTTTCCCTGGACCTTCACCGTTGCGCCAGCGGCCATCGCAACAGGAATCGCCATTGCGGTGACAGGAACGTACCGCTGGGCCAACCGCGCAGGCTGGTTCCTCGCCACACTCGGCATGGGCCTTTTGCTTATCCTCAAACCCAATACCCCGACCGTGTCCTGGATCTTCCTTAACCTCGTCAGCGGTCTGGGGACAGGTATCTTGTTCCCCGCCATGGCCCTCGCAGTGCAAGCCTCGGCCACGGCTAAAGACCAAGCCTATGCCGCGAACATGTTTTCCTTTTTCCGCGCTTTCGGACAAACCATCGGTGTGGCGATTGGTGGGGTGATTTTCCAGAACCAGATGAAGAAGAAGATGCTTACCTTCCCTTTACTCGCTAACATGGCTAGTGAGTACTCGAGAGACGCGGCGGGGCTGGTGCAGGTCTTGAAAGATATGCCGGCGGGTGAGATGAAAGAACAGCTTAGGGAGAGCTATACGGATGCGCTGAAGTATATCTGGATTGTTATGGTGGCGTTTAGTGCACTGGCGCTGATTGGGAGTTGGTTTATTGAAGCGTATGATATGAATGGGGCCATGGATATGGAGAGGGGGTTCAAGGATAAGGATAAGGATCGTGTTGGGGATATTGAGGGGGTGGGTGAGGGGGTGGGTGAGAAGGAGGGGCAGTGAGGTGTGGTATGGAAGTAGGTGGATGCGTTATAGCGTTAGTGCGGCGTTGGACTGGACTTATCAGTGACTAGGGTAGTGCTACGGCTTTCCTGGTATCAAGCATAATGTGTGAAAGCTTCCTTCACTCCTGATCCTCTTTCGACCCTGCGCGACACTGGTGATTGTACCCATCAAGCGATATCGATATGCCGATATTGTTTGCTGGCAAACGCCCCTCTTACGTCGGTAGATCCCCACCCACGCCTTCCTACCCATACGATTCGCGAAGCAAGGCGTCTTTATTTTGGGTACCTGCGGGTCGGGTTACCCCAACGGTTAGGTCTCAGAAGCGGCCAGGATGGCATTGTGAAACACGCCGCCGTGACCGGTTGACAACGATGCGCAAGGGTCGGGATTATGTCGTCGTGGGGGCCTTGCGTCATGTCTTGCTCTCGACTTTCCCGATGTTCATGTGGCGATTCGCTGACGAACCTAGTTATATCGTGTCGCAATATGGAGTATGAGATAGAGCGCTATGAAATGCAAATCTTGCTAATCTCGCCGACTAGTGTTGATGTTCCAGGGCGTCCCACGCAACCGCAGGCGCACAAGTCAGACGACGAAGCCTCGAGTCCTGAATACGGGTTCTTGTGTGACTGCGCAATACTCGTCTGGATTCATAATGCCACTGTGCAATGCTGTTGGTCTCTCTCCGCGTGTGAATGTTACTAACCGTTCGCGGGCATTCGCCACGACAATTGCAGTCTGCGAGGGGCTTCCCACCTGCATGAGATTACTGTAAGTTATGAGGGGTACATGATGAAAGTAGGGTCACACAAAGACCTTCGGTACACTGAATCACATGATACCATCCCAGTAACGATGACGGGAGGGTGCGTAACGTGAATAATCCCATTCGTATCGGTAATGTGGTGGTCATGGCCGGGATAGGGGGAGGATTTTAGACGTGAGAAGCGAGTCGCTCTCTCAGCTACCGTCGCTGTATGTGGTGGCAATGCGCAAGTGTTTGATCGTAAACTACCTACTGTCTCGGATCTGGTGGTGGTCGCGTCACTAAATCGACAATCACCGCTGCCGTGACTACCTGCACGCTAGAGAGCACTAAGCCTTGACCCGCATTCTTCGCCAATCGCGTCGCTCGGTCAACTCGACCCACCTGCACGCACGGTCCTTCCTTCCTTCTCATCAGCGCACCCGCAGCTCCTGCCCCGGGCGCCCCTTTGACGCCGTCAACGGATTCTCTTACAACGCTCTCGCATCAGGGCACGCAAGCGACGAGGCTGTCCTCAGACTCTTTTCTCTTTACACGCGCTCCCCCCTCACCTCAGTCATTCGTTTCAGAAACAAGCAAAGAAGTAGCAAACTGCGCCTAATACACCCGCAATCACAGCCACATTCACCCCGTGCGCCAAGCGAGACCGCCCGGCTGCTCCTCACTCCGACGGCCTGATTCAGCAATTGCAGTAGCGACTCAATTGCATCGCACCTGTCTCAACTCGCCAACCACGCTGGCTGCGAAGACATCACGCCTGCCCGTTCCAGCGATCGCGACTGCGTACAGCAAACAGACCAATACGGCCGACCTCATGCCTGCGCTGGCCTCCTCATAACGATCGCCTCCGACTCTCGCATACCACACTGTATTCTTCCCACCGACCCCGTCACCCGCCGCCGCCATGAGGGAGTCCTTCGCTGCTCTCCTGCGCACGGGCGCCGGCAAGCTGGCCCTCTCACTGCTGCTCGCAGCTCACACATCCGCGTACACTTTCCGGCAGGTCCCAAGCCCCAACCTCAAGCTCGACGACCTTGGCCGGATAGCGTTTGCCGGCGACTTCGATTCCATATCGCTATACCAATACGAAGGCCAGAGCCAGCAGTTTCCCGGCCGCAATGGAGCCCTCCTGTCGCGCTACCCCAACGGCGTCTTTGCGACCATCAACGTCACCGACGCCGACATCAAGGCCATGTGTTCTCTTCAGGTCAACGGCGCAGAGCGGGTTGTATTCGCAGGCAACTTTACTAGCGTTGGCGAAATGGCCACACCCGGAGGCATTGCCTTGCTCGACCCAACAAACGGCACTGTCGAGGCGCTGGATGGCCTCACCGGATCCGTCAACACACTCTACTGCGACAGGGAGGCCGGTCAAGTCTATGTCGGCGGACAACTCAGCGGTAGCAACTCGACCAATGCAATACTCTGGAAGAACGGTTGGACTGACCTGTCTTTCAATGGCTTCAACGGCATCATTCACTCCATCACCCGCGCATCTAATAGCAAGAACATCATCTTCGGCGGGGAGTTCAACGGCCTGGGTGGCCTTAATGCGCCTCCTCCCGTCTCCATGGAGAACAAGACGCAGATCATCCCCATTGCCAGCGGGGACATCTCTGCAGAATCAAGCTCCGGCTCCCAAGGTGTCTCGGACCCCAAGAATATTGCGTGCAAAGCCGACTTCACAACCGAGGGCCCTGGGTCTACGTGGCTGCTAGCCGACCAGTCACCTGGGTCCTGGAGGGCCGACTTTGACTTCGGTTTCGAACCGACCAGCCTGAGGCTGTACAACTCTGACTACGAGGGCCGGGGCACCAAGACCTTTCGCTACACGGCACTTCCGGACGGCGGCATCTTGAACCTGACCTACGCCGATCCCTCGAACGGACAACAAGCCTTTTGCGACGCCAGATGTCCCCTGCCCCAGGGCAACACCACGGCCCAGGACTTTTCCTTCGTCAATGTCGTTGGCATGACCGGTTTCAGGATAGACATCTCGGATTGGTATGGCAATGGTGCTGGCTTGAACGGCATCCAGCTCTTCCAGGACGGTGAGTGACTCAATCGCTATTTTGCAGCTTCCTAATATTGACTCCCCTAGCAATCTACTCGTATGCCATTAATGACTTCAACGAGCCCCAGACCTGCGGCCCCTCCACAGCAAGATCCGAGGCAACGACGACTGGCTCGTGGCAAGTTACGCCAAGGCAACAGAGCGATTCCAACTACCTCACCACTGTCTTGCAGGGCAGTCCAATCGACACCGAGGCAGCTACCGTCACATTCTTTCCTGATATCAAGCAGTCTGGCAACTACTCTGTGACAATCTACACACCTGGCTGTCAGGGCGACGATACCTGTGACAGCCGCGGACGAGTCAATGTAACAGCGTCGATGGGTGGTTCCAACGAGAGTCGTGAGCTCTGGCAGACCAACAACTTCGAAAAGTATGACGAAGTCTACAACGGTTTCATCGACACCACAACCGACTCCCGTCCATCAGTCATTCTTCAGCCTGCATCTGAACAAGGTCCCACCCCCTTGACTATGGTTGCGCAGAGGGTACGGTTTACGCTTCTAAAGGCCACATCAGGCAACCTCAACGGTCTCTTTGAGTACACGCCCGGCCAGGAGCTCGATGCAACCAAGTTCTCCGATTCTGTCATCAACGCCGCTGGTGCCAGTTTGACCCCTCGAGAGAAAGCTCCTGTCACATGCCTTGCCACCGATGGCCAGAACCTGTACGTTGCCGGTAACTTCTCGACAAACGATGGCCGCAACAACATCTTCTCTGTTCGACAGGGTGCCACCGGACCAACTGCGCTTCCCGGCAGCGGACTGAACAATCAGGTTATGACTTTGTTCCACAACGATAGCACGCTGTATGTTGGTGGTAATTTCACCAACACAGTAGAGGGTAAAGCACAAGGCCTGAATGGGGTCGCTGCCTTTACGAACAATCAATGGCAACCTCTAGGCGCAGGTGTCGACGGTGTCGTTCTGTACCTCGTACCGTTCTCGCTCAACATTACCGCCAATGCCCCAGAGCAGGTGCTCGCCGTCAGTGGTTTTTTCAGCAAGGTCAACGGTTTCGGTAACAATCCCACTACCAGTGTTAACGACTTCGCGGTATGGGTGCCGTCTCGGAGCAACTGGTTGCACAACATGGATTTCTTCTCTCTTGCGATGTCAGGCAGGTTAATGACATTCGCTGATGTCGGAAGCGATCGCTGGTTTGGCGGATCGGTATCTTCTGGTGCCCTTCTCGCAAGCGGCACTGCTGAGCTCGAAAGTAAGGATGGCTTGTCACTTCAAGCATTCCCTGTCAAGATCCAGGCACAAGAACAGCCGGTCTCTACTCGTAAGCGAGCCATTGTTGAAGGACAGAACTTGAACACCACTGGAGTCCGTACCGGCACCTTCTACAAGGAAAACGGCATGAACAAGACCATCCTTGCAGGACACTTTGCAACCACTGGATCGGAGGGCCAGAACATCACCAATGTCATCATCATTGATGGTAACGACTCCAACAAAATTTCTGGTTTCAGCAATGAGTTGGACGCGAACTCCACCTTTGCCGCTGTTGCTGTACAAGACAACGTGCTCTACGCTGGTGGTATGATCAGCGGACGGCTTGCTAACAACCGCATTGCCGGCATCGTTGCCTACGATCTCGCAGGCCGTAAATTCGCCAACGCGCAGCCGCCTCCGCTTCAGGGCATCAATGTTACTGTGAACGCCATCGCACCGCGGCCGAAGTCTAAGGACGTCTACGTTGCTGGCCAGTTCCAATCTGCCGGAGCCCTGAGCTGTGCTGCTGTCTGCATCTGGAATACCGAGCGCAACCAATGGACTAGCCCCGGTAATAACCTTGCCGGCGATGTATCTTCCCTTACCTGGGTCTCAGACAACAAGTTACTGATTGCGGGCAACGTCACATCGGGCGATAACAAGACGATGATTCTTACGTACGATTCGGTAAATAGCCAATTTGCCGTCGTCCCTGGCGCAAGCGACCTTCCTGGCCCTGTCACCGCTCTCACGATCGCTAACAGCGATGGAAACGAGTTCTGGGCCGCTGGTCTAGGCAGCGATGGTACAGCCTACCTCCAGCGCTTCGACGGCAGCAAATGGACCTCTGTCAAGGAATCCATTTTCGGTGCCGACACAAGCATCCGCGGCATCCAAGTCCTCAGCTTGTCCGGGGACCACGGCAAATCCAGCATCATCAACCAAGATCAAGACCTTCTGCTTATGGGGCAGATCAATATTGCTGGCTTTGGCTCTGCCTCTGCTGCGCTTTTCAATGGCACTACGCTTACTCCCTTCCTCCTCGCTACTAAGGGTCAAGATGGCCAGACGGAGCCAGGGAGCTTGTCTTCTGTTTTTGTGGAGAACCCTAACTCGTTCTTCAGACAGTCTCGTAAGTCACCCTCCCTGCAACGACTACAGTCGACATTTGTGCCGTCTTCTTTAACAAAGGCTAACAATAACACAGGCAAGCACCTCGCTCTCTGGGCTATTGTCCTAATCGGCCTCGCCATCGCCCTACTCCTTACGTTCCTTCTCGTTGTCATCGGCATTGTAATCGAATGGTACCGCAAAAAGGCACAGGGCTACTCACCTGCCCCGCAATCGTACCCTGATCGGTTAGGCAACGTAGGCCGTCTGCCGCCGGAGCAGCTTTTCGGAACACTGTCGGGCCCTCGAGCCCCAGCAATCTAAACTCCAGCCCTCTAGGCTCCAGCTCCCCAGACTCCAGCTCCCCAGACTCCAGCCCTCTATCTAATCTAAGCCAGCTACATACTTATACTGGCCCCGGACTATCTTGGCCGGGCCCCAGTCACCCTCATCTTCGTGCTGATTTGACCATAACGTTTGGAGATGATTATCCATGCTCGCTGGATCACGTGGTAAACGGGGGGGGTGGTGGACCGAGATCGAGTACGGTGCCGGCGATGTGGAACGATGTTGATCGGCCCGGAACGCGGGGCTGGGAGCGTGAGCTTGACGAGCGTTTCAGCGGCAACGCAAGAGCTGTATAAAGAGAGCGTTGTACATGTTTATGAGCGGCACATGGCGAGGTGTCTGGATGGATTTACAAATTTCCGGACCGATTCCCTTAGTCCCCCTTCCGATATTCGGGCGTTTATTCCCTTGGTCGGCGATTTCTGGAGCTGGACTACATTCTGTGCATAGCATACTACCGCTCTTGTCCTGTCCATCGCTTTCCACACCATAATGGTTCGCCCGCCTTAACATAGGATCTGGGTACTGGACTCGATCGTTGTTTTTTGGTGAAATGCGCTTTTACGGGAAGGACATTCGGACCATGGTGCGGTTTCTTACTTGGTTTCTTCCTGTTGAGGGACCGTCTTCTTTTTCTTAGTTTGTGTTTGATACCATGAGGCTGGCGCTTTTGAGCGGCCCAAGATTTTCATATCTGTTTCCTCTTCTTTCATTGTGTGTGTATGTTGATTGTGTTTCTGTGTGTGTGAGGTGGACTTTCCTTGTGTGTGATTATACGTTGTGAAGTAGCAAGTGGGTTGCTGTAATGTGTAATCGATTGGTAAAAAATAGGGAGCAGTGGGGGAGAAGTGAGCATGCGTGCTAGTCGCGCGGCGGGGGAAGAACGGAAGAAGAGGATGAATGGAAGTAGGCAGGGTGTGAAGGGTGTGTAATTTTAATGTATTTATGGGGTGATGGGTGTTACAGCAAAGGTGGTGTATTTGTATGTGTGTAGATTTGGTGTAGCTATAAGCAAGTAGTTGTGTGTGCAGTGCGAAGTTATAATTAAAGCCTAATTTAATTCTCGAAGTCGCCCGACCTAACTCAACATCTTCAACGCCTTCACGTTACAAATAAACGGATTCTATTCAACGACACCTAGCACCTTGAGAAAAGCTTTCTTGATCCTACTCACTCTCTCTTTTGCGCCTAATAGTTGCGATCTCCGAGCGTAACCCGAAAGTCTCTACTTATTCTCCGTCTGTCCCCGTGAATAGCGCAACTGAATCTGGGACCACGTTCTATCTGATTTTGACGTTGATCTCGCATTGTGGGTATATGTATACATTGCTAGTGGATCACAGCGAGGCATTGAGTACGCGGTAATCATTAAAAACAATAGAGTTGGTATTTAGTAAAGGATAAATCGCTTCTCTTGATGGATAAAACATGTGTTGTATCTCTAGGGAAACGCAACTCGTAACCTCGAGGCCTATCCACGAAGCGCGGTGCAGCGAGAGTCGCCCTAAGCGTAGAGATTGGAAAGTTAGATGAAGAAGAAGAACGTCCGTAAGCTGTCGGTACGTATGCCTTAGATATGTGAGACAGCTTGCAGGTTCCAGCGCGTGGTACCAAAGGTGTACATAGCGAAGCCTTTCCTCCACGGTTTTCCCGCTCTTTACATCATCTGTATCCACATGCGCGATGTGCCGTGAGTATTTACTCCTGTCACTCAAATTAGCCCGCCCCGTCCGTACTGATCAAGGGGTAAGAATGTTCAGACTTACCACGAATCCGTCTTGGGTCTGAATGTGCACATCCGCAGGCGTCGCTTCGTAGACGGATCCGTGGGCTTGGAGCCACGCTACTATTGCATCGTCAGCGACTTGATTGAACTCGGCACTCAGCTGCTCAAAGGCGACGGCGCCAACATGCTACTTGCCGAGGCTGCAGCTTCCGTGAGTCCTGTTGGTGTATCCCATGACGTTAGCGGGCATGGTGCAGATGCAATCGGTCTGGGCCTCGTCATCGCGCTTTCCGCTAACTGTGTAGAACAGCGCGCTGTATATTGTGGTATCATGGGACAGGTTGTTAGCTTGCTAACGGCGCGGAGCAACGCCACGTACATTCACCCTCGCTTAGCACTTATCCGCTTGATAGGACAGCGCTACTCTTCTCCCCTCTGGCTGAAGAAAAATTACAGATATGGTTATGTTCATGTTTCTTGTCCTTGCCTAGATAAGGGGTATTTACTGCTCCTTCAATGACCCGACGCTCGCAGCTCAAGCCTGAGTGAGATAAGTAGACTCAGCTCTACTTCATGAACTTGCTGGCCATGTTCATCAGACCGCCGATGCCGCCAGAGCTGCCTCCGGCACTGCCGCCGCTGCCGCCCATCTCCGACTTCATGTAAAATTTGAGCGCCATCTGAGCGGCCTGAGCAACAGCATCCTGTTTGGTCGCGGCGGGGTCCTGGTAACGTCAGCAAATACGCCAATATACACATTGTCATACGCTAGTACTCACAGTCTTGCCCTGGCTCTGCTGCTTGTCGAATAGCTGAGCAGCTTGTCCCATAGCCATGCCAATGAACTTGTTCTGTCCACCCTTTGCTTCTTCAGAGCTTCCACCGTTGAACATCTTCAACGCCTGCATGGCAGCTGCAGCACCGACATTGTTTGAGCTAGCTTGCTCGTTGCCTCCATGGCCACCGTTACCGTACATCTTCTCGTGCTGTCGGACCGCGTCGTCCTCGTCGACATCTTCGTTCTTGAGCTTGTCCTTCTTACCCGAGAGCATGCCGAGGGCCATGCTGAAGAGGTTGGAGTCGCCAGCGTTACCGGAGCTGGATGATGCGTGCTGAGCTGCGCCGGAGAACTCATCTGAAGAGCCGCCGTGGCCACCAGCACCGCCGTATGATGTGCCGGACGATTGCTGGCCTTCGTGGTGGCCTGATCCTCCACCGTATCCTCCTGAGTTGCCTCCATAGCCCCCCGAGCCTCCTGATGGGCGATCATTGTAATTGTCATTGCCAGAATAACTTCCACCTTCGTGACGTCGCTCATCACCTCCCATTGCGGGGCCGCTGAAGCCGCCTTCCTGTGGTCTTCCTCCGTATTCCTCCCTGCGCTCACCGCCCCCATGACGTTGTCCGCCGTACTCTTCTTGCCTGTCACCGCCTCCCATTGCTGGCCCACCGAAGCCGCCTTCTTGTGGTCTTCCATACTCTTCCCGTCTCTCTCCGCCGCCATTGCCACCAGAAGAGCCGTACCCACCCTGTTCACGGCGGTCATCATCGCGGCCGGAGCCGTCCTGCCGACGCTCTCCACCAGTGCCGTATCCGCCCTGGCCTCCGTACTCGCGGCGGTCGTCGTTGTAAGACATTATAGGAAGTTGGAGTTCTAGAGCGTGGTCAGTGATGTTTTGAACAACGATTTCGGAAGGCCAATAAATGAGAGGCAGATCGGTGTGGTGATTGAGTAATGTATATCGTAAAGTAGTATAGATTGGACTACAGCTCAAATGGGGGTTATAAATAACATGCAGCCAAAATGTCAAAATAACAGTCCCTCATATAGACCTGCGTACGAGATTGGAGAATGCAGTTGTTGGAAGAACGAACAGATACACATACCAGCTTAGAAAGATGGGTTGTTGTTTGGAGGCGTCTTGAAGAAGATTTGGGAGTGTTGTAGGATTGAGAGTTGTAGATGTAGAGTAGACAATACCTGATCCCCGCCTCGACAGCTGCCCCTCACTAATGACGTATGCCTGCACCACGCGGCAAGCTTCCCCGTTGTGATTCGCGTTACAAACACCACGTTACACTATCCATTCAATGATCCCCAGCTCAGAATTGCATCAGTTGTACAGAGAACTGCATGCCTTGGATTTCCCGCAACTTCGATTTTGCGCACAATGTGCAGAGAACTTTACTAGGCAGCTTCAGTCCTCGCGGGGTAACACTCCAAGCGAGCACCAGCTACATACTAAGCCGGATCTAAATTAGCGGAGCTTGCAGTGGCAGATGCGGGGAGATGGTGATGGTGATGTATGTATGTATGTATGTATGTATGTATGTATGTATGTATGTATGTATGTATGTATGTATTCATTTAATGTCCTATATGAGT